>OU862909.1:62727568-63093141 GCA_917880885.1 Limnephilus marmoratus | reverse complement strand
AAACCAAACCTAACCAAACCTAACCCAAACCTACCCTAACCTAACCTAACCTAACCAAACCTAACCAAACCAACCTAACCTAACCTAACCAACCTAACCTAACCTAACCTAACCTAACCTAACCTAACCACACCTAACCTAACCTAACCTAACCTAACCTAACCTAACCTAACCTAACCTAACACCTACCCTAACCAAACCTAACCAACCCTAACCTAACCTAACCTAACCCTAACCTAACCTAACCTAACCTAACCTAACCTAACCTAAACCTAACCTAACCTAACCTAACCTAACCTAACCTAACCTAACCTAACCTAACCTAACCTAACCTAACCTAACCTAACCTAACCTAACCTAACCTAACCTAACCTAACCTAACCTAACCTAACCTAACCTAACCTAACCTAACCTAACCTAACCTAACCTAACCTAACCTAACCTAACCTAACCTAACCTAACCTAACCTAACCTAACCTAACCTAACCTAACCTAACCTAACAAACCTAACCTAACCTAACCTAACCTAACCTAACCTAACCTAACCTAACCTAACCTAACCTAACCTAACCTAACCTAACCTAACCTAACCCTAACCTAACCTAACCTAACCTAACCTAACCTAACCTAACCTAACCTAACCTAACCTAACCTAACCTAACCTAACCTAACCTAACCTAACCTAACCTAACCTAACCTAACCTAACCTAACCTAACCTAACCTAACCTAACCTAACTAACCTAACCTAACCTAACCTAACCTAACCTAACCTAACCTAACCTAACCTAACCTAACCTAACCTAACCTAACCTAACCTAACCTAAACCTAACCTAACCTAACCTAAACCTAACCTAACCTAACCTAACCTAACCTAACCTAACCTAACCTAACCTAACCTAACCTAACCTAACCTAACCTAACCTAACCTAACCTAACCTAACCTAAACCTAACCTAACCTAACCTAACCTAACCTAACCTAACCTAACCTAACCTAACCTAACCTAACCTAACCTAACCTAACCTAACCTAACCTAACCTAACCTAACCTGTGATGAATGCCAACCTTCAACCTACGAGAAGCCTACAAGAAATTTTTTTTTCCCTCTAAATACAAACCTAACCTAACCTAACCTAACCTAACCTAACCTAACCTAACCTAACCTAACCTAACCTAACCTAACCTAACCTAACCTAACCTGTGATGAATGCCAACCTTCAACCTACGAGAAGCCTACAAGAAATTTTTTTTTTCCTCTAAATATTATGTAGAGAAAATGGTACATTCGGCGATATCTGTCCGAGCAGTTGGGAGCTATTACAGAAATCTGCATAGAGACTGGAGCGAGGGAACCCCCATATCATAGCTATCTCGAGAACAAAGGAAGTTTGAATTCTGCCAATGAGGGAGTGGATAAGGCGATTAAAAATAATTTGAACCAATCAGAGAAATTATAGGCGTGTATCGTTTTAGTGGGCTTTGATCAGATTGAGCGGCCTTGAATTCTTTCCCACAGGAACGAAAGTTCAACGAACGGAATAGTAAACAGAACTAAAGACAAAGAGTTGAAGGATTATTGACCCGGGTCGTGTTTATTTAAGGCGCGATCGAGAACTGCAGGTTTTGGGCACCTAACGTTTCAAATGGAAACAAGAAAATCTTAGGCGGAAATGTTGAAAATAAGTAAATGAAAAATCATCAATAAGGGCACGGAAAACGTAACATGAATGGTCCCAGGGGTCGATTTAATTAAAACCGATCTGGAATGATCACAAAAAACGGGTAGGATCTCGGAAATTTTCACAAACTGAATATAATAACCTGAAAAAGTGGGAAAATCTATTGATATGGAAATGGAATGGTGAAACGAAGTTATTAGAGCCAAATATCTCAAAAGAAAACTGATTGGAACTACTTAAATTGACTTTAATAAGTACCGATATAAGGATTACTCTGATCTGACAACACTATTCACGATAAACAGGATATTGAAAATATTGCATATCAAAGGCCACGGTACATTTTGGTCACTCTACAATTAAATCAAATCACAGGAAAAGATGCTTAACGTAGCCTGACACTGGGAAATGCGTGTGAACCGTCGAAGGAATCGCTAACGGTTTGACTAGAGAAAAAGGGTTGGCTATCACTTTGTTGATATGACTTTATCCAAATAAAATTATTGAACATGATTTCAAGCAATTAAGGGTATCATTAACACGAAACGACCTAAACAAAATTATACAAGTTAAATACGAATATTTACTCTAAAATAAAAACATTGCTTTTATGGTGTAGGCATTAAAAAATGAATTACGAGCAAGTACATGAAATTTTTAATATAAATACCTGTCAATGAGAAAATTTATGTGATTTTTTACGAGAGAGAGACACTCAACTAATTTGGTTCTAAGACATGAGATAGGGGATTAACAGAGATTTGACAAAAGGTCATACACGGAGGAACCGAATTTGGTCATTTTCCTATGAAAGTCTGGGCGATCAGGAGTGATTTTCCTATGAAAGGAGAGCTCTAAAAAGTCTTTAAAAGACCATGGTTTGATAAAGAAGGGGAATTCGTTGGGAGATTGGGGGAGAGTTTTGACGAAAAACAACGGGAAGTGCGGGATCGTGGTCGTGGTCGTGGAAGACTACTAGTAAAGTTGAAATGTCTACAAGTGTTTGCAAAAATAGTAAATTCAGTGTTTTATTTTCCTCTTAAAATTGAGATATAAAAGTCCGATAAAGTGCTTTAAAATAATACTTCGTGAAAGTTCGGGTGTTTTATAATGAAAGTGTTTAAAGTCAGTAAATAAGAATTAAATGACATTCGGGGTTCTTTCTTACAACTTATATTTAGTGGTTTTATAACATTTAACAAAAATCCAGTGTCTTAAAATAAATCAAATTACCGGATAAAAGAAAATATAACACGCGATTTTAAAATTAACTATAGGTGATATAATAATTAAAACTTTAACTTTACTTTAAATAACATGACATAGGTAAAATAAATAACAATAACGAATTGTTCGAGTCACGTTTAAACTACAGTGGTTCAATAATTAGCGGTTAAAAATCCTTTGTGAATTGAATAACGAAATTGTAATAAACAGTAGTGATAATAATTCGTACACTTGGAAAACGTGCGTATCTACGGTTATTAATTCTAAAGTGATATTAAAATATTGAGAATAAATAATAATTTACCTAATTCCGGACAATAAAATTAAACATCTGACTTGTTAGATAAGTTTTAAGATTTTCACGGCCAGAAGCATTTTCGTTATATGTTTTTGGGGTGTTGTGCCGTGTTGCGCTACCTCCTTCTTTAGCCAACGTTTCGGACATCGTTGCAGTGTCCATCATCAGGGCAGATCCGGCAGATCCGGTAGATGTGTGTGACACACATCTACCGGATCTGCCGGATCTGCCCTGATGATGGACACTGCAACGATGTCCGAAACGTTTGGCTAAAGAAGGAGGTAGCGCAACACGGCACAACACCCCAATAACATATAACGGAAAAAAAAAAAAAAAAAAAAAAAAATCTGACTTGTTATTTGATGAATCACCTCTCGAAGGCGAATGAAATAAACCATTAGTTAATACAAGGTTGAGGAACTAAGCGAAATACCGAAGTGAATCTTAAATAGACAGATATTTGAAGAGTTTTTTCCATCAGTCTTTTCTCAAAAAGGGCCGATAGGAATCCATTAGCTAGGAATCGAAAAAAAAGGAAAACCTCGATCACAATGTCGAATTTATGAAAGTCCCGACTGGAAAAAATTGTAATCGATCTAGGGCGGTAAGATCAAAACAATTATTAATTATTTTCAGAGACAAAGAAGAAAGAGACGGGCGTGCATCACCAATAAATCAATCGGAGCTTTGGAGTTTTGTACTAACACACTGCAACTAATTAAAAGATTATGTTATTTTCCACGCAGGATAACAATGCCCACCAGCTCGAAAGCAAGCCAACCAGGAAATATCTACTCTGAGTTAGGCTACATATGTAGGTTTTTGCTTCAGTTAGGTAAATACGCTAATTTATTATAACTCATATAAAACGAATCGAGGCGAGTAGGACGTAATAAATGACTATCGTGGAAGCTCTTTATTCTATATTTCGTGTGCGGGAGTATACATGCGTCTTAAAATTAGGTCAAACAAACAATACCTACTTATAAATTAGGTTATACAAGTACTTGTTTTAGTTAGGTAGGTCTATTGTTTACATAAGCGTGTATAAGGATAGGCGACATACGATATCAGTTTGATTCGTAACCTAAATACCTATATTTCTCAGAACTATGTAGGTCAAGCAAACTATACCTTAGTTGAAGCTAGGTCACCCAGATACCTCTTAGGTTAGCAAAGTACCTACTTAAACGACCAATGTTTGGGCAAAGCTAGCACAAGTAAAATATAAAAGAATTAGTTAACCAATGAATTGTGTTTCAAAAGGACAATGACCGTAGAAATAAACAATCTCCAAAGTAGGTCAGTATACCGAAGGTCGTCTGTGTGAAGAGTAAACAAACAAACCATAAAAATGATGTACCTATTTAATATCGGTCTTTCGTTCATCGGAGTTAATTAACTATTGGCACAGTTTAATTAGGTATTACAAGGTGTGATAGGAGTGTGCCTCGTAATCATTCTAGGTAATTACATTGGCGTACTTGAATAATAATAATAATAATAATAAGACGAGGGAAAATAATTAACGACAACACATAAATTAAATAAACAAATAACCATGAGAAAAAATACGTAACGCAAAAATCAATAGAAATAGCAAATTGATAGGTATAGCTAATACCTACCGAATCCTTTCACCGACGAGATTAGGGTATGTTATATGACTTTCGATTGTGTATCTAAAATTTCGATTAGAGTTCAATGACACGGTCACCTAAATTCCATCAACGAATCAACAAAACAAAAGCACAAAAGTCAAGGGGCAGGTTTATCAATCATAGCTTACGACGGAAACTTCGCCCAATATGTGAAAGAAAAATCGACGTTAAATTCACTCAATTCTAAACAACTGATTATACTAGAGCAATCGCCAATAGGTAGCATTGATTCCGCGCGCAAAATTTCGCAAAGTAAAGTACTGCGACTAGCTTCAAACTCAAAGAGAGCTCATCACAATTATTCAGGAGGTCATTAATTCAATGACAACTTGACTTATCTCGTTTTAAATCTTTCTTATAGCAAGTAGGTATCCAAGAACCCATAAATACCCATAATCCTAAAACCTAATACACGAGGAGCTAGTGACCTCATTTAAAAAACACTGGTGTTCAAATACTCATACAGTCCTGAATCCTAACTTTTCTCGAACGTAAGTTTCAAGGCTACGGTATGTGTTTATGAGCCATCCGGAAATGTAAGTGTCAACCTTTCCCGAACGGAGAGAGCTTTGATCTTGTGGCGGTATTGTCGAGGTGAGGCATACGGGGAAGAGGAAGGACGTGTGCGGACAATACGCAGACGCGGCATTAAAGCTACAGGTTATTCGCATACCGGAAGTTCTTGTCAAACCTGAAAGCAAACATAAGGTTCACGAGGTGAGTTTTATGTCAGCTAGTCAGAGGTGGAGTGTAACGCTGGGTCGGTCACGTGGGAGGAAGGATCTGCCCGTCACAAGCTTACGCCACATTTAACGGATAGAGACATGATAAGGGAAGACATGAAATACCCCTTCTAGACTCAGTAGAGTTAAATTCAACCCGGAGGCGTCGGAAGTCGGAGTGGGACAGAAAAACGGCATGAAGACTTGGTATTCCCCCTGCTGGCGTGAAGGGCCCCTTTCATAGCATGAGACGCTCGTCGAAGAGAGTAAAACTCGGATCTAAGGACAAGCCTAGCAAACGTACTGGGAGAATTCGAGTTTGTAATTGTTGTTCATCGGTTTTCACTTGGTTAGCGGAGGAGCCGACTTTTCAGCAAACATATTATCCCCCTCCCCATATCCCTCCATTCCTGCTCTTTCAACAATTTTGCGAATACTAACCAATAACACTAACTATGACTACAAACACATTATGTTAGGAGAAGTTGCAGACAAGGACTTCAATTGAGAAAACTGGACCTTCGAGTACGATCATCCTACACCGGTAAGGTAAGGTCTGCTTTCTTGAAATGTTTAATTTATTAACTGTTGTTTATGTTATCGATGTATCAGCGGCGATAGGAAGAATTAAATAAACACACCAAATTCCTACGAAAATCAAATAGACACCAAGTTTAAGGCGGGGTTAGTTTATCAAGCTCGGTAAAAGATACTCAAATAATAATAATTAATAAATCGGAAGATTCTCACCCTTTCTCTAAAAGAATCTATGGGTTACCACACGTAATACATTATCTTCTCTACATATGTGTGCATACTAAGTATGCAAACAGATGTAAAATCTAAAATAAAAAATCACACAACGCAGATTATAGAAATAATGTGAACTAAAATCTTAAATCTTGATTACTGTGAGAAAATCGCAGGGATTTAAGAAGATAGGGTAGGTTTAGCTAGATTATAAGGTATAGGGGTTTAGAAATCACGAGCCTGAGGTAGGAATAAACCGAAAGGAGGGTTGAGTCAGGCCATCATACCTAGTGGTGTGATCAGTAGGACATAAGGGTAGAATTATGAGCGTGGCTACGAGACAGGAGCTACGAGATTTAAACTACGAGGTAGAAGCTTAGAAAAGTAAATCAGCTAGGTAGGGTTCATCACAATTGGTGTCAAAAGCCAGGAGTGGCGGACCATTACAAACCTAACCTAACCTAACCTAACCTAACCTAACCTAACCTAACCTAACCTAACCTAACCTAACCTAACCTAACCTAACCTAACCGCCACACGGAGCAATTAGTAATGATCGCCACTCACAAAGGTGACAAAAATACGATCAATAACGAAACAACGGATATGGAGAATAACAAGCCCTCCACTAGCTACGCAGATGCAACAAGTAGAAAAAGTGGATCCAGACAGACCGCCACAGCACACGCACCGAATTCAGAAAGCTCGCCGGATACTATTGCCTCTGTAGAGAAAATGTACTCAATAGTCGTTTCAGGGAAATCTCCCATAGCAAGCGAGACTCTGGAAAAAACCATTAAAGAAAATATAAATGTCACATCCTTAGGGATTGGCATAAAAAAGATAAAAAAAGTTGGCCAACAATAGAGTGTACGTTCAATGCGACACAGAAGAACAATGCATGAAATTTTCGACCGAAGTGTCCAAAATGGAACATCTGCAGAGCCAAAAGGGGGTTAAACTTCAACCCCGACTCATACTTAAAGGAATTGGTGCCGATTTAACGGAAAAGGAAATTGTTACGGCAATAATAAATCAAAATAGCGGGTTTGCCTCTCTTTTGGGAGAGCGTCAACCCGAAGATGTTATAAAATTAATTCACAAAATCCCCTTCAAAAAGGACGCGACCCGCAAATGAGCGGTGATAGCGGTAGCGCCACATGTATGGCATTATATAATCGACAAAAAGGTGCTGAACATCGGCTATTATAAAGCCGGCGTCAGTGAGTACCTTTCAATTCTTAGCTGCCAAAAGTGCTTGGGATATGGCCACACGATAGCCCACTGTAAGAACAAGGAAGTATGCTGGCGCTGTGGTGGAGACCACAAAATACAAACATGCCAAGCCCCAAATACAGGTGTGATCTGCTGCCAAAGCTGCGTAGCAGCGAACAAAAGGCAAAAACTAACAAAACCAACAAACCACATGGCCCAATCAATGGAATGTCCTATCTACAAAAGAAACGTAGAGAAATATAGGACCTTGATTGACAATGGTAATTAAGTTTGCGCAGGCAAACCTACAGAGGTGCGAAGCTGCTACCGTCAACTTTTTACAAAACGCGATTAACAGGAAAATAGATATGGTCATCATACAGGAACCGTATACAGGAAATACGGGAAAAATTAATAAATCATCGTACAATGGACCCATTTTTCAAAAAACAAGTGTGGACTGCCCAGTTAAGGCGGCAATAATAGTATTGAATAAAAGTATTGCGGACACATGTGTCCTCCTCCACAAATTCAGCAACAACTGCAATATATTTATTGAAGCGCAATTCCAGGGAACCCCACTAATAATAGGATCAATATACTGTCCCCCAAATGAAGATATCGACATCAGCCTAGAAAAAGCTAGCAGGCTAATAGACACGAACAACAAGAAAATCATCATTGGAGCGGACGCCAATGCCAAAAGTATTTGGTGGGGCAGCAAAAAGACAGACAAAAGAGGAGACAAACTGAGCGACTTTATTGCCCAGAAACAATTACACATTGTCAACGAAGGAACGACACCAACATTTGAAACCGTTCGACAAAACGCGCTACTGAGCAGCGTGATCGACGTAACCTTATGTTCCGACAACGTAATTGGATTCATAAAGAACTGGAAAGTTGACAAAAGAATTGCTGCCATGTCTGACCATAATGGAATAACTTACGATGCGCAATTCAATAAATCATCAGCAGAAGAAATTCCAAATTCAACATTCCTATTTATATAGTATATGGTCTTATGACCAGTAAGGCAAATTGGATAGAATTCGACAAGACACTAAAATCCAATGTTGAAGACAAGAGAATAACAGTTCAGGCGATTTGAGTCGAATGATGGTAAAGTTATGATACGTAAAAAACATGAAGATAAAATAATCTACATTAAGCACCTTGATGATATGGTGAAAATAATTTAGTAACTAATATAAAAACATAATTAATTTAGATGGCAAAAATGGATAACACAATAACAACAAACTTACCTAACTTATCATCCATAAGAAATAATTTTAACATAATGCATCAAAACATTAGAAGTATTAATAAAAACTTTGACGAACTACAAATATTGATAAAAAGTTTAAATCTAAACTGGGATATAATTATTCTTACTGAATGTTGGTTAACTGATAAGTACTATCCCCTACAAATCGATAAATATGTTCCTTACTCTACAATTATGAACTATACAAAAAATGATGGTGTCATTGTATATATTAAAGAAGATATTGAAGCTGATGTCAGAGAGATCGGTATTAATAATGCAAACTGTCTAAGGATATCAATCGGCAATGATACAACAATACTCGCAATTTACAGATCTCCATCTACAAAAAATCTGGAGCCATTTCTAAACTCCTTATCCTGTGAACTGAGTTTACTAAAAAACACTAAAGATGTATTTATTATCGGTGATATAAATATTGATATCCTTGAAAATGGCCACCCAAAAAAATATGATTACATGCAGACACTTGCATACCATGGATTTGAAAGCCTAATTGAGGAACCTACACGTGTATTTAATGATAGCAAAACTTGCATTGATCATATCTTTAGTAAAACTAATAAAAAAACTCAAGCCATTATTTATACTACCACATTGACAGACCATTACACAATAATTCTATCTATAACAAAAAATAACTCTTATGTAAACCAAAATACGAAATCACTCCTAACGAAGTCTGAAACAAATTGGGAAAACGTCAAAAGGGAGTTATCAATGAATGACTGGACCGCCCTTCTGGAAAAAGATGATACTGATACTGCTTGGAGTTATTTTGTAGAAATTATACAGCACAGTATTCTATCTAACACCAAAACCACAGATAAAAAGGTATCTCATAAAAATATTCACATTAAACCATGGATCAGTCAAAATATTATAAACTCAATCAGAAAAAGAGATGAACTGCACAGAAAAGTAAAAATCAACCCTTATGATGTCCATACACTTCGATTCTACAAAAGATATCGTAATACATGTAAAAATGTAATTCGTTATGCTAAAGAATCATTCTATAAAAACAAAATCGATGAATGCAATAATGATTCCCGTAAACTCTGGCAGATCATTAATGAAATTACAAATACTAAAGCATCGCATAAAGACAAAAACATTAAAGAATTAAACATTGATGAGATTCCCACATCTTTTACGAAACACCCAGACAAACTTCTTGACTTTATAAACAACTACTTTTGCAATATAGGCTCTAACCTTGCAAATAAAATTAAACAAAATTCTACTACTGTTGAAAACACAATGAGAAATGATGATGTAAATCATGAAAACAGCCTCAATATAGTCAAGATAACAAGTGACGAAATAAGAAATATTATAACCTCCTTAAACACAAATACCTCATCGGGAAATGAACTGATATCAAGCAAATCAATTAAATACCTACAAAATGAGTTAATTCAACCACTGACATACCTTGTAAATCTATCAATATCTAAAGGTGTTTTTCCCGCTTGTCTTAAAATTGCTACGATCATACCATTATATAAAAATGGTCCCAAAAATGATATTTCAAATTATCGACCAATTAGTATTTTAACTCCTCTATCGAAAATATTGGAAAAAGTAATAAAAAAACAAGTTCTTACATTTTTGGATACCAATAAAGTATTATCACCTACGCAGTATGGTTTTAGGAAAAACCTGGGTACTGGTGATGCTATAGCTAATGTAACTAATACAATTATTAGAAAGCTGGATGAAGGCAAAAAATGCTTAGCAGTTTTCATTGATCTTCAAAAAGCTTTCGATACAATTGATCATAAAATACTGTACTTAAAACTAAAAAAAAATGGAATAACTGAAACAACTCTAAACCTACTTAGAAGTTATTTAACTGGAAGAGAACAAATTGTACAAATTGGTAAAAGAAAGAGCAAATCTCTTCCAATTAAATTCGGGGTCCCCCAGGGAAGCGTATTAGGACCAATACTATTTCTCATATATATAAATGACCTTATGAATCTTCCCATAAATGGAAACATAATGAGCTTTGCAGATGACACTGTTATTATATTCCACGAACAAGATTGGACAAGAACTTACAAAGAGGCGGAACATGTCCTGGCTGTACTTCAAAACTGGCTAAAAGTAAACTCCCTTACATTAAATGTAAATAAAACTAAATATCTCACTTTCTCCAAAAACAAAAGAGGACAACCAATGAATGTGCATACCCTCAAATTACATGAATGTCAAAATACTTTTCCACAATGTTCCTGCCCGTCTATATCCCAAACAAAAAGTATTAAATATCTTGGGATTGAAATTGATGAAAATCTACAGTGGAATTCACACATTGATCTTACCTCAAAAAAGCTAACAAAACTCATCTACTTCTTCAAAAAATTAAGAAACATCTTGTCGATGAGGGATCTAAAGAGAGTATATTATGCTTTATGCCACTCTCGATTGGAATATGGAGTAATAGGATGGGGCTCAGCAGCATCTAATCACTTAAAACAACTTAAGATAACTCAGAATTGCATCATAAAGACCATTCTAAAGGTCCCTATAAGGACGTCAACAACAGAAATTTTTAAACAGTTTGATGTTCCAAGCATACAGAAAATCTATGCCAAAAACATTCTAGTACTTCACCACAAAAACGACCCAGAGAAAGAAACCTCACATGCTCATAAAACCAGAGCCAAACAAACAGACACACTTAATATACCAAAGTGTAACTCCTCATTTGGTCAAAGAAGTTCTGAATTTTTAGCAGTAAAGTTATATAACAAACTCCCACTTAGTATCAAACAATTTAAAACAAAAAATAGCTACATTATGGACATTAAATGTTGGCTGAAGGAACTACCGGAAAATGACCTTACTAGTATACTTAAAACATCATAGAAGTTTCTGGAAAACTCTATCCAAACAAGTTAAACCATAGAAGTCGCTGAAAAACTTATCCAAAGCATAGTCCCCCTCAGCACAGGATCTCCTAGTGAGGAGGACTTCGAATATATTTATATTTTACATATACATCTAACTAACATGTTTCATATAAAAATGTAAAAAATATTATATAGTTACTAAATAAAAAAAAAAAAAAAAAAAAAAAAAAAAAAAAAAAAAAAAATAAAAAAAATTATCAACCTGGTACCCTCAACAGACAAGTTTCAGTCCTCATGGATGCCGTATCGGATGCATGCAGAACGGCAATCCCCCCACTGAAAAAATCTAGACAAAAAATCTGCCCCTGGTGGAATGATAAATTGGAAAAACTGAAGAAAGACGTTCTCGCTGCAAAGAGGAAGCTGATGAACTCAGGACCAGCAAGAAGAGATGCGGTCACACTACCAGCATACCTCGAGCTGAGAGAACGCTACAAGGAGGAAATTGCTGCAGCAAAAATCCAAAACTGGAAAGAATTTTGCAGCAGCCAAGGAAAAGATACAGTCTGGTCCACGGTACTCAGAGTTCTTAAGGCAACTCAAAAGTCACCACCAGAAACGCTACAATTCAATACTGTGTCCACAACGTCAGCCCAAGAGACGGCGTCCACACTCTTAGATCATTTCTTCCCTAATGACTCTCCAGTCAGTGAAACAGCAGAACAAACACGTATTCGGAATAATGAGGAAGAAGACCGCCTTAGCGAAATCGACCCCCCGTTTACAATAACCGAAATAAAGAAAATACTTGCATCTATAGATACAAAGAAGTCCCCAGGAAGAGATCACTTTACAGCCGATATATGTCAGAAAGCGTTCGAAAGTCTCCCAGATATTTTTACGGCATTATACAACGCATGCCTCCGAATTGGCTGCTTCCCAATCCTTTGGAAGGTCGCTAGAATTAAGGTAATTCCGAAGCCAGGAAAAGAAGACTACGGCAATATCTCTTCATACCGACCTATAGGTCTCCTCCCGGTATTTGGCAAGGTACTAGAAAAATTACTCATTAAGAGAGTAACCTGGCACTTCAGCACGAAAGGGAAACTTAATTCAAACCAATACGGGTTCACGCAACAAAAAAGCACAGAAGACGCAATGCTTGACGCTGTAAACCACATCAAGAAAGCGAATAAAGAAGGACTTCATGCGTGCCTAATATCACTGGACATAAAAGGAGCATTCGACAACGCGTGGTGGACCTACCTAAAAATGCAACTTGCCAAAAAAGAATGTCCACTAAACATATACAAAGTTTTTAAAGACTACCTGTCGGACAGAATTGTAGAAACAATTTACGCAGGTGCATGGGCACAAAAACACTCGAACAAGGGCTGTATACAAGGATCTGCTTGTGGACCAATTCTATGGAACATAGTTCTGGACGAACTGCTAAACCTTAAATTCGACTCTAACGTACGCATACAAGCTTTGCTGACGACGTTTTAGTTATAATAACTCATAAAGATGTGGCAGAACTACAAAAAATAATTAAAGATACCCTCTGCTTAATAACTGACTGGGGAGAAAAAGTAAAACTGCAATTCTCTGAGGAAAAAACAAAAGTTCTATTCATTAGTAACAGGAAGACACTGTCACCAAACATTGTGATGAATGGTAAAACTGTTCCACTCTCCCGGGACTGTAAAATTCTAGGGATCGTCATAGACGACAAGTTAAATTGGAGCAAGCACGTGGACATGATATGCCGAAAAGCTGTCAATATAACCAAGAAACTTGCATTTATGGCTAAACCTACTTGGGGTCTATGTTCTGAAATATTAAGGACAATCTACATAGGCGTAGTCGAACCGATAATAACATACGCCGCGACGGTATGGGCAACAGCTGCAAAACGAAAAAATAGATAGAGTCCAAAGGACTATCGGCATCAGAATATGTAAAGCTTACCGCACTACGTCCCTCACATCCGTGCAGGCAATAGGGGGACTAATACCTATGGACCTAAAACTCAAAGAACTCAGACTTATCGGTGAGACAAAAAGGAACAGAACTTTACACCTACTACCTGATGATAGGAAGTACCAGGGAATCGTTAAGGTCACTCATCTACCCCATCCTAGTAAACAAATTGGAGAAAATGTCATCTTTCCAGGAACAGGGAATGGGACGTTTCTACGCCGCCGGTTCTTCGCCGCCAGTTCATCGCCGCCGTTTCTACGCCGGGACGGTTCTACACCGGCCGTTTCTACACCGGCCGTTTCTACGCCAGCCGATTCTACGCCGCATTCAAATTAAATTAACAATTACAATTAAACTTTATTGTTTAAACACATACATACAGTCATAGAAAATAAAATAGAAAATACAAAAATTATCGAATCATTTAAAAAGTAGCATTAACATTTATTTTAATTTAAAAGATATTTTGTACATGCAAGTTACAATCGCCGCACAGTGGCTGAAATTGGAGCGCTGGCTGGCGCGACATCCCTCTCGGCGTTCGACCATTTGGTTGTTTATTGTTGTTTTTAAGTGTTTATATGAAATATTACAAAATTTTTGAAAGATTCTCTATAATAACTTCATAAATTGAAGGAGAATCCCAAACAATAAACATAACATTGTTAATCGATGTACATAGCAATAATACTTAGGATTTTCCAGACAGTGGGGAATAACGTTAAATAATGATAATTGGGGGTAGAATGGTTTAATGGGGGTAATTAGTGTAATTACACACAATAGGTAATCTAATTATATATTAACTCCTGCTAAAAATGCTCACACGCAAATTGAATGTATTTATAAACATTTTATAGTTGGCAGGTACCTACTTAAAAATATATTATACATTTAATGACATGCGCATTAAAATAACCAAACGGAAAAGACTCCAAAAGATAGTACAGGATATTTTATATTTATGTAATAACATAAATTAAAAAATATGTTATTACATAAATTACAGAATAATTAACTTTCTGATGTTATTTTCAATGAAATTTTTAATTTTAGTGACTAATTGAAAATAAAATTCATTTTGACGTTTTATTAGTTATAGTAATAAAGGTAACATTATGTTAATCTTTCTTAGACATAAAGGAATCAAAGATTGAATTCAAAAAAATAATTGATGAAAAATACAATCATTCCTTAAAAATGCAATTACTGGAGTGGCTGGTGACGGCTGGTGATAATTTTTATTGTTCCATGTACAAAAAAGATACATCAATAATATTCTTTTAAAATTAGAGTGGAGAATCGTGGAGTTTTTTTTCCTACTCCATTAAAGAAAATAAATTTGAAAAAAAAATTTGGAAAAAAGACGTCAACTTTAAATCAAGATTTCCGATATAATTTATGACATAAATATCTTTTTACTGTTACTTTACTAAAGCTCATACCTTTAAAAATATTTTAAATGAATTTATAAAAAAAAAAATCGATAATAAGTACACAAACAGCTAGATTCTGCACACCTTCAAACTCACCTAAATACAGCAGCGTAAAAGTGCGCCCAATAATCCTCTGTTCTGCGACTAATTACAGAATAATTAAGTTTCAGATGTAATTTTCAATGAAATTTTTAATTTAAGTGAGTAACTGAGAATAAATTCATTTTGACGTTTTATTGGTCATAGTATCAATGGTAACATTAGGTTAATCTTTCTTAGACATAAAGGAATCAAAGATTGAATTCTAAAAAAAAATTGATAAAAAATACAATCATTCCTTATAAATGCATTTTGGGAACATGCTGATCAGGGGCCGGTGACGCGCCAGCGTTCCAATTTCAGCCACAGAGCGCCGGGATTACCAGATTGGGACCCATTGACAAAGCAGGTAAGCAGAAGTTTTAATCCGGGTTATCTTAATGGTGTTATGGTTATCAACACAGGCCCATTAGCACAAAGGAGGTAATGAGAAGTTTTAATCCGCTTAAAATTCTAAAAACTGTTTAACAGTATTTGGTATAAATATGGGGCAGGAGCCCTTAACACATCACTCTAAGTGTATTCGTCACAAAGTAATCATTACGTTAGTTAACAGTGATCTTAATAATGGAACCAGCAGTTCTCAGCAAGAAAGGAAACGAGAAGTTTTCATATAACGGATATTTGTACGTTTTCGACAAAGTTAGTAAAAGGGACGCTAGTTTAAAATTTTGGCGGTGCGAAGAAGTGGGTCGCTGTAAAGGAAGAATTCACACGAGGGCTGGAGAAGTGGTCAACGAAATCAACAATCATTCTCACCCTTCCTCGGCAGCAGCCATACAATCAGCAACTGTTTGCACTAACATGAAACGTCGTGCAGAAGAAACTATGGAGGGCACAAGTGTAGTTATAAATCAGTGTATAGTCGACGTGCCTGAAGCTGTTTTAGCATCGATTCCAAATAATGCAGCCCTGAGAAAAATAATCAGAAGAAAACGGAATCAAATTAATGCTGCACCTGCTGATCCCGCAGACCTAAACGATTTGGTGTTGCCAAATCGATATAAGCTATATGTGCCTCAACCAGGAACAGAAGAAACTTTTTTGCTAAGCGACGATGGAGAGGGAGCAAACAGAATTTTAATTTTTGGAAGAGGGAGCTGGTTGCAGCATTTGCATAATGCCAATACATGGTACACTGATGGTACCTTCGCAATAGCACCGAGGCTATTTTCGCAAGTTTATATTGTTATGGCAACAAAACACGGAGGAGTGCATCCTATAGTGTATGCTCTGTTACCTAACAAGCAGCGTGTTACATACACACGTATGTTCGAACTAATTAAAACACTAGTGCCAAATTTAAGTCCAGGATCTATCATTTGTGATTATGAATATGCAGCTTTTAGTGCCATGAAAGATTGCTTTCCTGAAGTAAATGTAAAAGGTTGCTTCTTCCATTTAGCACAAAATATGAGGAAGCATTTAGCTCAGATTGGTGTTATTAGTCAATACAACAATGATGCTGAATTTGCATTGAGAGCTAAAATGGTCATTGCATTAGCATTTGTGCCAATAGCTGATTTAGATGAATACATTGATGCTTTAGCAAATGATTTGCCAGTAGAACTTCAGCCGCTTCTAAATTGGTTTGAAGACAGCTATGTTGGCCGTTTAAATCGACGCGGGAATGGTAGGCGCCCGCCTATGTTTCATCCAACAATGTGGAATTTATACCAGAGAACAATCGATGGAGAAGATCGCACCAATAATCATGCAGAGGCAGCCAATCGTCGATTGCGTTCTGAATTATGTATGCATCACCCAACTATTTGGAAATTTATAGATGGATTGCGAAAAGTACAAAAAGGACGAGACGCTTATTTTGAGCAACTTATCGCCGGACATTTACCACCGATGAAGCTGAAAAAATACCGTGACGCTGATGAACGTATTCGAAGAATTGTCTTAGATTATGAAAACAGGGAACCTCTAGATTATTTACGTGGCCTAGCACACAATTACCAAATGACGCAATAATCTAATTTTTCCTATTTATTCTTTTAATTTAAAATAAATGTTAATGCTACTTTTTAAATGATTCGATAGTTTTTGTATTTTCTATTTTATTTTCTATGACTGTATGTATGTGTTAAAACAATAAAGTTTAATTGTAATTGTTAATTTAATTTGAATGCGGCGTAGAATCGGCTGGCGTAGAAACGGCCGGTGTAGAAACGGCCGGTGTAGAACCGTCTCGGCGTAGAAACGGCGGCGATGAACTGGCGGCGAAGAACCGGCGGCGTAGAAACGTCCTAGACCCCCAGGAACATACGAGAGAAACTCCTTTGAAGAGAACGAAATAGATATCTACACAGATGGGAAGCAAAACTGGAGGAAAAGTGGGTGCGGCCTACACTGTGTTCAATGCTAGCGGAGAAATTACAGCAAGGAAACTGCCGTTGGCTGATTACTGCTCAGTTTTTCAAGCAGAGCTTTTCGCAATAATGCAAGCACTTGAGTGGGCTCATAAACTGCAAAAGCATTGGGAAAAAATTAATGTCCTGACAGACTCACAAAGCGCTGCCCACGCCCTAGAGTCCGGGACACCTACTAACCCAATGGTCTTCAAAATACAATGTTTGGCTCAACTTTTGAGAGAAAAAGGATCTGCCTGTAAATTTTTATGGATACGCGGGCACAACGGAATCCACGGAAATGAAAGAGCAGACGAGCTAGCAAAAGACGCTGCATTAAAAACAAAGACACAAAAACTCTATTCGGAATTCCCACTGAGCTATGCAAAGTTCAAAATAAAGGAGGCAATTCTTGAAGAATGGGACCAAAGGTATAAAAACTCTGACACAGGTAAAGGAACACGGCTATTTTTCAGGAGTATAATAGAAGCCAAAGAGTTTGGAAAAAAGACAACTCCAACTTTCGAACTCACGCAAATCCTTACCGGTCATGGAGCGACCCTATCCTACCTTCACAGATTCAAGCTGAAAGATAGTCCGGCTTGTCCTTGTGACAAACTATCGGACCAAACAGTGAAACATCTGTTGTTAGACTGCCCAATGTTCACGATAGAAAGATGGCAAATAACAAAAGAATGCCAGAGGAGAAATATAAACTTTACCGACATCTCTGATGTCATACAAATTATACCTCTCCGAAAATTTTTCATAAAGTTCGCAAAAAACATCATTAGTAAAATTACGGAACAAAATAAATAATAATTAAAAGAAATTACATTAACTTCAAATTATATCAAGCACGATTAAAGCTTAGCTATCCGATCAATCTATAATGTTACATGAGAACGCTAGAACGCTAAAGAACACTACCTTTCCTACAAATGGTTCCGTTAAGAGGGTAAGCAATGACCACCTTGTGATGAATGCCAACCTTCAACCTACGAGAAGCCTACAAGAAAAAAATTTTTCCTCTAAATATTATGTAGAGAAAATGGTACATTCGGCGACATCTGTCCGAGCAGTTGGGAACTATACAGAAATCTGCATAGAGACTGGAGCGAGGGAACCCCCATATCATAGCTATCTCGAGGACAAAGGAAGTTTGGATTCTGCCAATGAGGGAGTAAATAAGGCGATTAAAAATAATTTGAACCAATCAGAGAAATTATAGGCGTGTATCGTTTTAGTGGGCTTTGATCAGATTGAGCGGCCTTGAATTCTTTCCCACAGGAACGAAAGTTCAACGAACGGAATAGTAAACAGAACTAAAGACAAAGAGTTGAAGGATTATTGACCCGGGTCGTGTTTATTTAAGGCGCGATCGAGAACTGCAGGTTTTGGGCACCTAACGTTTCAAATGGAAACAAGAAAATCTTAGGCGGAAATGTTGAAAATAAGTAAATGAAAAATCATCAATAAGGGCACGGAAAACGTAACATGAATGGTCCCAGGGGTCGATTTAATTAAAACCGATCTGGAATGATCACAAAAAACGGGTAGAATCTCGAAAATTTTCACAAACTGAATATAATAACCTGAAAAAGTGGGAAAATTTATTGATATGGAAATGGAATGGTGAAACGAAGTTATTAGAGCCAAATATCTCAAAAGAAAACTGATTGGAACTACTTAAATTGACTTTAATAGGTACCGATATAAGGATTACTCTGATCTGACAACACTATTCACGATAAACAGGATATTGAAAATATTGCATATCAAAGGCCACGGTACATTTTGGTCACTCTACAATTAAATCAAATCACAGGAAAAGATGCTTAACGTAGCCTGACACTGGGAAATGCGTGAGAACCGTCGAAGGAATCGCTAACCGTTTGACTAGAGAAAAAAGGTTGGCTATCACTTTGTTGATATGACTTTATCCAAATAAAATTATAGAACATGATTTCAAGCAATTAAGGGTATCATTAACACGAAACGACCTAAACAAAATTATACAAGTTAAATACGAATATTTACTCTAAAATAAAAACATTACTTTTATGGTGTAGGCATTAAAAAAATGAATTACGAGCAAGTACATGAAATTTTTAATATAAATACCTGTCAATGAGAAAATTTATGTGATTTTTTACGAGAGAGAGACACTAAACTAATTTGGTTCTAAGACATGAGATAGGGAATTAGCAGAGATTTGACAAAAGGTCATATACGGAGGAACCGAATTTGGTCCTTTTCCTATGAAAGTCTGGACGATCAGGGGTGATTTTTCTATGAAAGGAGAGCTCTAAAAAGTTTTTAAAAGACCATGGTTTGATAAAGAAAGGGAATTCGTTGGGAGATTGAGGGAGAGTTCGGATGAAATAACGGGAAGTGCGAGATCAAGAAAAATGTAAAGGTGCGCGAAGAAGACTAGTAAACTAGTGCTTCTAGTAGAGTTGAAAAATGTCTACAAGTGTTTGCAAAAAAAAATAGTAAATTCAGTGTTTTATTTTCCCTTTAAAATTGAGGAATAAAAATTTCAAAGACGATCAACGGAGAGTCCGGAAAAGTGCCTAAATAATACTTCGTGAAAGTTCGGGTGTTTTATAATGAAAGTGTTTAAAGTCAGTAAATAAGAATTAAATGACATTCGGGGTTCTTTCTTACAACTTATATTTAGTGGTTTTATAACATTTAACAAAAATCCAGTGTCTTAAAATAAATCAAATTACCGGATAAAAGAAAATATAACACGCGATTTTAAAATTAACTATAGGTGATATAATAATTAAAACTTTAACCTTACTTTAAATAACATGACATATGTAAAATAAATAACAATAACGAATTGTTCGAGTCACGTTTAAACTACAGTGGTTCAATAATAAAGCGGTTAAAAATCCTTTGTGAATTGAATGACGAAATTGTAATAAACAGTAGTGATAATAATTCGTACACTTGGAAAACGTGCGTATCTACGGTTATTAATTAGAATTAATAACCGTAAGTAGAAAGTGATATTAAAATATTGAGAATAAATAATAATTTACCTAATTCCGGACAATAAAATTAAACATCTGATTTGTTATTTGATGAATCACCTCTCGAAGGCGAATGAAATAAAACAGTAATTAATACGAGGTTGAGGAACTAAGCGAAATACCGAAGTGAATTTTAAATAGACAGATATTTGAAGAGTTTTTTTCATCATCAGAGTCTTTTCTCAAAAAGGGCCGATAGGAATCCATTAGCTAGGAAACGAAAAAAAAGGAAAACCTCGATCACAATGTCGAAGTTATGAAAGTTCCGACTGGGAAAAATTGTAATCGATCGAGGGCGGTAAGATAAAACCAATTATTAATTATTTTCAGAGACAAAGAAGAAAGGGACGAGCGTGCATCACCAATAAATCAATCGGACCTTTGAAGTTTGTCACTAACACACTAATAACAATTTTCACTTGCTCGAAAGTGGGTCAAACAGGAAATACCTGCTTTAGAGTTAGGATACATATGTAGGTATTTACTTTAGTTAGGTAAATACGCTAATTTATTATAACTCATATAAAACGAATCGAGGCGCGTAGAACGTAATAAATGACTATCGTGGAAGCTCTTTATTCTATATTTCGTGTGCGGGAGTATACAAGCGTCTCAAAATTAGGTCAAACAAACAAATACCTATTTATAAATTAGGTCATACAAGTACTTGTTTTAGTTAGGTAGGTGTAATGTTTATTTAAGCGCGTATAAGGAATGCGACGTAAGATATCAGTTCGATTCGTAACCGAAATACCTATATTTCTCAGAACTATGTAGGTCAAGCAAATTATACCTTAGTTGAAACTAGGTCATCCAGATACCTCTAGGTTAGCAAGGTACCTATTTAAATGATCAGTGTTTAAGCAAATCTAGGTCAAATAAATAAGAAATAATTAGTTAAACGATGAATCGTGCTTCAAAAGGACAATGACCGTAGAAATAAACAATCTCCAAAGTAGGTCAGTATACCGAAGGTCGTCTGTGTGAAGAGTAAACAAACAAACCATAAAAATGATGTACCTATTTAATATCGGTCTTTCGTTCATCGGAGTTAATTAACTATTGGCACAATTTAATTAGGTATTACGAGATGTGATAGGAGCGTGCCTCTTAATCACTCTAGGTAATTACATTGGCGTACTTGAATAATAATAATAATTTATTCCAGAAATGTTAGGGAAAGTGCAGTGCAATACGTTCCATATTCTAAAATTACAAATAAAGACAATAATAAGACGAGGGAAAATAATTGACGACAACACATAAATTAAATAAACAAAAAACCATGAGAAATGAAATACGTAACGCTTAAATCAATGGAAATAGCAAATTTATAGGTATAACTAATACCTACCGAATCTTTTCACCGACGAGATTAGGGTATGTTATATGACCTTCGATTGTGTATCTAAAATTTCGATTAGAGTTCAATGACATGGTCACCTAGATTCCATCAACGAATAAACAAAACAAAAGCACAAAAGTCAAGGGGCAGGTTTATCAATCATAGCTTACGACGGAAACTTCGCCCAATATGTGAAAGTAAAACCGACGTTAAATTCACTCAATTTAAACGACTTATCTGTACTAGAGCGATCGCCAATAGGTAGCATTGTTTTAGCATGCAAAATTTTCGCAAAGTAAAGTACTGCGACTAGCTTCAAACTCTAAGAGAGCTCATCACAATTATTCAGGAGGTCATTGATTCAATGACAACTTGATTTATCTCATTTTTAAATCTTTCTTATAGGAAGTAGGTATCCAAGAACCCATAAATACCCATTATCCTAAATACCTAACACACGAGGAGCTAGTGACCTCATTTAAACAACACTGGTGTTCAAATACTCATACAGTCCTGAATCCTAACTTGTCTTCGAATGTAAGCTTCAAGGCTTCTGTATGTAGGTATGAGCCATCTGGAAATGTAAGTGTCAACCTTTCTCGAACGGACGGCTTTGATCTTGTGGCGGTATTGTCGAGGTGGGCATGCGGGGAAGAGGAAGGACGTATGCGGACAGTACGCTGACGCGGCATTAAAGCCACAGGTTATTTGCATACCGTGAGTCTTGTCGAACCTGAAAGCAAACATAAGGTTCACGAGGTGAGTTTTATGTCAGCTAGTCAGAGGTGGAGTGTAACGCTGGGTCGGTCACGTGGGAGGAAGGATCTGCCCGTCACAAGCTTACGCCACATTTAACGGATAGAGGCATGATAAGGGAAGACATGAAATACCCCTTCTAGACTCAGTAGAGTTAAATTCAATCCGGCGGAGATGGAAGTCGGAGTGAGGCAGAAAAACGGCATGAAGACTTGGTATTCCCCCATCTGGCGTGAAGAGCCCCTTTCGTAACAAGAGACGCTCGTCGAAGAGAGTAAAACTCGGACTTAAGGATAAGCTTAGCAAACGTATTTGGGAGAATCCGGTTTGAAATTGTTGTTCATCGGTTTTCACTTGGTTAGCGGAGGAGCCGACTTTTCAGCAAACATATTATCCCCCTCCCCATATCCATCCATTCCTGCTCTTTCAACAATTTTGCGAATACTAACCAATAACACTAACTATGACTACAAACACATTATGTTAGGGGAAGCTGCAGACAAGAACTCCAATTGAGAAAACCGGACTCTCGAATATGAACATTCTACACTGGTAAGATAAGGTTTTTTATTTTTTGAAATGATGTAATTTATTAACTGTTGTTTTATGTTATCGATGTAGCCGCGGTGATAGGAAGAATTAAATAAACACACTAAATTCCTACGGAAATCAAATAGACACAAAGTTTAAGGCGGGGTTAGTTTATCAAACTCGGTAAAAGATACTCAAATAATAATAATTAATAAATCGGAAGATTCTCACCCTTTCTCTAAAAGAATCTATGGGTTACCACACGTAATACATTATCTTCTCTACATATGTGTGCATATTAAGTATGCAAACAGATGTAAAATCTAAAACAAAAAATACACAACGCAGATTATAGAAATAATGTGAACTAAAATCTTAAATCTTGATTACTGTGAGAAAATCGCAGGGATTTAAGAAGATAGGGTAGGTTTAGCTAGATTATAAGGTATAGGGGTTTAGAAATCACGAGCCTGAGGTAGAAATAAACCGAAAGGAGGGTTGAGTCAGGCCATCATACCTAGTGGTGTGATCAGTAGGACATAAGGGTAGAATTATGAGCGTGGCTACGAGACAGGAGCTACGAGATTTAAACTACGAGGTAGAAGCTTAGAAAAGTAAATCAGCTAGGTAGGGTTCATCACAATTGGTGTCAAAAGCCAAGGGTGGCGGACCATTACAACCTTAACGGAACATTCCCATTTCTTTCAGATACACAATACTGCTCCGGCTGAGGTTTTACATGGTTCCCTCACGCCGTTAAACAAATGTTGGAGCAGTTGATAGTCCATGTTAGACAGACATACTAACCCATTTACCCAATAACCCCTCACCACATCCCATATTTGCATGACCCATCACCTATCCCAACATGCATGAAAAAGTAAAATCAATAGCTCAAATGGTAAAATCAAATAGTTTAAATGAACCTTGATAAATAATAAACAAGGTAAATAACAGAACACTCAAGGAAAAAAAAAAAAAAAAAAAAAAAAAACCTAACCTAACCTAACCAAACTAACCTAACCTAACCTAACCTAACCTAACCTAACCTAACCTAACCTTACCTAACCTAACCTAACCTAACCTAACCTAACCTAACCTAACCTAACCTAACCTAACCTAACCTAACCTAACCTAACCTAACCGAGTGTTCTTTCGCGAGCCAAGCGGTGAGTTCTTACAAAGATTTCAAAAAGTTTAAAGATGTTTCGACTGCGATTAAGTTTAAATAATATCTCTCAACGTTTCAACAGATTTTCATAAAAATTAAATATTGCTTTAAAAGTTTTCATTCACGTTCCTTAAAATCAAAGTGAATTTAATTTCGCATTTATTGTTTCCCGTGTAACGACACGGGTCAAAGGTGTAACGACACCGCGAGCCTTTTAATCTGTGGTGTTTCCACCCAAATCTACCCGCTGGTTGGCAGGCAAGAAGCCGGGTCAACCAGTGTTCTTTTGCGAGCCAAGCGGTGAGTTCTTACAAAGATTTCAAAAAGTTTAAAGAAGTTTCGACTGCGATTAAGTTTAAATAATTCTCTCAACGTTTCAACAGATTTGCATAAAAAATTAAATAGTGCTTTAAAAGTTTTCATTCACGTTCCTTAAAATCAAAGTGAATTTAATTTCGCATTTATTTTTTCCCGTGTCGTTGCACCGCGAGCCTTTTAATCTGTGGGGTTTCCACCCAAATCTACCCGCTGTTGGCAGGCAAGAAGCCGGGTCAACCAGTGTTCTTTTGCGAGCCAAGCGGTGAGTTCTTACAAAGATTTCAAAAAGTTTAAAGAAGTTTCGACTGCGATTAAGTTTAAATAATATCTCTCAACGTTTCAACAGATTTGCATAAAAAATTAAATAGTGCTTTAAAAGTTTTCATTCACGTTCCTTAAAATCAAAGTGAATTTAATTTCGCATTTATTTTTTCCCGTGTCGTTACACCGCGAGCCTTTTAATCTGTGGGGTTTCCACCCAAATCTACCCGCTGTTGGCAGGCAAGAAGCCGGGTCAACCAGTGTTCTTTCGCGAGCCAAGCGGTGAGTTCTTACAAAGATTTCAAAAAGTTTAAAGATGTTTCGACTGCGATTAAGTTTAAATAATATCTCTCAACGTTTCAACAGATTTGCATAAAAATTAAATAGTGCTTTAAACGTTTTCATTCACGTTGCACAAAATCACTTACAAATTTTTTTTGCACAAATTGCGCCCAAATTTGCGATTTTTTATTTTATTTTATTTTTTGTCGTCGCCGTGCGACGTCGCCCTGAACAATTAAATTGTTGTATTTCCACGCCAACACGCTGCATCTCTTACTATTGTTATCATCTTGCACCTCATTTTGTTATATATACTGTACTATCCGACGGAAACCAGCAATCATAAAAGATGCAGAGAACTCCGGTTAAGTTTAATGACAGCGCAGGATCTTCGCCACATCCTCCGATTATGGTACCGGCTTTCAAAGAGTCTGAGCTAGACAAGATTTTCCCAGAGGCGGAGACGGTGCGCTGACGCAAGCAACGAAAATATGGAGCTCATTTTCCAAAACACCTTGGAACAAGCAGACTCTGCCAAGAAGGCCTTGGCTTCCTGTGGGAATATCAAAGGCACCCACAAAGCCGCAGTGACCGCAGCAATAGATAAAATGGTTGAAAATGCCAAAGAAATGGCAACCTTAACAGCTGCTCGAGTGGATCCAGGAGGAGAAGCCAGAGATTAATGGTAATCTATGGAGATTGAGAGAAAAAATGCTGATCCTCAAAGCGGAACATGTAAAGGAACTGTATGAACAGGAAAAGCGCCACACGGAACAATTAGTAATGATCGCCACTCAAAAAGGGGACAAAAATACGATCAATAACGAAACGACAGTCCATGGATCGGATGTGGAGAAAACCAAGCCCTCCACTAGTTATGCAGATGCAACAAGTAGAAAAAGTGGATCCAGACAGTCCCCCACATAGCACACGCACCGAATTCAGAAAGCTCGCCGGATTAGTATTAGTATAGTAATATGTAGAGAAAATGTGCTCAATTGTCATCTCAGGGAAATCTCCCGTAGCAAGCGAGACTCTGGAAAAAACCATTAAAGAAAATATAAATGTCACATCCTTAGGAATTGGCATAAAAAAGTTGGCCAACTATTGAGTATGCGAGAAATTTTCGACCGAAGTGTCCAAAATGGAACATCTGCAGAGCCAAAAGGGGGTTAAACTTCAACCCAGACTCATACTAAAAGGAATTGGTGCCGATTTAACGGATAAGGAAATTATTACGGCAATAATCAATCAAAATAGCGGGTTTGCCTCTCTCTTGGGAGAGCGTCAACCCGAAGATGTTATAAAATTAATTCAAGTTAAAAAGGATGCGACCCGCAAATGTGCGGTGATAGCGGTAGCGCCACATGTATGGCAATATATAATTGACAAAAAGGTGCTGAACGTCGGATATTATAAAGCCGGCGTCAGTGAGTACCTTTCAATTCTTAGCTGCCAAAAGTGCTTGGGATATGGCCACACGATAGCTCACTGTAAGAACAAGGAAGTATGCTGGCGCTGTGGTGGAGACCACAAAATACAAACATGCCAAGCCCCAAATACAGGTGTGATCTGCTGCCAAAGCAAAGACTAGTATTAGGACGCCGTGGTGGTCACCTGAGCTGACTTCGCTGAAGGGGGCCTACAAGAGGGCCTACAGGGCGCTGGGGCTGTCCAGGAGTGGCGGCTGTACGGAGGAGGAGACGGTTGCACTTCAGGCGGGCCTCAGATCTGCCAGGTCGGCCTTCAAACGGGCTGTTCTCCTAGCGAAACGAGCTGCTTGGCATAATTGGGTTAAAAACGTAGGTAACGCCAACCCGTGGGAAATCCACAGCGCGATTGAAAAATCCGGGAAAGGTTCTGACCGATATTTGTCAACAGTAATTGGGATAACAGATGGGAGGAACGCTGAGACAGTGGATGTGGCCTCCACACTCGAAACACTATTGGGTGAGTTAGTTCCTGTAGAATCAGTAATTGGGGAAAGTGACCACCATAAACAGATAAGAAATCTGTCACGGCTGCCACCTAGAGTCCTCGCCCAAGAGGATAACTTCATTAGAGTCACTAAGGCAGAAATTGATGTGATTATTAAGGGTTTGGGTCCTAAGAAGGCACCAGGGCATGACAGGCTCAATGGCGTAATAGCGAAGCAAGTTTGGGTCCACGCCAAGGAGGAGCTCTTCCAGGTGATGGACACGTGCTTGAGGAGGGGAGTTTTCCCCTCTGAGTGGAAGCGTGGCGTGCTCCGGATTATACCTAAGGGGAACGATAAACCACTCACCGACATCAAGGCCTACCGGCCGATAACGCTGCTTCCCGTTTTAGGCAAGGTCCTGGAGAAATTACTGAGGGAGCGGCTCCGTCAAACCTTGTCCCCGGCCAGTGACCTCCAGTTCGGTTTCGTCCCCGGGAAATCCACGGTGCACGCCCTGTCGTATGCGCTTGAATGGGTGAAGGCTTGCCCAAAGAGGTATGTAGTTGCAATATTCCTCGATATCACTGGTGCCTTCAATCACGCCTGGTGGGCAATGATACGTACAAAGGTGAAAAACAGGCGGTGTTCCAACTTACTGTTCCAAGCCATCGATGACTACCTTTCTGATCGTACGATTACGATCAGTTTCGGTGAGTTTTGTATCCAGAGGGAAACCGACATGGGATGCCCGCAGGGCTCTATCCTTGGACCCGACCTGTGGAACATCTCCTTTGACGACTCCTCCAGGTTACCCTTGCCTGAAGGATGTATCGCTGTCGACTACGCTGATGATAAGTTGTATCTGGTCGCTGGGGACAGCAGAAAGGAAGTGGAGAGTAAAGGCAGTGAAGGTTTGCAGATGTTCCTTGACTGGGGTGAAAGAAACAAGATGACCTTCGCTCCCCACAAGACCAAGGGCCTCCTGATGAAGGGCTCTCTCAGTAGAGCAAGAAATCCTACCATCAGAATGGGAGATTCTAGCATCCGCTTTTTTGAAACAGTGAAATATTTAGGAGTTACTCTAGATCGATCGTCCTCTTTTCTGGCTCACGTCAAAGAAGTATCCAGCAAGGCCCAGGCTCTCTTCTTGAAGCTGAGGAGACTCTCCACAGCTGAGTGGGGATTGCGTAATCCGGCTCTGCGAACGCTATATAGGTGCGTGTACGTGGCGCAAGTCTCGTATGCCGCCTCTGTGTGGGAGCACCGCCTGGACAATTCGCTGATTCTCTTAGCTCTCAGGCGAGGCCAACGAACCCCCTTGCTGGCACTCTCTGGTGCGTATAGAACCGTTGCTTCGGACGCTTTACCCGTTTTGGCTGGCATTTTGCCAATCGATCTGGAAATCAGGGAAGTGCTCACTAAGCAGAAATTAACCAGAGGAACCCCGGCCACTCACCTAGGCGTTGTTCTGACACCGGGCGGGCCGGGGACTCTCCCTGGGCTGCTTCGTCAAATGAGGGATCTGTCGCTCCAAGAGTGGCAGGTCCGTTGGGATAGAACGAATAAGGGAAGATGGACTTTCTCCTTCTTCCCATCAGTTAAAGTCAGAATGGAAGGGGTCTTTCTCAAGCTGGACCACCACATCACCCAGCTTCTATCCGGCCACGGGGAATTCAGGGGAGACTTCACGCCCTCTCCCTGTCCCCTCACCCCAACTGCGCCTGCGGGTGCACGAACCAGTCGGCGGAGCACATTCTGTGGCAGTGTGAGATAATGACGGACGCAAGAGAGGAAATGCTCGATGGTTTGGACGTACCTATCAGACCAGTGTGGAACACTGATCTGGTATCGAACAAGAAGAACTTCGAGTGCCTGAGGAAGTTTACAAGGACCTGGGTTGAGAGATGGCCTGAGCTTAGAGTCGCTGATTAGTAGATTTTGACACCAGGTGTACTTGTTCCTGACTTATCACGGACTTTCTTTGCTTCTTCTCTACGACCAATATTGCCCAGGATGTACAGTATTTATGTTTTCTTTCATGTTTATTTGTTTTTCATGCCCTGCGTCATTGAACGCTCATGTTTATATTTCAGGTACTTGGTTTAATGCCTTACACTTTTATGTTATTTTGTAACATATACTTTAGTTAAGATTACTTTTTTAGTTTTTTTAGAAACGATTATTTTTTTTTAGTTATGATTACCGCGTAGAACTGAACTCAGTTGTTTGTTCTGTGCCGTCCTTCTCCCCATATAAGGGGTTGGACCCTGGACCGAGTCCCCGCCTACTGACCATGGACGGTCTTATGGAACTGGTGGAGTTGCACCTGTCTGCCGCGCCACCCCCCGTGACATGAAGAGGCTGGGAAGAAGGCTGAACGGCATCCGAAAGCTGTCCGTCCCGCCTCCGGCGACCCGACGCTTTTCTCCCTAGGGTCTTCTTCTATGATTTCCAGTTACTTTCGTCTAGGCACCACCGGCTAGCTGGCTTAAGGACGACGCCGCCGGTTATTGGGAGGCCGGACAATTAGCCTTCTTCATTCTCTCGGGAACTGCCGATAGTCAGGTTGCGGTGACACCAGTTCTACTCTGTATATATACATTATTTTTCTTTTGTTTATTTTTTCTTTTATGTACAGTGCCCGGTGCTGCCCACCGGATTGTGTGTGGTCTTTCGCTGTCATGAGCTGATTACTCATGACGGCTGCTGTCATTTTGGATTACTTTATTTTTTATTTTTTGTTGATGTTACTAACAACTTGTTTGACTGTCCATGAGGCTCACTGCTTTTGCATTGACACCTCCATGGGCTTTAGAATTGTAGAGATTGACCATTACAGTACAGTCCTGTAGGCGCGTCCGCATACCGCTACCTAACACAGTATGAGGGGACATTGAAGGTCTAGATTCGTTACATTAAATGTAGAGTCGTTTATTCAAAAAAAAATTAGATTCTTGCGAGAACTCCGAAGGGGCGACCATAAGTTGCCTATACCGGGGTGGGACAGTGGTGGGTACTTCAATGCTGCCAAAGCTGCGTAGCAGCGAACAAAAGGCATAAACTAACAAAACCAACAAACCACAGGGCCCAATCAATCAATGGTAGATACAAAAGGAACGTAGAGAAATATAGGACCTTGATTGACAATGGTAATTAAGTTTGCGCAGGCAAACCTACAGAGATGCGAAGCTGCTACCGTCAACTTTTTACAAAACGCGATTAAAAGGAAAATAGATATAGTCATCATACAAGTACCGTATACAGGAAATACGGGAAAAATTAATAAATCATCGTACAATGGACCCATTTTTCAAAAAACAAGTGTAGACTGCCCAGTTAAGGCGGCAATAATAGTATTGAATAAAAGTATTGCGGACACATGTGTCCTCCTCCACAAATTCAGCAACAACTGCAATATATTTATTGAAGCGCAATTCCAGGGAACCCCACTAATAATAGGATCAATATACTGTCCCCCAAATGAAGATATCGACATCAGCCTAGAAAAAGCTAGCAGGCTAATAGACACGAACAACAAGAAAATCATCATTGGAGCGGACGCCAATGCCAAAAGTATTTGGTGGGGCAGCAAAAAGACAGACAAAAGAGGAGACAAACTGAGCGACTTTATTGCCCAGAAACAATTACACATTGTCAACGAAGGAACAACACCAACATTTGAAACCGTTCGACAAAACGCGCTACTGAGCAGCGTGATCGACGTAACCTTGTGTTCCGACAACGTAATTGGACTCATAAAGAACTGGAAAGTTGACAAAAGAATTGCTGCCATGTCTGACCATAATGGAATTGAGGGAGCTGTCCGTATCGGTAGAGAGAAATGAAAGGCGTGCAGTCGATGTGTGAGTCAGTCTTTATTGTGGCTACGCAGTGGAGGTCGATGTGGAGCGGGAGCGGAGTGACAGTAGTGAAGCTGCTGCGCGATGATGTGAAGATGAAGGTCAGGACACTACGGCGGTGAAGATCACAGGTCTTCAGGAAGCCGGCGTGTTGCCCTACACCCTGTCGGTGTAGAAGTGACCTTGGTCCAGGCGGTTGACCGTCGTCGCGTTGACGAGGTACGGCGGCTGTGTGTCCAGTGGGTCGGAGCACACACGTGACGCAGGAAGGAACCTTGAGAGGCGATGAGGATGCTGGCGCGTTGCCAGGTGCTGGTTGCTGCTCGTTGCAGGATGCCGGATGATGGTGCGTTGCCAGTTGTGGTTGGCTGCTCGTTGCAGGATGCTGGATGATGGCGCGTTGCCGGTTGTGGTTTGCTGCTCGTTGCAGGATGTTGATGCTATCTCACGTCAAGATGGTAGTTGGAGAAATTCCTCGAAGGTGCTGGAATGTTCCTGGGTCACGCTGGATAAATTGATGTTCACTGTCGACTGCGCGAGGCCCGTGCCGGGCGCAGGCACGATAAGAGTTACTGCACTGCTCGATGTGTTTGTTCGGCCGATGAATGGAAAGTACTGTACTGACTGGCTCCGAGCAAGCGAGCGCGGCTTATATACCCGTGGCAAGTAATTAGTCTCGTGGTAGGTAATGCGGTGAATTCACGCAAAGGTGAGAAATCGCTCGAACTTTCTGCGGGCAGTTGTTTGGTACAGCCAGACGTTCTAGCTCTTTCGCGTAGGTGGCGGATTATCATTTCTACTACGTTACTGTACTCGCGGGTAGGTAGATGTATCGCTGTAGGTATTTTTTTTTTTTTTTATTATTATTAAGTTAAAAGAAACATAATATTTCACTTTCTTAACTTAGATACAGAGCATTTATAATACATTAGTAAGAAGTAAAATTTTGTTCTAACATTTTGAGTTTAAATAGTTTTTGTTTAAAGGTTTTTACATTAGTTTCCATTTTTAGGTGTTCTGGAAGGAGATTATATGTATGAACTCCCTCGTGACCAATACTTCTCTTGCCACTTTCAGTCTTGACGGTATTTGTGTACAATTTATTGTGATGTCTAGTATAATGTTCGTGTACTTGTGATGTTTTTATAAATGTTGTGTTTGTGTGTATAAGTCCATTTTGTATTTTGTAGATTAAAAGACATATGTTATATTCGTACAATGTTCTTATTTTCAAAAGGTTCATTTCCTGGTATAGTTTTTTTGTGGGAGTGTCTGGGTTATAATTGAAGAGTTTTTTAATAACTTTGTTCTGTATTATTTGTAAGTCGTTTAAGTACGTAGTGTATGTGTTTCCCCAGATTTCTATTAAATAATTTAGATGGGACTGGATTAAGCTAAAGTATAAGCCCCTCTTTACCTCTGTTGGTAGAAGATGAGCAATTCTACCAAATACACCAATTAATGGGATGATTTTTGTTTTTAGTTTTTCTACGTGTTTTTTAAATGTTAAATGTTTATCAATATATAAACCCAGGTATTTTTCGCTATCTAGGATATGTAGGTCTCTTTCTTCTATTTGTAATGGTTTATGCGAAGGTATTATTCTTTTAGGTGAGCTTAAGATCATGTAACCGGTTTTATTAATATTTATTGTTAATATATTTTTTATTAGCCAATCGTTTAGTACATTAAGATCCGTTTGAGATTGTTCTAATAGACTTTCTAAGTTTTTGCCGAAGTAAAAAATTGCCGTGTCATCTGCGTATAAGAAGATTTCACCATGTAGTTTTAGCTGACAGATGTCATTTATGTATATTTGGAATAAAAGTGGCCCCAGTATTGATCCTTGTGGAACTCCGTAGTTTATACTCTCGAGTTGACTGTTTTTATCTCCTATGTTAACACATTGTTTTCTGTTGGACAGATAGGATTTTATTAGTTTGATAGCTGGACCTGTTACACCTGTTTTTTCTATTTTTTTAATCAGTATTTCATGACTTACGGTGTCAAAGGCTTTTTGAAGGTCTACGAGAATTGCTATGACATAGTTTTTATTATCTATGCTAGTTCTAAGTTTATTTATAAGATCATTAGTTGCAGAGAGAGTATTAGATTTTTTTCTAAAACCGTATTGTTTGGCATATAGAAAAGATTTTTTTTTCAGAAAGTTGTCTAGCCTATCGTATATTACTCTTTCATATATTTTTGATAGAATCGGTAGGACAGAAATGGGCCTATAGTTAGATGTTTGAGTTTTCAAGCTCCCTTTATATATTGGAATAACCCTTGCAATTTTACAACTGTCCGGAAATTGACCTTCTTTCAGGCTCAGGTTAATCAGTTTAGTTAGTGTAGGAGTTAGTAGTGGGGCAAGTTTTTGTACTGTTGTACATTTTAGTTGATCATGTCCAGCACTCGCGTTTGATTTTAGGGATTTTATAATAGCTAATATTTCGGGTTCAGTTGTGGGTTGTAAGTATATTGATTCCGCACTTTCATACTTTAATGTAATTTTATCATCCAGTTTATGTGTGTATTTGTTAATTATATTATCAGCCAAAGAAGCGCCAATATTACAAAAGTAGTTATTAAAGTATTCGCATATCTTGATGTCTTCTGTGATGATTTCATTACCGTTCTTTAATTTTGTACATGGTTTACTCTGCGTGTTTGTTTGGTTCTTGATGATGCTGTTTATTACGTTCCAAGTCTTTTTGGTATTATTTTCACATTTTTTAAATAGGCTGCTGTAGTATTGTTTTTTTAAGTTTCGTTTTTTTATAGTTATGTCGTTACGTATTTTAGTATATTCTGTTTTTAATGATAGGTTACAGGGTTGTTTTTTAATTTTTAGGTGCAGTTTATTTCTTTTTTTAATCATTTTTAATAAGTCCTTTGTTATCCAATCAGGAAGACAGGTTTTATTTGTTTTTATTGTTATTGAACTGTTGCAATTAATTTTGTTTATCAGATAGTTTACAAAGTTATTGTAGTTCAGTTCCGAGTCCTCATTATTGTTTATAGAAAAGGGGTTTTGTCGGATATCCTCCTTTAGTTTATCATAATCAATTTTTGTACATTTGTAAGAGGATTTTTGCGAGTTTTTTTTAGTGTACGTATGAAGTATGTCAAGAATCAGTAGGTTGTGATCAGATATTGACGTGTCACAGTTTGTTATAGTATACGAAAGGTTTACGTCTGAAATGATGTGATCAATAATGGTGTTGGTGTTTTCTGTAATACGTGTTGCATGTAATTTGTTTATTTTGTTCAATATAGTGAAATCGTTTGACTTGATGATTTCGGTGTATTTACAAGTATGTGTGTTTGTGGAATCAAGTAAGTTGATATTAAAATCCCCCAGTAATATGGACCTTTTGTGAGTTTTCAGTTGTATGTTTAACTTATCTAGAAAATCTTGAAAATTGGTGTTCGGTTTTTTATATATCACTCCGATGTTTAGGCTTAGTTTGTTTAAGTGTATCCAAAGGAAGTTGTTATCTGGATCTATTATATTATCGATTAAGTTATATTCTAAGTTTTCTTGAATAAATATGGATACTCCACCACCGATGCCCTCCGGTCGGCAGGATGCTTCGTGTTTATAGCCTTCAATATTGATGAATGGTATATCCGTTTCTTTGAGCCAAGTTTCTGACATAAGTATGATGTTGATCTTATAGTCAATTGATTTTAATAAGCACAGGATCTCGTCGACTTTTCCTTTCAGGCTTCTAATATTTAGGTACAGGAATGAAATTGAAGTTTGATTTTTTTTTGTCCCCAACTGTTTGTAGAGAGTTACGTCATCTACCCGTTTATGTTGTTTTTTTGATTTTAAACAGCATGTTTTAATATGACTGGTGTGTTGTTCTTCTTTATTGTTATAAGATGTAATTTCGTCCGTTAAATTGGTGATTTTTCCGGCAACATCGGGATCCAGTTTTTTGGAGTTTGCGTATAAGTAGTATTGTAAGTAGATTTCGGTTCATAGGTGTTTATTTCCTGCTCGATATTGTAGCACCTTTTCCGGTGGTTATGCTTAATTATATCAATTATGTTTGTTCTTACCACACTCATCGACTTCGATATATCGTATTCATTCATTTGGTCGTAGAAAATTGGCCCGATGAATCGACAATGATTTTTGAATATAGAAGTGTGAGATCTTATTTCACAGTTGAGTTTTGAAACATTCAGGTAATTATTTTTAGGTACCGAATGCACAATAACATTGGTATTTTGAAGATTATTAATAATGGAGTATAAGTGACTGATTATATTTCGTGGCGATTTTTCATTTGTCCCAGTAAAAATAATTACAAAATCTTCTTTTGTAAGGATTTCACACGACTGTAAGATAGTTTTACTTAATTTATCTATAGTGGCACCGGGATAAATATAACTTTGGCATTCTATTTTGTTTAAATTTTTCTCAATACTTCGTCTCATTTGCCTTCCACCCTCATCTCCAAAAATGAGTACTTTGGATTTTTTTTCTTGCGGCAGTTTTGTGAAATCCACTGATTGATGCAATATTTTTATGTTTTTTTCCACAATGGGAAGCTGATTTGTTTCGCATCTAAGGGTCTGGAGCGGTTGATTACTGTTTGATGGTGTAATGTTTGTTAAAGAATTCTCCACTTTTTTTACTACATGCTTTATTTCACTTATGTTTTTATCTATGTTTGTAATTTGAATTTTAATTTCTTGTTGATAATTTTCGAATAATGAATATATCTTTTGAGACATCTCCTGGAAACTTTTGAAGTTTTTATTTAATTGATTAATTATTGAATTCAGTTTATCATTATCGCCTGGTGATTCATTCTGTTGTAGGGCTTCGTTCACAGATGTCTCTGTTAGTTCATTTTCATTATGTTGTGGAGTTTTGTTCAAAGATGTCTCTATCATTGTTTGTTGAGAAGTTTTGTTAGTTTCTTTGCAAGATGGGCACTTGAAACTTTGTTTATAGTTTTTATTCATCTTGCGAAAATTGATTTCGGTTATATGACAACATATGAAATGAAAATTATGCTTACATGTCATGCAGGATAAATTTTCGTTGTCATATATTTGGGTCTTGCACGATTTGCATTCCATCACTGTAGATGATTTTCACAGTATTTATGAATAGTTATTTATGTAAATATGTTAATATGTTAATAAGTGATGGCAAAGGATTTGATGGTTTGATTCCTTTTCACAGTACAAGGCACAAGGTTTCTAGTGTTTATTTGTTTAGAGCAAAAACAATAGTACCGTTTGACGTTTGACGTTTGACATACGTTTTTCAAGTTCACTTTCTTTCACTTTCTCTAGCGATGATTTAGACACCGTTGACGTACGTATTTCAGTTCACAAAACTAAAAACGATATATTGCATTACTCTACCAATTTTGTTTAATCTCGGAAGCAAAATCGCGTAATTATTTAATTATCAATCGCGTTCGAACTTACAACGTGTGCGCACGGTTACGTTAGGTTAAAAGGTCTGTTAGGTTAAAAGGTATGTTCTTCCAGCGAATTCTGTGGAGGTCAGTGGCGCTGCGGTAAATTTCGCAGAGCGGGTTAAGTAGCCGCTACAGACCCCCTTCCCAGTGGTACGGAGTACGGTTGAGGGACGATGATGCCAGGAGTCGCAGGAAAGCCGAGTTGAAGCTGGTCGTTGCGTCCACACTGATGCGTCTCTACCGATTCCCTCGTTTTTGCGGTGTTACCGGATGCGTCGTGGTAACACTCTTGTCAGAAAGTTGCATGCTGCGTGTTCAGATCACGTCGGGGTCAACAGTTGAGGGAGCGGTCCGTATCGGTAGAGACGGGGCGAGAGAAATGAAAGGCGTTAGTCATTGGATGTATGAGTCAGTCTTTATTGTGGCTACGTAGCGGAGGTCGATGCGGAGCGGGAGCGGAGTGGCAGTGGTGATGCTGCTGCGCGATGATGTGAAGAGGAAGGTCAGGACACTGCAACGAGCAGCAACCAGCACCTGGCAACGCGCCAGCATCCTCATCGCCTCACAAGGTTCCTTCCTGCGTCACGTGTGTGCTCCGACTCACTGGACACACAGCCGCCATATCCCGTCAACACGACGTCGATCGACCGCCTGGATCAAGGTCACGTCTACACCGCCACGGTGTAGAGCAATACGCCGGCTTCCTGAAGACCTGTGATCTTCTCCGCCGTAGTGTCCTGACCTTCATCTTCACATCATCACGCAGCAGCATCACCGCTGCCACTCCGCTCCCGCTCCGCATCGACCTCCGCTACGTAGCCACAATAAAGACTGACTCACACATCGACTGCACGCATTTCATTTCTCTCTACCGATACGCACCGCTCCCTCAACTGGTGACCCCGACGTGATGTGATCACGCAAACAGTGTGGTAAACAGGAGATCACGAGTTCGAATCTCGTCGGGGCCTCCAGTTGAGGGAGCTGTCCGTATCGGTAGAGAGAAATGAAAGGCGTGCAGTCGATGTGTGAGTCAGTCTTTATTGTGGCTACGTAGCGGAGGTCGATGCGGAGCGGGAGCGGAGTGACAGTAGTGAAGCTGCTGCGCGATGATGTGAAGATGAAGGTCAGGACACTACGGCGGTGAAGATCACAGGTCTTCAGGAAGCCGGCGTGTTGCCCTACACCGTGGCGGTGTAGAAGTGACCTTGGTCCAGGCGGTTGACCGTCGTCGCGTTGACGAGGTATGGCGGCTGTGTGTCCAGTGGGTCGGAGTACACACGTGACGCAGGAAGGAACCTTGAGAGGCGATGAGGATGCTGGCGCGTTGCCAGGTACTGGTTGCTGCTCGTTGCAGGATGCTGGATGATGGCGCGTTGCCGGTTGTGGTTGGCTGCTCGTTGCAGGATGCTGGATGATGGCGCGTTGCCGGTTGTGGTTTGCTGCTCGTTGCAGGATGTTGATGCTATCTCACGTCGAGATGGTAGTTGGAGAAGTTCCTCGAAGGTGCTGGAATGTTCCTGGGTCACGCTGGATAAATTGATGTTCACTGTTGACTGCGCGAGGCCCGTGCCCCGCGCGGGCAGGTACTTAGTCGCGACACTACTCTTTCTGTGTTGCTTGCCCGGCCGATGAATGAATACTGAGGTACTGACTGACTGGCTCCGAGCAAGCGAGCGCGGCTTATATACCCGTGGCAAGTAATTAGTCTCGTGGTAGGTAATGCGGTGAATTCACGCAAAGGTGAGAAATCGCTCGAACTTTCTGCGGGCAGTTGTTTGGTACAGCCAGACGTTCTAGCTCTTTCGCGTAGGTGGCGGATTATCATTTCTACTACGTTACTGTACTCGCGGGTAGGTAGATGTATCGCTGTAGGTATGTTCTTCCAGCGAATTCTGTGGAGGTCAGTGGCGCTGCGGTAAATTTCGCAGAGCGGGTTAAGTAGCCGCTACAGACCCCCTTCCCAGTGGTACGGAGTACGGTTGAGGGACGATGATGCCAGGAGTCGCAGGAAAGCCGAGTTGAAGCTGGTCGTTGCGTCCACACTGATGCGTCTCTACCGATTCCCTCGTTTTTGCGGTGTTACCGGATGCGTCGTGGTAACACTCTTGTCAGAAAGTTGCTGCTGCGTGTTCAGATCACGTCGGGGTCACCAGTTGAGGGAGCGGTCCGTATCGGTAGAGACGGGGCGAGAGAAATGAAAGGCGTTAGTCAGTGGATGTATGAGTCAGTCTTTATTGTGGCTACGTAGCAGAGGTCGATGCGGAGCGGGAGCGGAGTGGCAGTGGTGATGCTGCTGCGCGATGATGTGAAGAGGAAGTAGCGAAATGCGGGTTAAGTAGCCGCTACAGAATAACTTACGATGCGCAATTCAATAAATCATCAGCAGAAGAAATTCCAAATTCAACATTCCTATATAAGACCAGTAAGGCAAATTGGATAGAATTCGACAAGACACTAAAATCCAATGTTGAAGACAAGAGAATAACAGTTCAGGCGATTGAGTCGAATTATCAACCTGGTACCCTCAACAGACAAGTTTCAGTCCTCATGGATGCCGTATCGGATGCATGCAGAACGGCAATCCCCCCACTGAAAAAATCTAGACAAAAATCTGCCCCTGGTCGAATGATAAATTGGAAAAACTGAAGAAAGACGTTCTCGCTGCAAAGAGGAAGCTGATGAACACAGGACCAGCAAGAAGAGATGCGGTCACACTACCAGCATACCTCGAGCTGAGAGAACGCTACAAGGAGGAAATTGCTGTAGCAAAAATCCAAAACTGGAAAGAATTTTGCAGCAGCCAAGGAAAAGATACAGTCTGGTCCACGGTACTCAGAGTTCTTAAGGCAACTCAAAAGTCACCACCAGAAACGCTACAATTCAATACTGTGTCCACAACGTCAGCCCAAGAGACGGCGTCCACACTCTTAGATCATTTCTTCCCTAATGACTCTCCAGTCAGTGAAACAGCAGAACAAACACGTATTCGGAATAATAAGGAAGAAGACCGCCTTAGCGAAATCGACCCCCCGTTTACAAGAACCGAAATTAAGAAAATACTTGCATCCATAGATTCAAAGAAGTCCCCAGGAAGAGATCACTTTACAGCCGACATATGTCAGAAAGCGTTCGAAAGTCTCCCAGATATTTTTATGGCATTATACAATGCATGTCTCCGAATTGGATGCTTCCCAATCCTTTGGAAGGTCGCTAGAATTAAGGTAATTCCGAAGCCAGGAAAAGAAGACTACGGCAATATCTCTTCATACCGACCTATAGGTCTCCTCCCGGTATTTGGCAAGGTACTAGAAAAATTACTCACTAAGAGAGTAACCTGGCACTTCAGCACGAAGGGGAAACTTAATTCAAACCAATACGGGTTCACGCAACAAAAAAGCACAGAAGACGCAATGCTTGACGCTGTAAACCACATCAAGAAAGCGAATAAAGAAGGACTTCATGCATGCCTAATATCACTGGACATAAAGGGGGCATTTGACAACGCATGGTGGCCCTACCTAAAAATGCAACTTGCCAAAAAAGACTGTCCACTAAACATATACAAAGTTTTTAAAGACTACCTGTCGGACAGAATTGTGGAAACAATTTACGCAGGCGCATGGGCACAAAAACACTCGAACAAGGGCTGTATACAAGGATCTGCTTGTGGACCAATTCTATGGAACATAGTTCTGGACGAACTGCTAAACCTAAAATTCGACTCTAACGTAGCATACAAGCATTTGCTGACGACGTTTTAGTTATAATAACTCATAAAGATGTGGCAGAACTACAAAAAATTATTAAAGATACTGTAAAAAATTGAGGTCTTCACTCAGGAGAATTTCTTTGGGTAGACTGGTTTTTTATAAATGAAGCACTTTTTTGTTTTAACTTTAAGTTCTTGAATTTTTATTGTTATGATTTGATATTTATAAACTTATAACTGACGACAATAACTTTCCCCACCCAACGGACAAGGGTTCAGTAGTATTTTAATTTCTTAGTGCAAGTTTTCGTAAAGAAGTAAGTAAATTAAACTGATACAAGCCTTTTTATAACACTTTCGTACCTCTATATTTCCCTTGTTCGTTGTGTGAGAGAGACAAAAAAAAATAAAACATGATTCTATCGACATCTAACAAACAAATCAGACAACTCTTGGATCGCAATCCAACCTTTGATAGTAACTCAACTTCATAATTGGTTTGCGTCCTGGGTTTAATTCTAAACATTCTCCGCCCCAAAATGGGCAGATATTTATTCTAAAATATCGAATCCATTTTTCTGCAAATTATACAAATAACATTATGCAAACAAATTATGAGCCTAAATTAAATATTGACTTTGCTCAAATCAAATTCAAATTCATTAAATTAATTTTAAAGTTATTCAATAACATAACACACTAAGATAATTCCAAAAACAAACTACATTTTTAAAAACAAACAGAAACCATAACAATAATTACATATAAACATATAATATAGACAGCACAATCATGTCGCGGCAGGTTTCCTGGTCATCCTTCCTTCCTTCCTTGGGAAAAAATTAAATAAAGACAAATCATCCTTCCTTCCATAGTTCATTGCCACATTTGGAATTATTACAATGTCTCCAGATATATCTATATATGCAGTTTGCAATTCTAGCCAGCAGGCTATGTTAGTTTATAAGTGTTCATTAAGTGTTTTTATCCCTTTTTTTTAAATATATGGATCTACAATCCTTTTTTTGTTTTATTATTTTTTATATCACTCCCTACCACACTCAAGTTTTTATTGCTCCACATTTTTCCACATTTTGTACACTGATTTTTACTTTTAATTTATTATTATATCTTCCTTTTGTCCTTTTTGGTTACTTTTAACGTACAAATTTTTATATTATTTTTTACTTTCAACGTACAAATTTTTATATTGTTTTTTTTACTATTTATTGGTTTATCTTGTTTTATGCACTCATTGTTTTTGTTTTTCATAAAGCACAAGTTCCTTTTTTTTTCATTTTGTGCTTACACAGCGTCTGGTCCGTTGGGTGGGGATGTTGACATCTTCAGCTCCTCGTTATCGTCTATTGGCAATAGACACAGCTTTGAGATCGCCCTCTGAGTAGTTCCATGCGATGTTTTGAGAGTTGCCACACGTACTCTCCCGTCAGCTCCTGGATGGACTGCAATTACACGTCCGAGTTTCCACACACATGGTGGTAGGTTGTCTTCCTTCAAGACCACCGTATCGCCTGGTTTGAGCTGCATATGAGGTCCGCTGGTCCACTTCGTTCTGCTTTGGAGTTGAGCCAGGTACCTCGATCAAAAAACATCGTATTAGCAAGGATTTTTTTTTTGATATTTATTCAGTCCGTTGACTGAAATATTTTGTAGATCTTGTTCCGGAATTACTGCAAAGCTTCCACCAACAAGAAAGTGACCGGGACTGAGGGAGTTTAGGTCATTTGGATCATTTGACAATGGGGTAAGAGGTCTAGAATTTAAACAAGATTCAATCTGACACAAAACGGTATTAAATTCCTCATATGTTAATAAGGAGTTACTTGCTACTCGTTTCAAATGATATTTCACAGATTTTATCCCGGCTTCCCAAAGGCCTCCAAAGTGCGGCGCCCTCGGCGGAATGTACTCCCATTGAATTGATAGCTTCGATAATGATCTCTCGATTTCATCGCTAGAGCTTGACAAAAAATCATAAATATCCCGTAGCTGGTTGTTCGCGCCTTTAAAATTAGTAGCATTATCCGAAAATAATTTACTCGGCCTTCCACGGCGCGCGATAAAACGTTTCAAGGCATTTAAGAAACTTTCTGTATTCAAAGACAGTACAAGTTCTAAGTGTATGGCTTTTGACACCATACATACAAATAAACATATATAAGCTTTTACGTTAGTAGTTTTTCTGTGAATACCCGACTTAATCAAAAAAGGTCCACAATAATCGATCCCGCTTATCGTAAAAGGTTTAGATTCCGTTATCCTTTCGGCTGGAAGGTCTGCCATTATTTGCTGCATCGTCTTTGGATTTGATCTATAACATATTATACATTTCCTTATAATCTTTTTCACTAAATTTTTTCCCATTATTGGCCAGAACTTCAACCTGATTATTGCCAATAAGGCTTGAGTACCTGCATGCAAATGTAAATGATGGTAGTTTTTTACAATTAATTCGGTTAAACTATGATGTGGCGGCAGCAAAATTGGATGTTGTTGATTTATTGACAGCAATTTTCCTTTGGAAAGCCTGCCGCCCACGCGAAGTAAATCATTATGCAAATAAGGATTTAGTGAGTGCAAATTACTACATTTTAGGACATCCTTGCCCGACTGCAAGGCTCGTATCTCCTCCCTGAAGGAATAAGCTTGCGCTCTGGATATTAAAACATTCAAAGAGTCATTATTGAATGACTGTCATTAGTGAATTGTCACTTACTTTTAATTGACCATAACGCCTGAGCGATGGGTTCCTACAATTAAATAAAAACCTAAGTAAATAACCTGTTACTCTTTGCAATTTGGTTAGAGATGAGTACTTCCTAAAAATGTCCCAATCTTGAGTTACTGATGCCAACACTACAGTTTTTGTTTTCACCTCAGGTGGATCTATGTACGTAGATTCTCCGCATGGCCAACCGGATTCCGTAAGGGTTAGCCAATCGGGTCCGTGCCACCATATGGTGGATGTCAATAATTGAGAAGTCCTAATACCTCTGGATAGTACATCTGCAGCATTGTCCTCTGATTTCACATGCTTCCATTGTGCTGGTCGACTTGATTCTTGAATTTCGCTTACTCTGTTAGCAACAAAGGTGTTCCACCTAGCTGGTTGGTCCCTTATCCAACACAAGACTATCTGAGAATCACACCAGTAAGTAGTAGATACATCTTGCATACCAATAGCTCCTTTCACATAATTAATCAATCTTACTAACAATATAGCTCCACACAATTCTAGTTTAGGTAGCGATGTGCTTTTTAAGGGTGCCACCCTTGATTTAGAAATTATTAGATTGGAGTGGATTCCACCCGAGTCATCGGTGGAGACCATATACACGCAGGCCCCGTAGGCTTTCTGTGATGCGTCACAAAATCCATGCAAATGCAAATTCACATGATTTTGACAAGTGATTTTCCTAGGTACCTTTAAATTATTTATCTGCGGCAATTCTTCTATATAAGCTCTCCAAACTTTCAAAATTTCAGGGGGTATATCTTCATCCCACTGAGTTTTGCTCTGCCACAGACGTTGCATTAATAGCTTCGCTACTACCGTTACAGGCCCTATCAGACCCAGGGGATCAAAAATGGATGCTATGCAGGATAACATCTGACGCTTGCTTCTAATTGGTTTTGTTATGGGCTCTACAGTATATTTCCAATAATCTTGCTGATTATTCCAAGAAAGACCTAATATCTTTCCTTCCTTTGAGTTATCCTTTATAATCATATCGCTAACCTCCTCCTGATTTGAGCACAGCGACGACAAATTTGACCGCCACTTTCTTAGGTTCATGCCAGCAGATGCTAGAATAGCAGATAGTTGCTTCTTGATTAATAAGCAATCTTCTTCACCAATGTCGCCAGCTATTAAGTCATCCATGTAAAAATTTTCTTTAAGAATTTGACTGACCTTGGGATTTGTGTTTTGATTCTCATTTCCTAGCTGCTCCAAACATCTGGTGGCTAAGAATGATGATGGTCCCAAACCGTAGGTGACTGTATTCAGCTGATAATGTTGAATCTCCTCGCTGGGTGAGTCTCTCCAAAGGATACGTTGTAAGTCCCTATCCTCCGGCTGCACTAATATCTGCCGGTACATTTTTTCTATGTCGGCCGTTAACGCGTACTGATGTTTTCTGAAATTCAATAGATGTGCACATAAATCCTTTTGCAATATCGGCCCAATCATGAGGGCATCATTTAGGGTAATTCCAGTTGAGGATTTAGCCGATCCATCGAATACGACTCTGGTCTTAGTAGTTGTACTAGATTCTTTGATCACCGCATGGTGAGGCAGATAGTAGTGTATTTGATTTGGTGACGGTGGTTCACATTGCGTCATATGACCTAAGTCCTTGTACTCCTGCATAAAATTCTTGTAATCTTTCATTAATTCTGGGTTTGAGGCTAATTTTTTCTCCAAATTATACAATCTCTTCTCCGCCATAGGGAGACTTTCGCCTAGCTGTTTCGCACAGGGGCGTTGTGGTAAACTTACAATGAAACGGCCTCTGCCATCTCTTTCATGAGTAGCTGTGAAGCTTTCTTCACATGCTCGCTCCTCGTGATTCCTATGTTTAATAGGACTTAGCTCCTCTAATTTCCAAAAATTTTCAATTTGCTTATGTATTAAGTTGAGTGAAAGATTACAAATTTTTACTGGCCTCTTTTCTGAAGTGAAGATGTGTCCCGAAACCAGCCATCCAAATTCGGTTCGTTGCAATATTGGTCCGGAATCTTGAATCTTCATCCGGTCAGAGTGCAGAGTCTCCCAGAAGGTGTCAGCCCCGATCAACATGTCTATCGGGCCGGTTTCATTAAAGTTTGGATCTGCCAATTGCAATCCTTGGGGGATGCCGGTGCCTTTTTTCTGAAATGAGATTTGCGGCAGATTACTGGTCACCTCCGACAATACTAGGCATTCAATCCTCTTTGAATAGGGTGAATAATTGGAAGATATTTCTAAATCCACAATGTTTTTAATATGCTGTATTTTATTATGAATTCCGGTAATAGGGATATCAGTTTTTCTAATTTTTAATTGTAATTTAGAAGCGAATTCCTGGCTAATGAAATTAGACTGTGCTCCGGAGTCCAACAAAATTCTAGCTTTAATTGGATTTCCTTTATTATTTCTCACGTTAATCACCGCCGTTGATAATAAAATGAAATTGTTGGATGTTTTCGATGCATGATTGTTAACAAGAGGTTCTCTTGAAGAAGTATCGCTTCCCTGATGACTTTGCATTTTGTCTTCATTTTGCAAATGTAACAAAGTGTTGTGAGAGCTCGCACCACACTTGCGACAATTATATTTACTTTTACAATCCTGAAATTTATGCCCTACCGACAAACATTTCAGACAAGCTTTCAACCGACGTATAATTGTTGTCATTCTATCCTTTATTCCTAGATTTAAAAACTTTTGACAATTATAAATTCTATGATTTTGATTACAATTAATACATTTTAAATGTTGCGATGATAACGAAACATAAGTTTCTTTCTTAAAATTAGAAGGAAATCCCTTGGCATGATTCTGTCGCTTGTCGTTTGGTGCTGAGAATTCTAAAACTTGCACTCGTTCGTATAGACATTTCATGAACTCTTCATAAGTGGGGATTTTATTTTTTATTGGATATTGTTCCCAGCGCATTCTGGTTTCGCTATCCAATTTATTTGACAAAATATGAATTAACAATATATCCCAACTTTCAGTGGGTAGATTTAAATTATTTAATGCCTTTAAGTGCAATTGGGCTTCATCTAATAATTTTCGCAATGCCACATGATTTTCTGATTTTATTTCTTGCAATTTAAACAATGCATTAACATGTTTATTTATTATTACTCTGTCATTCTGAAACCTATCCGTGATCATTTCCCAAGCAATGAAATAATTATCTCGAGTTGTAGGTAAGGACGCAATCAGTCTTGCCGCATCATCATACAAACAAGATTTCAAATAATAGAATTTCTGAATAACATCTAATTCGTCGTTGTTGTCAATTAATGAAATGAATGCATCTCTGAAATGTAACCAATCTTCATAATTTCCGCTGAACTTGGGTAGTTCTAAAATTGGGAGCTTGACGCCTTTGGAACGGACGATTTTACCGGTTTCGCTGAATTTATCCTTGGCTTTTGCTAATACCTTATAATATGAGTTTTCAAACATTTCTCGTTCGTTCCCTTTTTCCAATTCATCCTGCGATAATGTTTCAATTTTTTCTTGCAACGCTTCGAAGATGTCTAGTAATGGTTCGAATTTTTGAATGCGTATTTCGACCTCAGAAAGTAATAACTCATTATTCTCTAAGTAATCTTTGAATCTGGTTAATTTGGCTTTACATATTCCGCGCTGTGCAATTAACACTTTTAAATCCATGATTTCGTAAATAACAGGGACTTTCGTAAATAACAGACAATCAATACTCACTGATTGCTCTGGCGTGGTTCACTCCTAACCACGCTAAACACAAAAACACAAAAAAAAAACTTGCACTGTCTTTTACTTGATTGTTTCTTTTGTTTTAACAAAACACTAAAAAATCTTCTATTATTAATTTCTGATGAAAGCTCGCGTCGTAACTTGACCTTTTACAAACAACGGAATCACTTCGTGCCTACCGTCACCGTCTGCATTACCGACTCGAACAATACTACGGAAGTCAAAAACAACACTCAACGATCGCTTTCAGATTGTTTGAATAATCAATTAATACATTTCATGCATTATAATAATTATTCTTCTGTTTTTTGCCGTAGCATAATCATATGACTACCCACAAAAAACTTTGTTAGTTTCAGTTGCAAATAAAACAACGACGGCACCCGTCGCCTGCTTTATCGACAGTATCAAAAAACATCAAAATCAAAAACAATCAAAATAATGAAAACACAATTCCGATTTTTACGTTTTTTGCGACACTATAATCATAGCTAGCCACAAAAAATCTTGCCAATATCAATTGTAACAATTAGCCCGTTGCGATTTTTTATATCAACAACAATAAAATACCGAAGTGGTCTAACCGAATTTGTTTCTTTTCTATGGGATCAAATGGATAAAAAAAATAGGATGGTCACTTGCCCTTGTTGAAGATCCGCTTCATCAGAATTCTCCTTTGTTTATCGCTGGTTCATGTCTGGCTTCGATTGATTTTTGTATCTGGATTCCAGGTATCCGCTCATGGGATCAATCCGGCTCGAAGGACCAAATGTAAAAAATTGAGGTCTTCACTCAGGAGAATTTCTTTGGGTAGACTGGTTTTTTTATAAATGAAGCACTTTTTTGTTTTAACTTTAAGTTCTTGAATTTTTATTGTTATGATTTGATATTTATAAACTTATAACTGACGACAATAACTTTCCCCACCCAACGGACAAGGGTTCAGTAGTATTTTAATTTCTTAGTGCAAGTTTTCGTAAAGAAGTAAGTAAATTAAACTGATACAAGCCTTTTTATAACACTTTCGTACCTCTATATTTCCCTTGTTCGTTGTGTGAGAGAGACAAAAAAAAATAAAACATGATTCTATCGACATCTAACAAACAAATCAGACAACTCTTGGATCGCAATCCAACCTTTGATAGTAACTCAACTTCATAATTGGTTTGCGTCCTGGGTTTAATTCTAAACAGATACCCTCTGCTTAATAACTGACTGGGGAAAAAAAGTAAAACTGCAATTCTCTGAGGAAAAAACAAAAGTTCTATTCATTAGTAACAGGAAGACACTGTCACCAAACATTGTGATGAATGGTAAAACTGTTCCACTCTCCCGGGACTGCAAAATTCTAGGGATCGTCATAGACGACAAGTTAAATTGGAGCAAGCACGTGGACATGATATGCCAAAAAGCTGTCAATATAACCAAGAAACTTGCATTTATGGCTAAACCTACTTGGGGTCTATGTTCTGAAATATTAAGGACAATCTATATAGGCGTAGTCGAACCAATAATAACATACGCCGCGACGGTATGGGCAACAGCTGCAAAACGAAAAAATATTCGCAGAAAACTAGATAGAGCCCAAAGGACTATCGGCATCAGAATATGTAAAGCTTACCGCACTACGTCCCTCACATCCGTGCAGGCAATAGGGGGACTAATACCTATGGACCTAAAACTCAAAGAACTCAGACTTATCGGTGAGACAAAAAGGAACAGAACTTTACATCTACTACCTGATGATAGGAAGTACCAGGGAATCGTAAAGGTCACTCATCTACCCCATCCTAGTAAACAAATTGGAGAAAATGTCATCTTTCCAGGAACATACGAGACAAACTCATTTGAAGAGAACGAAATAGATATCTACACAGATGGAAGCAAAACTGGAGGAAAAGTGGGTGCGGCCTACACTGTGTTCAATGCTAGCTGAGAAATTACAGCAAGGAAACTGCCCTTGGCTGATTACTGCTCAGTTTTTCAAGCAGAGCTGTTCGCAATAATGCAAGCACTTGAGTGGGTGCACAAACTGCAAAAGCATTGGGAAAAATTAATGTCCCGACAGACTCACAAAGCGCTGCCCACGCCCTAGAGTCCGGGACACTTACTAACCCAATGGTCTACAAAATACAATGCTTGGCTCAACTTTTGAGAAAAAGAGGATCTGTCTGTAAATTTTTGTGGATACGCGGGCACAACGGAATCCACGGAAATGAAAGAGCAGACGAGCTAGCAAAAGACGCTGCATTAAAAACAAAGACACAAAAACTCTATTCGGAATTCCCACTGAGCTACGCAAAGTTCAAAATAAAGGAGGCAATTCTTGAAGAATGGGACCAAAGGTATAAAAACTCTGACACAGGTAAAGGAACACGGCTATTTTTCAGGAGTATAATAGAAGCCAAAGAGTTTGGAAAAAAGACAACTCCAACTTTCGAACTCACGCAAATCCTTACCGGTCATGGAGCGCCCTATCCTACCTTCACAGATTCAAGCTGAAAAATAGTTCGGCTTGCCCTTGTGACAAACTATCGGACCAAACAGTGAAACATCTGTTGTTAGACTGCCCAATGTTCACGATGGAAAGATGGCAAATAACCAAAGAATGCCAGAGGAGAAATAAAATTTTACCGACATCTCTGATGTCATACAAATTATACCTCTCCGAAAAATCTTCATAAAGTTCTCAAAAAACATCATAAGTAAAATTAAGGAGCAAAATAAATAATAATTAAAAGAAATTACATTAACTTTAAATCATATCAAGCACGATTAAAGCTTAGCTATCCGATCAATCTATAACGATTCATGAGAACGCTAGAACGCTAAAGAACACTACCTTTCCTACAAATGGTTCCGTTAAGAGGGTAAGCAATGACCACCTTAACAGAACATTCCCATTTCTTTCAGATACACAATACAGCTCCGGCTGAGGTTTTACATGGTTCCCTCACGCCGTTAAACAAATGTTGGAGTAGTTGATAGCCCATTTTAGACAGACATACTAACCTATTTACCCACTAACCCCTCTCCACATCCCATATTTGCATGACCCATCACCTATCCCAACATGCATGAAAAAGTCTTAAAGTCATAGTCAAATCAATAGCTCAAATTGTAAAATCAAATAGTTTAAATGAACCTTGATAAATAATAAACAAGGAAACAATAACAGGATAAATAATAACAGAACACTCAAGGAAAAAAAAAAAACCTAACCTAACCTTACCTAACCTAACCTAACCTAACCTAACCTTTTTACCCACTAACCCCTCTCCACATCCCATATTTGCATGACCCATCACCTATCCCAACATGCATGAAAAAGTCAAATCAATAGCTCAAATTGTAAAATCAAATAGTTTAAATGAACCTTGATAAATAATAAACAAGGTAAATAACAGAACACTCAAGGGCAAAAAAAAAAAAAAAAACCTTACCTAACCTAACCTAACCTAACCACCACGTTTTGACCACGTGCCCCCACATCTGGCACCCTATACCTAGCTGCCATTTTGAAAAGCGCGAAACCTTTGCAAGCAAACAAATCAGTGTTCTTTCACCAGCCGAAAAGCAAACAGTAAAACAGTAAGCATTTTTATAATATTCCTAACTAATTAATTAAATTATTAATTAGTTAGGAATATTCCCAACTAATTAAATTCCTTTGCATTTAAATTCATTCTAAACACATTATAAATATTTTTTCCTTTCGATCCACGTCAAGTTGCACAAATTTGCACAAAAAAATAAATCTAATCGGTCCGTAGACCGATTAGATTTATTTAGCGTTTGGTTTAATTTTGTTGAATAAAATCACTTGCAATTTTTTTGCATAAATTGAGGTAAATTCTTTTTTTTATTTCTTTTTGCCGTGAACCAGGCCCATTAGCGTTCATTGCATTCAAAGTGGGTTCAATATCGTTTATTTATTATTATTATTATTGTTTTTTTTTTTCCTTTAGTAACATCAATTTAGTAACAGCGCCCTTGAAGTGATTTTCCACGAAAACGGCGCTATATAAATTAGCCAATTATTATCATCGCTGCGAGTTTTTTTTTTCCTTAAATTCGGCTCAAATTAATTGTATTTTAGGACGGATTGCCAAGAATTGCAGAAAAGTACAGTTAAATTAAAGGATGTCGAAGAGTCATTACTGACAACGTCTAAAGACCTAACCTTAATAGATTCAATAGCGGCCTCCACATCCTCCGCAGGAATGGTGAACCCACGTTCTGAAGTTCTTATTCATAATGAGGATCCCATAAAGCTTCTTCATGACAGCACTATGGAAGAATCTGAATCTGCTGAAGAAACTGAATCTGCAACGCGGGCCTTAGCTTCTTGTGGAAATATTAAAAGCTCAAGCAAGGCAGCAGTAATAGCCTCTATCAATTAAATGCTGGCTAATACTTCACAGACTCGTCTCTACTCGTCTCTACAATAACGGTCTCACTAGCGAAAGCTGTGAGATCCAATCACTTAAAGATACAATCTTGATCCTGAAAGCCCAACATGCTAGGGAATTATTTGACCAGGAAAAAAGACATACGGTTATCCGTCTTATCCCTAATATCTCATACTCAAATTTATACAATGCAAATATTTAAATATTTCAATCCAGTAAGTATATGTAATTATTCTTGATCTTCACGTGTAGCGTGGGCGTTGACCTCGAGGGCGTAACCTCCCCTCCCATGGTGTAGGTGACCTGTAAAAATTAGAGGAATTAGGAAATTTGGTCATGTCCACATCCGAGAGTGGACCCAGGTCCAGCAAATCATCAGACCTGTCACACTCCCCCCACCTAACCTTCCTCTCTGAAATCTGATCATGGTGGCGTTTCCAAATTTGTCCCGTAGACATAATTTTAACTAAATAAATCCTATTCCCCAATCTTTTAAAAAATTTTCCTAAAATCCATTTATTATCATTACTTCTTAAATCCCTGGTTAAAACTTTAGAACCAACCTCAAAGTACTTTTTAAATTTTCTTCCTCTATAATACTTTTTCTGTTTATGCTGGCTCAATAACATTTTGTTTTTAACCGTGTTGTCAATTCCTTTAAAACCTTGACTCTCAACATTATCCACTATTGGAATAATCGTATTAAAAATTGATCTAATCTTCCTACCCAACATTAATGTACTAGGCTCAATGCCCGTAGACATTGAAGGCGTATTTCTAATATCAACTAAAAATGTCAAAAGTTTATCTTCAAAATCAGTAGGAAATTTATTATTTACCATAATTTTTTTCAAAAAATTCTTCACTGTTTTAACCCCATTTTCAGCTAAACCGTTAGAAGCAGGATGCTGTACAGCTGAAGTCAATGATTCTATATTATAATTATGACAAAATTCCTTAAAAACTGTCGAAGTAAAAGCTGTACCATTGTCACTTACAATTTGTTCCGGGATTCCGAATATAGAAAATAATCTTTTCAAAACTTTTATTGTACAAAACGAATCTACCTTATTTACAATATGACAGTCTATCCATTTTGTAGTTGCATCAACAATAATTAAAAAATTATGACCTCCCAACGGTCCCATGAAGTCGATATGCAATCTACTCCAGATTAACCCATTGATTGGCCAAGGTGCCAACTCAACTTTACATGGAGTAGGTAAACATTCCATGCATCGAGCACACTGTTTCACAGTTGCTTCTATATCATTGTTCATTCCGAGCCAAAAAAAATAATTTCGAGCAAGACTTTTCGATTTTACAATGCCTAAATGTGATTGATGTAAAAAATTCAATATAATTTCCCTTGGAACTACAAATTTATTATTATAAAATAAACATGAATTATAAGTCGATAATTTATCCCTAAAATACCAGAATTTCAATAAATCATCCTTTAAGAACTTTTTATCCGGCCAACCATTTGCTGTGAACTCGATAATGCTCGCTATATTTACATCATTAATCGAAAACTGTTTCATCGTTTCCGCATTTAATGTTGTTTCTGACTCGATTATGTTCACAAACTCTGACTCAACCGTATTCACGTTTAAAGTATCAATATAATTTTAAAAATAATCGCTAGCATCAATCGTTGCTACACACATCTAAATTATCCTTATTATTAATCGGCATTCGTGATAAGAAATCCGCTTTGTTATCACCTGACTTAATATGCTCTATACTATAGTCAAAAGTCTGGAGTATTAGGGCGTACCTCTGCAGACGGTTAGCGGCCAGCACAGGTACTTGCTTATCCGTGTTCAAAATGTGTACTAACGATTTATTGTCGCAAGCCAAAACAAATTTATTGCCGTATAAATACTGAAAGAATTTCTTCAACCCAAAAATTATAGCACACGCTTCCTTATCGTACTTTAATTCTGTTTCTGACAATAATCGGCTAGCAAATGCGATAGGTCTCTCTAAACCATTATCTTATACATGGCAAATCACCGCTGCTAACGCTTTTTCAGATGCGTCTGAAATAAGTTTAATTGGTAAATTAGGATCAAAATGCACTAAAATATTATCTGACGTCAGCAGTTTCTTAACTCGCTCAAACGCAATATTACATTCCTCAGACCACACATACTTTACTCCCCTTTTTAACAAGTTATACAATGGAGACAAAATACCTGAAATATTGTGAACAAAAGTTCTATAATAAGAAATAACCCCGAGTAAACTCCTAAGTTCCGAAACATTCCTCGGTATTGCCATTTGAGTAATCGCACAGATTTTATTTTCTAAAGGCATAACTCCTTTCCGCGAAATTCTAAAACCTAAATATTCTATCTCAGTTTCTAGAAAAGAACACTTATTTTCATTAATAGTTAAACCACAATCACTTAACTTGCTAAGTACAGATTCACAAATAGAAAATAATTCCTCTTCAGAATTTCCAAACAACAAAATATCATCTAGAAATATACGAACGTTACGAAGTCTACCTACTACCGCCTGAATAACTTGCATAAATATAGCCGGGCTTGTGGTCAAACCGAAAGGCAATACTTTATACCTGAATAAACCTACATGCGTACTTATCACACATAATTTTCTCGACTTCTCGTTTAACGAAATCTGACCAAAAGCATTACGCAAATCTATTTTCGCAAAAAATTTCGCACCATTTAAAGATGAAATTAAATCTTCTATACGAGGCAATGGATAATGGATGAACCCATAGGGTTTAATGTGGTTTTAAAATCGGTACAAATTCTAATTGAACCGTCTTTCTTTTTTACAACAACAATCGGACTAGCCATATCACTTATTTCTACCTTTTCAATTATATCTTCACGTAACATCTTATTTAATTCCTCCTCTACCTTTCCACGTAAACTAAAAGGTAACGGTCTTGGATTCACAAACTTTGGCCTGAACTCCGAAATAACTTCGATGTTAGCTTCATAACCTATAAGCCTACCCGATTTTTCTGAAAACACATGAGCATATTTTTTCTTTAAACTATCACGAAAATTTAATTGATTATCACAACTAGTCTCACTGGTATTTACCGAATTTATTCCACTTAATCCGATACCGAAAACTTGTAAATAATTTCTACCAACAATCGTAGAATTACCGTTTTTAATTATTATAAACTGCGTATCTACACTTTTATTTAAAAATAACACACTTAAATTAACTTTACCTACAATATTTAACCGTTTCCCGTCATATCCTGACAATTGAACATCGCATCTTTCCAATTCATAAGAAACAAAATCTTTTAAATACACTTCATATGGAATTGCATTAATTTCAGCGCCGGTGTCAACAATCGCTCGCAGAACAGTGTTACCAATAATGAGATCTACGAATATCGGTTCCGGCCCCGTGCCGTCATGCAACATAAAAACCGAATTTAATCGTTTATTCTTATTACCTACATTAATTTTACTGTTTTTACACACATTACTAGGATGACCCGATTTATTGCATCGATTACAAAAAATATTCTTCCAACAATCTTTCTGTAAATGATTCGTTTTTCCGCACAAAAAACATTTTTTTAATGCAATATTTACTGGCGTCTTACTACGCACTGCACTTTTAAATCTGATCGGACTATCCGACCTGGATTTACGGACAACATTACTATCCTTATGCACAACATTTAAATTCGTATCAACTTTCTTAAAATTAACAACATGTTCCCATGAAGCTGCTAACTGAATGCATTCCGAAAAAGAAGTATTTACCCCCTCAACGAACAACTTATGTTTCAATTTTTCATTGAAAATTCCAATAATGAATATGTCTTTTAAACAAGGTTCCAGCCTCAATTCAAAATTGCACGTCAAACTCAGTCCTCGCAACCTAGCAGCGTAATCTTTAATAGATTCGTTAGCTAGCTGTTTACACTTATAAAATAACTCACGCGACTCGAAAATATTTTGAATAGGTTTGCAATGTGAATCAAATAATTTACATAAATCACCAAAAGAACAAACAGAAACCTTTTTAGGGAAACATAGATCACATAATAAGGAGAAAGTTTCTTCGGTGAGGCAACTCAGCAAAAATGCTCTTTTGCGTTCTTGTGATAACACTTTGTCATCATGTAAAATGAGGGCCTGATCCAGTCGTTCCTTGAACAATGATCAGTTTCCCGTTCTGTAACAGAACGTCCCCAAATTTTTACAAACACCCTCCATTGGGGGAAGAGCTGAAACAAAATAATCTAGACTACTTATCTCAGCACTTCCAAGAAGGCTACACTCCGAGGTCCACGTTCCATGTGCACGCCACCCAGAGCCGTAGATCACCGTCCCCGTCTGGCTCCGTCTCCCGACAGCTGCGGATCCAATCCCTTCTCCGAGGTCTTCCTTCCCAGACTGCAGCGACGGAAACCACGTCCCGGTTTCCGGCTAATCCACACGATGATGACCTTGATCTTGACCCGATCCTTGATCCTTGTACCCCGTTACACGGTGTACCCTTGTGTATCCTTGACACGATCCTGTACCCCGTTACACGGTGTACTCAACGACAATAATCTTGCAAATTGCCATCAAAGGGTACATCCCTTTTATACTTCCCATACTCGCTATTGAGCGCCCTCTCCATATTAACCTGTCAATCAATAAACATTGTAACATCAACGGATATTATTTACTACCCGATTAGAAGACACCACAGTTGGCGCAGCTCGGTAGTTCGTAAATTTTTACGTAAATTGGAAGAATCTACGCGGTAGATTCCATCGGCATCTGAAGGATTGTCAGGGAATTGGCCGATCGCAGGAGCGATCGCGTTAAGAAGAAATTGGAGCAGCCACACGCAAGTATACGCGTGTGTGGGTACGGCAATTTGCAAGATTATTGTCGTTGGGTACACCGTGTAACGGGGTACAGGATCGTGTCAAGGATACACAAGGGTACACCGTGTAACGGGGTACAAGGATCAAGGATCGGGTCAAGATCAAGGTCATCATCGTGTGGATTAGCCGGAAACCGGGACGTGGTTTCCGTCGCTGCAGTCTGGGAAGGAAGACCTCGGAGAAGGGATTGGATCCGCAGCTGTCGGGAGACAGAGCCAGACGGGGACGGTGATCTACGGCTCTGGGTGGCGTGCACGTGGAACGTGGAACGTGGACCTCGGAGTGTAGCCTTCTTGGAAGTGCTGAGATAAGTAGTCTAGATTATTTTGTTTCAGCTCTTCCCCTATATATATATATAGGGGAAGAGCTGTTATTATTACTACCGGCTGCGCCAACTGTGGTGTCTTCTAATCGGGTAGTAAATAATATCCGTTGATGTTACAATGTTTATTGATTGACAGGTTAATATGGAGAGGGCGCTCAATAGCGGGTACATCCCTTTTATACTTCCCATACTCGCTATCTCGCTCTCATGCCGTCACCCTCATACACATACGTCACAGTTATCTTTAAAACATTATTGTTGGCATTATTACTGGCAAGGGGACTGAAACTTCCTCTCCATATATTGAAAAGCCCACGGCAAGTCCGGACTTGTCAGTGGATGAAATTAAAGAACCCATGAGTTACGCTCGAGTAACTCTTGGGAAAAACGGACAATCTCAGTCCACCACAGCTTCGGTCACCGAGAAGAATTTCTCATTAATTGTCTCAGGAAAATCACCCATTGCTAGTGAAATTCTCAAGAAGACTCTTAAAAGTAGCATTAATATCACTTCCCTAGGGATTGGCATTAAAAAGATTAAAAAGCTCGCCAACAACAAAATAGTTGTACAGTGCGATACCAAAGAAATACTCAGCTGAGGTATCAAAATTACAAGAGCTGCACTGTCAAAAAGGGGCTAAAATCCAACCCAAATTCATTCTTAAGGGTATTGCGGCTGATCTTTCAGAGAAAGATATCCTTGCAGCAATTCAAAAACAAAACAGCGGTTTTCTACTCTCCTAGGAGACAAGAAACCCGAAGAGGTAGTCAAAATTCTCCACAAACTACCTTTTAAAAAAGACGAGACCCGCAAATGCGTGGTTATCTCTGTCTCACCAGTTTCATGGCAATACTTCACTAATGTGAAAGTATTAAACGTCGGCTATCACAAAGCCGGCGTTGCAGAGTACATGGCATTAATCTGCTGGCAGAAATGCATGGGTTATGGGCACTCAATTGCCCATTGCAAATGAAACTGGCTGCTGGAGATGTGGCGGTGACCACAAAATCCAGAAATGTACTACCCCTAACAGCGGGACTATTTGTTGCCAGAGCTGCGTAGTAGCTAACAAGTCATACAAAATAACAAAACCTACAAACCATATGGCTCTTTCCCCTGAATGCCCCATATATTTGAGAAATTTGGATAAATACAGGAGCTTGGTAGACTATGGACAGTCCTAAAAGTCTTAAATTTGCGCAAGCAAACCTACAAAGGTGCGAAGCTGCGACTATTACCATTTTAAAACAGGCAATAGATAAAAAAAATTGACATAGCTATTCTCCAAGAACCGTATACCGGAAATACGGGAAAAATAAATAAATCATCTTATACATCATCATGGACCTATTTTTCAAAAATCAAGTGTGGACAGCCCAGTCAAGGCGGCGGTAATAGTCCTAAATAAATCGGTCGCTGCCACGTGTGTTCTCCTCCACAATTACAGTAACAGTTGCAACATATTTATTGAAGCCCAATTTCAAGGCACTCCTCTAGTTATTGGCTCAATATACTGTCCCCCAAATGAAGATATCGACGTCAGCCTAGGAAAAGCAAACCAGCTACTAGATGCAAATACGAAGAAAATCATCATCGGAGCGGATGCAAATGCTAAAAGTGTCTGGTGGGGAAGCAAAAAGACAGACAACAGAGGTGACAAATCGAGTGACTTCATTGCCCAGAAACAACTACATATTGTCAACGAAGGAACAACACCAACCTTCGAAATTATTCGACAAAATACACTTCAGTGTGATCGACATCACCCTATGTTCCAGCAGTTTAGGATATATAACTATCTATATAGATAGTTGGAAAGTTGACAAAAGGATTGCAGCCCTGTCTGACCATAACGGTATAACATTCAACATTTCATTCAACAAACTAAACACAGATGCATTTCCAGATTCGACGTTCATGTACAGAACAAGCAAGGCAGATTGGGCCAAATTTGCCAAGACGCTGAAAGCCAATGCAGAATGCAGGAAATTATCACCCCAGGTAATTGACTCAAATATGCAACATAGCATTCTCAACAAGCAGGTGTCCGATCTCAAGCATATCATATCTATGCGTGCAGAGCCTCGATACCTCCCATGAAAAAATCGACACAAAAAATTTGCCCATGGTGGAATGAAGACTTGGAAAAGCTGAAGAAAGAAGTTTTCGCAGCAAAGAGGAAGCTGATGAATTCAGGTCCAGCGAGAAGAAACGCAGCAACACTACCAGCATACCTCAAACTAAGAGAACGTTACAAGGAAGAAATTGCGACTGCGAAAGTTCAAAACTGGAAAGACTTTTGCTCCAGCCAAGGAAAAGAAACCGTCTGGTCAACAGTCCTTAGGGTTCTCAAGTCATCTCAGAAGACCCCTCCCGAAACGCTCACTTTCAACAACAACCAGTCTACCACGTTCGCCCAAGAGACGGCGTCCACACTGTTAGATCACTTTTTCCCCAATGACACTCAAGCCGGTGAAACACTAGAACAAACTTGCATTCGGAATAATGAGGATGCTGAAAACCTCAGTGAGATCGATCCCCCGTTTACAAAACATGAATTAAAAAATACTCTCACTTCAATAGACATTAAAAAAATCCCCCGGAAGGGATCATTTCACAGCATATATCTGCTCACAAGCGTTCGAAGCTCTCCCTGACATTTTTATGGCAATCTACAACGCGTGCCTACGAATTGGCTGTTTTCCGATCCTTTGGAAGATCGCCAGAATCAAGATCATCCGGAAGCCGGGAAAAGAAGACTACGGCAATGTGTCTTCCTACCGACCCATTGGACTTCTTCCGGTATTTGGCAAGGTCCTAGAAAAACTTCTCATCAAAAGGGTTACTTGGAAATTTACCACAAAAATGGAAAACTAAATACAAATCAGTATGGGTTTACGCAACAAAAAAGTACCGAAGATGCAATGCTTGATGCGGTTAACCACATCAAGCAAGCATCGAAAGAAGATCTCCACACTTGTCTAATATCCTTGGATATTAAGGGAGCTTTCGACAACGCATGGTGGCCCCATTTGCTATCACAGCTTGCCAAAAAAGACTGCCCAGCCAACATATATAAGGTTTTTAAATACTACCTATCAGACAGAATGGTAGAAACCATATACGCTGGCGCCTCGGCTCGTAAACATTCAAATAAGGGCTGCATTCAAGGTTCGGCGTGTGGACCTGTTCTCTGGAACGTAGTCATAGATGAACTCTTAAATTTACAACTAAACTCAAATGTACGAATTCAAGCGTTTGCTGACGACGTTTTACTCCTGATTTCTCACAAAGAACTGGCTACAGAAAATAATAAAAGATACATTATTAGTAATAACGGATTGGGGAAATAAAGTAAAACTCCAATTTTCTGAAGAGAAAACTAAAGCACTCTTCATCACAAAGTGGAAGTCGCCACCACCTGTGGTTATAATGAATGGCAAAGTTGTCCCAATCTCGAAAGATTGCAAAATACTGGGGATTGTCATAGATGACAATCTAAACTGGAGCAAACATGTGGATATGGTATGTCAAAAAGCCGCAAATATTACCAAGAAACTTGCTTTTATGGCTAAACCCACATGGGGCCTCAGCTCAGAAATTTTAAGGATCATTTACACAGGAGTAATTGAACCAATAATTACATACGCAGCAACCGTTTGGGCCTCTGCTGCTAAAAGAAAAAATATACAGAGTAAACTCAATAGAATACAAAGGGCAAACGGAATTAGAATTTGCAAAGCATATCGCACCGCGTCACTAACATCTGTACAGGGAATAGGTGGCCTGACTCCATTGGACCTCAAGCTTAAAGAACTTCAGCTAATCGGTGAAACCAAACGAAGTGGAACGTTACACCTACTACCCAGTGATAGGAAATACCAGGGAATAGTGAAGGTGGCCCTTCTACCCCACCCAAGCAAACAAATTGGGGAAAATGTAAGCTTCCCTGAAACTCACAAAAGAGTCTCTTTTGAAGGAAATGAAATAGACATCTACACAGACGGAAGTAAAGCTGAAGGAAAAGTTGGTGCGGCCTACTCAGTTTTCAACGCAAGCGGAGAGATAAAGGTAAAGAAATTACCTATGGCTGACTACTGTTCAGTGTTCCAAGCTGAATTCTTCGCTATAATGAAAGCACTAGAGTGGGTCAGTGAACAGCAGCGTCATTGGGACAAAATTAATGTCCTAACCGATTCGCAGAGCGCTGCTCACGCACTGGAGTGTGGGACACCTACCAATCCAATGGTGTTCGATAGACAATGCTCTTCTATAGGCTTAAAAGAAAGAGAATCTTTCTGCAAATTCATGTGGATCCGGGGGCACAATGGACTACACGGCAATGAAAAAGCAGACGAGTTAGCAAAGGACGTAGCTCTAAAAGACAAAAACCGAAAGCTCTACTCAGAATTTCCACTAAGCTATGCAAAGCTCAAAATAAAAGAATCAATTCATGAAGAATGGGATCTGAGATACAAAAACTCTGACACAGGAAAAGGAACCCGACTATTCTTCAGAAGTATAAGCGAAGCTAGAGATTTCGGAAAGAAGACAATACCTACATTCGAGCTCACCCAAATTCTCACCGGTCACGGTGCCAATCTATCATACCTCCACAGGTTTAAGATAAAAGACAGTCCAGCGTGCCCATGCGATAAGCAAACGGAACAAATAACACAGCATTTACTGTTAGACTGCCCAATGTTTTCTAAGGAAAGGTGGTACCTAACAAAAGAGAGCCAGAGGAGAAATATCAATATAAGCGATCTCCCGGAGGTCATAGCAAACGGATATCTAAGAAAAATCTTCATCAACTTCGCTAAAAATATAATGACTAAAATAAGAGAGCAGAACAAATAACACCAGGAATGTAGAAAGTAAAATCACGCGTGGTATAAGTAATTCGACAATAATATTTTAAATAGACGGAACGCACAAAAATTAAAGTATCGTAGACACTAAAAACACGCGCAATGTGCACGCGCACACGTCAATAAAATTAAATTAACCATAACCACATAACTAGAATCAAAACTTACGTCAACAAAATTTAATATATATTTTAACTTCAAAACAAATAACAAACTTCTCACTTCCCTTCCCAAAAAATGGGAAACATAAATAATTTGATCTTCACGAAACACTAAATTAAAGCAAGGTAGATATTAAAATCACGCGAGTTAACTAACCAAAACGACCCTCACCTACAGGAAGACATCACAGTACGCCCATTACAACCGGCACTTCATCTCGCCTAAAAATAAACTAATAAACCCTACGTGTTTATTGATAACAGCTGCATCCAGCCAAAGACCATTACCGGGATGATATACTCTAATCACTATCCCTTAAACGACATACCAACACGTACCATCCATAATTACTTGAAGAAGACCATTAATAGACGAACCAACGAACATTTGGATGTACTTAAAACAACACGCAGCCCTCACGCCGAACAGTCCCAAAATAAAAGACTGGATTACGACACACCACGTATCCACGTGCATCGGGACAACAACCCCATTATCAGGATGACATATTGACCCCTTGACATGCAGCACCGAAAATAGGAAGACGACGCCCCTCCACCACGCCAGCAGGGACTATATAAACCCCGACTCTTGTTCCCACTAGTTAATCTATTTTGTGCATTGAATCCAAGCACTTGCTTGTCGTATTGCTCACATAATAGTTCCCTTTGAAATTGTACTTATTTTAAGTTGTATTGTGTAATTAAACAATAAAGGATAATTTATCCACAAGTATATTTTTTTAACACTACACGGACAACAAAAGTTAACTGGCGCCCAGCACGTGGGTCAATTCGAGGAAGTCTGAAAATTGGCCAAAACTAGGACTCCCTAGATATTTTAATATCTCAACGCGAAAAGGACCACACACTACAAATTTGTTAACTTGGCAATGAAGATCGTCGCATCAATACTTCTGTGAGTACATTTTTCAATTGATCGTCTATCCCATACGTACGATAGATCCCTTCCCTACCTTATCCAAAAGGTTAGAGAGAAAACTAAATTTTTTAAAGTCACTTTATATATTTCTATTTTTTTTCTACTTTTTTGAAAAATGGCACAGCCAAATGAGAGACCCGCTCCCCAATACGCAGAGTCGATATTGGAGTATAGTGGCTCTCCCCAAGATATCAACTTATTCATAAAATCAGCCAGGGGGTACATTGCTAGAAACGGCAATACGCCAAGCAATGTTACGATTGTCAAGATTACGTGGCAAAGCACTTCACGTAATTCTCATGTGCGATCATGATAACAATATTGAAACCATATTAGAAACGCTGAAAAACGAATGTGGGGACAATAAGTCTGTTACATTATTGCAAACCGAACTAATCAACTTCAACCGCGGTCAAAAGGATTTCTCCTCAACGATTCACGAAATCAATCAAATTATTTTTTCAATTAAAATAAAAATTTCTGATCAATATGGAGGACCTAGTGCCCACATATTGATGGAACCATACAAAGATACAGCAAGAAATACATTGTTGAATCTAATGCCAACGCACATTAAATGCGCAAACTTAACCAAAAATTATGATGCCCTGTGCACAGAAATAAGAATGCTGGAGGCTCATGGCGAGCTCCATCAGCGGTCTAAACAAAACCTTGTGTTTCCACAAGCAGGACCATCTAATTTCATGCGGCCAGGACAAAACCAATCAAATAAACCTTTTACACGCCCTAACTTTTTTCCACCGCAAACGCAAAATTCGTTCAAACCTCATAATAACTTTAATCATAATAATCATAATCACCTTAACAATTATAATAATAAACCGTGGCATAATAATAACCAAACGCATAAGTACGGACAAAACCGCCCGTGGCAAGGAAATAATAATAATAATTTTAATACGCATCATGCGCGTTCCGGTGATGTCAGTATGAGAACGGCCCCAATGCCCCGACCTCCTAAAGGCCCGATCATCGACCTCGGCAATGGACGTACGGCACAAGAGCTATTTTATACAGACGGGAATGATCAGGAACGGCCGGATTTTTGGGAAGACCAAGAATCTCCCCGAGAAACCTAGTCCACCTGAATCATATTAACAATGGCCTACCATATGTAGTAGCGCCATTAAATATAAAAATTCTGATTGATACGGGAAGCTCCAAATCATTCATGAATAAAAATGTGTATAATATATTATTTCGTGACTGTAGATATGTAAACGAAGAGTTTACTGTACAAACAGCACACTCTACGACTACCCATAGAGGTGCCGTCGTGACTCCATTTTGGAAAAGAGTATTCGGCAATAATAATGCTGAAATGCGTTTTTATATTTTTGACTTTTCCCACAAATACGATGTTTTAATGGGGATAGATATGTTGAAATTAATGAATGCAACATTAATTTTAAATAACTGTAATAATATTTTAAAAACTCCAACCAGACAAGTTCAAACTCAATCGAAAATCTGAAAACAGAAAAATCAGAAAAAGATATTGACACATCTGGGACTCGAACCCAGGACCTCTCGCTTACCGGGCGAACGCGCTAACCACTGCGCCACCGTGTCGATATCCAATTCGGTCACTTTTAACTGTATCATACTTCGACTAAGAACCACCCACACTATCTTCATTTTTCTTAACGCATATACTATTGGCTGCTATCTTTATGTATGATTGCAAGATTCAAACCCGAACTAAATGCTCTCTAGATAGTGTCTGGATAAATCTTTATCCATTTTATTTAATATGCGACATCAATTGACTTTTCTGCAAGTCTAGGATGAATATTTTTATTTTTATTTTAACTTTATGAGTAAAACCTCAAATTGTAATATTTAATTAAATGAAGACAATATAAGCGAAACTCAATCGAAAATCTGAAAACAGAAAAATCAGAAAAAGATATTGACACATCTGGGACTCGAACCCAGGACCTCTCGCTTACCGGGCGAACGCGCTAACCACTGCGCCACCGTGTCGATATCCAATTCGGTCACTTTTAACTGTATCATACTTCGACTAAGAACCACCCACACTATCTTCATTTTTCTTAACGCATATACTATTGGCTGCTATCTTTATGTATGATTGCAAGATTCAAACCCGAACTAAATGCTCTCTAGATAGTGTCTGGATAAATCTTTATCCATTTTATTTAATATGCGACATCAATTGACTTTTCTGCAAGTCTAGGATGAATATTTTTATTTTTATTTTAACTTTATGAGTAAAACCTCAAATTGTAATATTTAATTAAATGAAGACAATATAAGCGAAACTCAATCGAAAATCTGAAAACAGAAAAATCAGAAAAAGATATTGACACATCTGGGACTCGAACCCAGGACCTCTCGCTTACCGGGCGAACGCGCTAACCACTGCGCCACCGTGTCGATATCCAATTCGGTCACTTTTAACTGTATCATACTTCGACTAAGAACCACCCACACTATCTTCATTTTTCTTAACGCATATACTATTGGCTGCTATCTTTATGTATGATTGCAAGATTCAAACCCGAACTAAATGCTCTCTAGATAGTGTCTGGATAAATCTTTATCCATTTTATTTAATATGCGACATCAATTGACTTTTCTGCAAGTCTAGGATGAATATTTTTATTTTTATTTTAACTTTATGAGTAAAACCTCAAATTGTAATATTTAATTAAATGAAGACAATATAAGCGAAACTCAATCGAAAATCTGAAAACAGAAAAATCAGAAAAAGATATTGACACATCTGGGACTCGAACCCAGGACCTCTCGCTTACCGGGCGAACGCGCTAACCACTGCGCCACCGTGTCGATATCCAATTCGGTCACTTTTAACTGTATCATACTTCGACTAAGAACCACCCACACTATCTTCATTTTTCTTAACGCATATACTATTGGCTTGAATTTCGGGTTTGAATCTTGCAATCATACATAAAGATAGCAGCCAATAGTATATGCGTTAAGAAAAATGAAGATAGTGTGGGTGGTTCTTAGTCGAAGTATGATACAGTTAAAAGTGACCGAATTGGATATCGACACGGTGGCGCAGTGGTTAGCGCGTTCGCCCGGTAAGCGAGAGGTCCTGGGTTCGAGTCCCAGATGTGTCAATATCTTTTTCTGATTTTTCTGTTTTCAGATTTTCGATTGAGTTTCGCTTATATTGTCTTCATTTAATTAAATATTACAATTTGAGGTTTTACTCATAAAGTTAAAATAAAAATAAAAATATTCATCCTAGACTTGCAGAAAAGTCAATTGATGTCGCATATTAAATAAAATGGATAAAGATTTATCCAGACACTATCTAGAGAGCATTTAGTTCGGGTTTGAATCTTGCAATCATACATAAAGATAGCAGCCAATAGTATATGCGTTAAGAAAAATGAAGATAGTGTGGGTGGTTCTTAGTCGAAGTATGATACAGTTAAAAGTGACCGAATTGGATATCGACACGGTGGCGCAGTGGTTAGCGCGTTCGCCCGGTAAGCGAGAGGTCCTGGGTTCGAGTCCCAGATGTGTCAATATCTTTTTCTGATTTTTCTGTTTTCAGATTTTCGATTGAGTTTCGCTTATATTGTCTTCATTTAATTAAATATTACAATTTGAGGTTTTACTCATAAAGTTAAAATAAAAATAAAAATATTCATCCTAGACTTGCAGAAAAGTCAATTGATGTCGCATATTAAATAAAATGGATAAAGATTTATCCAGACACTATCTAGAGAGCATTTAGTTCGGGTTTGAATCTTGCAATCATACATAAAGATAGCAGCCAATAGTATATGCGTTAAGAAAAATGAAGATAGTGTGGGTGGTTCTTAGTCGAAGTATGATACAGTTAAAAGTGACCGAATTGGATATCGACACGGTGGCGCAGTGGTTAGCGCGTTCGCCCGGTAAGCAAGAGGTCCTGGGTTCGAGTCCCAGATGTGTCAATATCTTTTTCTGATTTTTCTGTTTTCAGATTTTTGATTGAGTTTCGCTTATATTGTCTTCATTTAATTAAATATTACAATTTGAGGTTTTACTCATAAAGTTAAAATAAAAATAAAAATATTCATCCTAGACTTGCAGAAAAGTCAATTGATGTCGCATATTAAATAAAATGGATAAAGATTTATCCAGACACTATCTAGAGAGCATTTAGTTCGGGTTTGAATCTTGCAATCATACATAAAGATAGCAGCCAATAGTATATGCGTTAAGAAAAATGAAGATAGTGTGGGTGGTTCTTAGTCGAAGTATGATACAGTTAAAAGTGACCGAATTGGATATCGACACGGTGGCGCAGTGGTTAGCGCGTTCGCCCGGTAAGCGAGAGGTCCTGGGTTCGAGTCCCAGATGTGTCAATATCTTTTTCTGATTTTTCTGTTTTCAGATTTTCGATTGAGTTTCGCTTATATTGTCTTCATTTAATTAAATATTACAATTTGAGGTTTTACTCATAAAGTTAAAATAAAAATAAAAAAAAAACAGACAAGTTCAGTTGTTCCATGTAATGGATATAAATAGACTTGATGAGTTATTGGAGAAAAATAGAGATTTGTTTTCTGAGGAACTGGTAGCTAATTGCTCACCTCATGTAAAACATGAAATAAAATTAATTAAAGAAGAACCTGTGTATCAACGCGCTTATCGGTTACCGTATGAGCAGAGGCTTGAAGTTGAAAGGCAAGTCGCCCAACTTCTAAAGGATGGAATCATCCGACCAAGCGATTCGCCTTGGGCAAGCCCTGTCCATATAGTCGAGAAAAAACTCGACCAATCGGGTATAAAAAAGTGGAGGATGGTCATAGACTATCGGAAACTCAACGAACAGACACGTAGTGACAAGTTTCCCCTCCCAAACATCTAAGACATTTTTTCACAGTTACATGGCAATAAATACTTTTCAACTTTAGATCTGACAAGTGGGTACCACCAGATCAAAATGTCTGATAAAGACATTGAAAAGACAGCATTCACTATTCCTAACCAACATTATGAATTTGTTAGAATGCCATTCGGGTTAAAAAATGCACCTGCTTCATTTCAACGCATGATGAATAACGTATTACGCAAATACATAGGTAAAATATGTTTGGTTTACTTAGATGACGTAATAGTATATGCCAATGACGAAGAGGAACACCTCAGGCGCCTAGAAATAGTTTTCAATGCCCTGCGGGAAGCGAACCTAAAAATAAATATAAATAAGTGTGAATTTGTGAAGGAAGAAATTAAATTCTTAGGTCACATTCTCAATGGTGACGGATTGCAACCCGATCCCGCCAAACTTGATGCTATACGAAAATTTCCCTTACCTAAGACAGTCAAGGATATAAAATCTTTTTTAGGACTAATTGGGTACTACCGTAAATTCGCCCCAAATTTAAGCAGAGTGACGAAACCACTCACCGAATGCACCCGAAAAAACGTAAAGATAAATAACCAAGACGAAAAGTTTTTAAATGCTTTTAGACTATGTAAAGAATTACTTATGAATGCCCCAATTTTAAAATATCCCGACTTCAATGAAGAGTTCACTGTAACCACAGACGCAAGTAACATTGCTCTGGGAGCTGTGTTGAGCCAAAAAACTCAACCTATTGCCTATATTTCTAGGACACTGTCGAAAACGGAAACTAAATACAATACGACGGAAAAGGAATTGCTTGGTATACTATGGTCCCTCCAGCAATTCCGTCCGTATATTTATGGTAAACATTTTATCATAGAAACGGATCACCAACCGTTAGTATGGTTAACCAAGTTAAAGGAACCAAACGCCAAACTTACTAGGTGGAGACTCAAACTCCAGGAATATGATTATACGATTAGACATAAACGAGGTTGTAATAACCATGTAGCTGACGCACTTTCAAGAGTCGAAATTCATTATAGTGAGGACGGTGAGGAGCATGATTTATTACGAGTAGAAGCCACCTCGGGCGCCCAGAGTGTCACTGACACCGTGCATAGCAATGTGGATGACCATGAGGGTGGAATCCCAATTCGTAACGAACACCCACCCCCGCGTATGAATAGGATTTTTATTGAACTAAGCGATATTGAGAAGCATAGTTTGAGAGCTAAGGAAAAAGGCACGGACCTTGTATGGTGCATTCCTTTAGAAAATACAGAAGCGATATTTTTAAAATTGATTAAAACATGTTTGGATAAAGATAAATATGCAGTAATTATAAATAATGATAGATTATATGAGTGTTTAAGCGAATGTTATAGAAAAAATATTGATAAGAACTCGTTAAAATTAATACGTTTTACAAATGTTAAGATTGAACCCATAAATTTAGAAGAACAAAAAGAAATAATTCGTTCGACGCATGTCGAAAACCAGCGCCACATGGGCCTAGACGCCCTACTCGGTAAAATTAAACGGACGCACTATTTTAATAACATGCGGACAAAAATAAAAGATTATTTAAAAACATGTATAATATGTCAAAATTCTAAATACGAGAGGCATCCCACGTCAGCCCCGTTAGAAGCTACTGTTACTCCTAATTGCCCAATGGAAATATGGCAGATTGATACTTATCATTTCGGACGTCAAAAATTCTTAACCATTGTTGATAGATTCTCTAAATGGGCATCTTGTACTTTAATAACTGTCGACAACAATGTCGCAATATGTGAAATACTAGTTAAAATATTTTCATTAATCGGTATACCGAAAGAAATACATTTAGATCGCGAAACCACGTTTACGTCCACTACGACACGAGAATTATTAGAAACGTACAACATTAAAACACATGTAACTACTACCGGTCATTCACAATCAAAAGCCGATATAGAACGCTTTCACTCTACTCTGACAGAAATACTGAGATTAATACGCACGGCAATACCGAACGTCACATCGGAAACTCAAATTAATTTAGCCTTAAATGCTTATAATAATAATATACATGGTGTAACTAAGCATACACCAAATGAAATACACTTTTGCCATGGGAACCGAACACCACAGTCTAATGGTGTGATAACCCAAAATTAAGTAGCCGATCATGCAAATCAATGTAAAGAACTAAACAAAATAATACATGATTTACAACATAAAATAAAAAATAAAACACGCGAACGAGTAAACAAAACACGTACGCCCCAAGAGATGTCCGTAGGACAACAGATACTTATAAAGATTACCGCACGGGGTAAACATAAAAATAAATTCAAAGGACCGTTCACGATTACTAAAATATTACCACATAATGTACTCGAATATAAAAGTCTGAGAGGCCTAACAACAATTCACAAAGACAGTGTTAAATTGTTTCAGGCTGACGGCCATGACGCAAGCGCTACGGATCCGTCAATTAGCGGACAATGAGCACTTCATCGTCACACCTCTGGGAAATGCACGAGCCGTTGAAGGACAGTGGCACGTCATTCATACCCTAGATTTATCTAAACTAATTGAACAATCGCAACAACTAGGAATTAATTATGATAAATTTATAAAAAGTAACAATGTAACTTTACCACATGTAGGATTAGAACGTTTGAAATATTTAATAGATCATAATAATCAGATAATTGATAATTTAGTTGTAAACAGAAATAAAAGAGGCCTAATAAACGGACTCGGTACAATAATTAAAGGGATTACGGGAAACTTAGATGATAATGATTTAGATAAGTTAGTGCAACGAATTGAAACTAACCAAAATATAAATGAAAAGAGAATCTCGTTGAGTTCAAGATCATTGGAGGATTATTACGGAAAACTAAAAAATATTTCACATAACCAAATGGTACTTTGGTCACAAATGAGCCATGACCATTATGAAGATAAGACAGACTTGTTGATTACACATTTGATTTATCAGACGGAAACTATTACCGAATTAATAACAAGAATTACAGAAGCTATCACGTTTGCCTCTCATGGAATGTACCACCCTAGTATTATAAAACCAAAGGTATTTATGGAATCCATTTCACATGTAAATCCTGAACAACTACCTTCTAAAGATTTTGATATTATTCAACGCTTTTTGCAAGTTAAATTCATTAAAGTTAAACAAACTTTGCACTTTATTCTCTCTCTAACTTTAGTAGAACGCACCGTTTATATATATAACGAAATAATTCCCATCATTTCCAAAACTAACAATAAATGTTTCCAACCCCACCTCCTACCGAGACGATTATTGAGAGATGGAAAGCAGATGTATAACGCACACAAGTGCCAAGTTATTACAGACAGCCTCAGCATATGCAACAAAGAACTCAACTCCATTGACGACTGCACAACTACCGTACTAGAAAACCACAGCGAACAGAACTGCAGTCTACGCCAGATTATTTGCCCAGAAGAATATACACATGTCATTGGAGATAATATGATGTACTTATTTCGCAACGAACCAACAGCGTTACGAGCACAATGCCCTCAACACCAACAGAATATAGTAATTTCCAAATCTGTACTTGTAACAAATGACGAGTGCAGTATACAAGGAAGAACATTCACTATGGGAAGAATCGTTAACCAAGAAACATTACTCATCACATATTCGAAGGAAGAATTACATGTACTAAAACTACCCATCCTACATGTAGACGAAATACAAGAACCACGCAGAGAATTCGATATCCCTATCGCTACGACGGGATTTGAAGGAACTATACACATAACATTTACCAGCTGCTTGATAATTACGGCCATCGGATATATCCTTTGGAGAAGATATAAACTCTTCACAGTGCGAAGGAGTTTCAATTTTAGGGGGGGAGAGTTAACTAACCAAAACGACCCTCACCTACAGGAAGACATCACAGTACGCCCATTACAACCGGCACTTCATCTCGCCTAAAAATAAACTAATAAACCCTACGTGTTTATTGATAACAGCTGCATCCAGCCAAAGACCATTACCGGGATGATATACTCTAATCACTATCCCTTAAACGACATACCAACACGTACCATCCATAATTACTTGAAGAAGACCATTAATAGACGAACCAACGAACATTTGGATGTACTTAAAACAACACGCAGCCCTCACGCCGAACAGTCCCAAAATAAAAGACTGGATTACGACACACCACGTATCCACGTGCATCGGGACAACAACCCCATTATCAGGATGACATATTAACCCTACGTGTTTATTGATAACAGCTGCATCCAGCCAAAGACCATTACCGGGATGATATACTCTAATCACTATCCCTTAAACGACATACCAACACGTACCATCCATAATTACTTGAAGAAGACCATTAATAGACGAACCAACGAACATTTGGATGTACTTAAAACAACACGCAGCCCTCACGCCGAACAGTCCCAAAATAAAAGACTGGATTACGACACACCACGTATCCACGTGCATCGGGACAACAACCCCATTATCAGGATGACATATTGACCCCTTGACATGCAGCACCGAAAATAGGAAGACGACGCCCCTCCACCACGCCAGCAGGGACTATATAAACCCCGACTCTTGTTCCCACTAGTTAATCTATTTTGTGCATTGAATCCAAGCACTTGCTTGTCGTATTGCTCACATAATAGTTCCCTTTGAAATTGTACTTATTTTAAGTTGTATTGTGTAATTAAACAATAAAGGATAATTTATCCACAAGTATATTTTTTTAACACTACACGGACAACAAAAGTTAACTCGCGTATCAGAATAATTCAATTAAATTAAATGCACCGTAAGTTCAAAACTTTAACCAAAACTTACGATGGCAAATAAGAAGAACACTTCCCCTTCCCAAAAAATGGCCAAGTTAAGTGGGTAAGAAACTATCCACTTAACGAGGCATCCAAATTTTATTATAGATCTTTAACACTGCTCCGGCTGAGGTTTTTCATGGTTCCCTCCAGCTGTAAAATGAATATTGGAGCAGTTAATAGCCCATGATAGGATCCTAACCCAACCAAATCCTTCCCCTCATCCTCAAGTAACCATGCATACTAAACACCCAACCCTCTCCCGCATGCAAAGATATAAAGAAAAAACACATAGTAAAGTAAACTCATAGATGAAAATAAACCTTGATAAATAATAAGCAAGGTAAATAATAGAAAGAACATTCAGAAAAAAAAAAAACCTAACCTAACCTAACCTGACCTGACCTGACCTGACCTGACCTAACCTAACCTAACCATCTCATCGAGAAAAAGGTGCTGAACATCGGATATTATAAAGCCGGCGTCAGTGAGTACCTTTCAATTCTTTTTTTTTCCTTTTAGCTGCCAAAAGTGCTTGGGATATGGCCACACGATAGCTCACTGTAAGAACAAGGAAGTATGCTGGCGCTGTGGTGGAGACCACAAAGTACAAACATGCCAAGCCCCAATTACAGGTGTAATCTGCTGCCAAAGCTTTTTTTTTTTTTTTTTACAGTGAATACCGCACAAGAATCTCAACTGCTCCCGTCTGGAGCCAGTGAGACTATGGCATCCCCGATTGGGGTATGTTGTGAGGCTGAAGGTAGTGGGGAGGGGAAGGAGGTGGGGAAGAGGAAGGTTGGGAAGTTCCTGGCTATTCAGATCTGGTCACTAAACACGGCTAAAGCCATTTTCAAGCAACGTTTCAATTCTGAATGGTGGTCTTACACCAGGGCGATACTAAATGTATCTTCCACTCTGGAACATGCCGCAAATATACTATATATTATTTTTAAATGAATTAATTGTGAAATAACACAAATTAATCAAATAAAATTTATTAGCGCATGTCGGGTTCGAACCCGCGACCTCCGGTATGTGAGTCAAGAGTCTTAGCCACTGGACTACGGAGGTCGTCAAGGCGTAGCAGCGAACAAAAGGCAAAAACTAACAAAACCAACAAACCACATGGCCCAATCAATGGAATGCCCTATCTACAAAAGGAACGTAGAGAAATATAGGACCTTGATTGACTATGGTAATTAATTTTGCGCAGGCAAACCTACAGAGGTGCGAAGCTGCTACCGTCAACTTTTTACAAAACGCGATTAACAGGAAAATAGATATCGTCATCATACAGGAGCCATATACAGGAAATACGGGAAAAATTAATAAATCTACAATACAAACCTAGATACGATTGTAGCCGACTTCGCGGGATAAATGATAAGGCGCGTAATTATGAAAAACAGAATTAATAGTACGCCAGAATCACAAACCATGTTACACAAACCTAGCGTAGCCGCTGAACTACTTGAAAACTGGGATGTTTTTCTTGCTCTGACGCGAGTAGGCGTTATAAAGGGGCACTTTCTTTTGAATCACAAACCATGTAACTGTAACATTGTTACACAAACCTAGCGTAGCCGCTGAACTACTTGAAAACTGGGATGTTTTTCTTGCCTTGTCGCGAGTAGGCGAAGGGGCATTTTCTTTAGGACGATTACGAGTGCTACCAACTTCAAGGTAGTATTTAGTTTACAGATTACGTCTTTTAAAATGGCGGTCGGACTGACAGTATCGGTTCGCGAAGTGAAATTTTATTTATACCTGCTTTGAACGGCTGTATCTCCCTCAATTTTGCCGAGCGCGCCTTAATTTTTGTTTTATTCAGCTTCTCTACACTTTTCTAATCTAGAAAGTGCCTTTTTATTTAATTTCCAGACATTGGCAGGATTTGCATTCCTCCCCTGCCCAGCCCTGTATATATTTTAATAAATAATACTGTTCTTAAAAAAGTGTCTTCCACAAGAGATCTAGGAATCACTCTCGATTCTAAAGTCATAGTTGATGTACCTATGGCAATGAACCGACCGAAATTTATGCAATTTCATTTATTTAAAATTTAAACAAACAAGGATGGGGTGGTGCACTTGATACATTTATTAAGCCTCTACAAATAATTCAAAAACACATAATTAAAGTCATACATAACAAAAATAAAACATTCTCGACCAACTTATTATACAAAGAAACTAAAATATTTAATATACGTAAATTATTTATATTACAAACTTTGAAATATGTATTTAAAAACAAAAATAATTTCGAAATAAATGAAAACAGAACGAGCAAAAGAATAAATAATATATTTCACACCCCACAAACCAATACTAAATTATTGCAGACACGTAGCAGTTTCATTGGTCCTCGTTCATTTAACCTTCTACCACTACAAACTCAAATGATACATTTTTTTTTATTTATTTTTTTTTATTAGTTTTTATATACATATACATGTAATATAATCATGAGTAATTACATTTTCAGGTTACAAACGGATTAAACTCAAATCATTAAATACTAACATGCAACATTGATTAGAAACAGTATAAACATATATATGTATATAATATATAACCTTTACGAGAGTGTAACTACTCGTGTGTAAAGGGAAGAGAAAAATATATAAATATTTTTTTAATAAAAAAAATTAAAATTAAAAATTATAACACATACATTATATTTACGTACTCACATAAATCGAATGTGTAAAAAAAATAAAATAATATTAAAAAAAATAATAATATAAAATAAATTTTTGAATAAAATGATATAATATGTAAAAGAGGTAAAATTATGGTTGAATAATGTAGATATTGAAACTCTATTTCTATAAATTTATCCTTCCTTCTACAACTCACTTTCAGTAACTTTCTAAACTGTAGTACAATATGTTTTCTGTTTATTTTTTTATAATAACTAAAAAAAAATAAATAAAAATATTAGTATGTTTTTTCCATATTTTTATTTTCATTTTATAATACCTGAAAAAAAAACCTTTTTCACTTATTCTACCTATGAAATACTAACTTTATATTTTATATGTTTTTTAAGTCTAATTTATACTTTGGGTAACTTAGAAATATAGTATTTTGTTTTAATATTACCCACACTCAGGCAGTGCCTTAGTGGGTTTTCATTTCTTGTTAATGCTATTTGTTATTATATATTATGTTATTATATGTATACTATTTTCTATTTACACATTATATGTACAAAGAAATGAGAATAAATAAAGTTTAAAAAAAAAAAAAAAAAATCAACGACAGTAAAATTCATTGTTCGTGATAGTGGCAGGCATATTTCAATAATACAAATCGAAAAGAACCGGGCGATTGCCGATAAAACCGAATTGAAACGCCAAATTCGGTTGCGCGGAGGATGACTTTCAAACACTGCTGCCGCCTTTACTTCACTGTTTGGAAAAAGCAGCAGTGGTTTTTCTTACACAAAAATGAATGGTCTTTCAGAAAAGCTTTGGTTTTTTGAGGAGGTTGACGATGATAGACACCTGGGTGTCGCTTATTTCTCAGCAGCAACTGATACGGCTTATCAGGGAGCAAGGGCGGATACAGGGGGGGGGGTCATGGGGTCATGACCCCCCCTGGGCTGGGTCCAGGACCTAGGTGGACCTACTTTTTACTTGTATCTATTATTATAAAAATCAAATTATAACTTCTAGTGACTTGACCACGACTATGTGACCCCCCCTGGCGCTATGTGACCCCCCCCCCCTGGCGCCAAAGCTGGATCCGCCCTTGTCAGGGAGGCTGGCAGCACTGCTTTTTCGTATAGTCCTGCCCCTCCCGTCTCGAGGAAATACGGGAGACTTAACATCTCAGAAACCATATACATTGTTCGAGGTAATAATTAAGGGCTTAGGTTCTAAGAAGGCACCTGGCTTTGACAAATTGAATGGAGTAATAGTGAAGAAAGCATGGGTCTATGCCAAGGAGGAGCTCTTCCAAGTCATGGAAACGTGTCTGCGAAGAGGGGTTTTCCCCACAGAGTGGAAGAAAGGGGTGCTCCGTATTATACCCAAGGGCCAGGGCTGGGCAGTATTTGAATTACTTGTAATTGAAATACGTATTTGAAATACTTATTTGAAATACAAATACGTATTTTGTATTTGTATTTCAATTACTTCCTAAAAATGTATTTTGTAATTGGTATTTCAATTACCTGCTGCTGAGGTATTTTGTAATTTGTATTTCAAATACTTATGGCTTCAAAATACATTTTCAAATACATTTAGCGATCTTAATAATGATAATGAAAAATAAACTGACATAGGTAATGCATAGACTAAACAGCGCCGGATCTGCCATACGTTCAAAAACGTGCAAAAAACCTGGCGCCAACTCCGAAGGGGCGCCGTAAGAAAATTGTATTAAAATAATTGTATTAAAATATTGTATTAAAATTTAGTTATAATATTCCCTGAATCGTTTAAAAATTACCCATAGTACGAAATAATTATTACGCTCTAGCAACACTTTCCAAAGAAACAGAATTCGCACGCATCAGGTTGGTATGAACGGCTTACGAATTTATAGTCAGTTAAGTACAGAATTTTTTTACAAATTCCATATATTTAGTTTAAACGTAAGATCTATTTTTCCACAAATCTTTTACCGTATTTTACGACGAATGGGTGCGATCCAAATTCAATAACCAATCACAGCGCGGTATTTTTCTTCTAGTGTATCAAACAAACCGACTTGCGCCTTTCAAAGTACGCTCCTATTATATGGTTATTTCCTTTTGGGGTATTAAAAAGGAAATAACCATAAAATTTTTGGCCGTGAAAACCTAAAATCATATCTACGCTCCTATTGTTTTATTTTGTACGATTTAAGTCTCTAGGAGAAGGTAGTTAAAGACCATTTTCTTATGAAATCTTCAGTAAATTCCATTAACAAAAGCATCTTTGTTCAAGCATCAAGTTGCAACTTGTTGACAGTTTCGTCATTGGTTTGACATATTATTTTTTTAAGTTCGTTAATAATTAATATCTATTAGATTTGTTGGATTTGTTATTTTACGGTGTCAGTGTAAGCGTGTTTGTATGGTGTTTGTTCGCTCAATTTGGTGTTTGTTCGTTCAACACAGGGGAAATGCAAGGTACAAATTTGAGGTTATATTCTTATTAGTATCCTGTACAATTGAAAGATTTTGATTTTCCTATTACGAACAAGCGTAAATTTAATACTAAGTATTAATACAAGAAACTGCCTAATGGAGAAGAATAGATCGCGGCTTATTTATTCGAAAACTTCAGATAGGGTTTTTTGTGTTTGTTGCAAATTATTTTCTGTATCTAGGATTGGCGCGTTAACTAGTTCAGGATTATGTGATTGGAATCATTTAACGCAAAATTTAAATTCACATGAAAAATCACTTCAGCATTTGGATAGATTTATGTTCATAATTTTATGTTTACCCAATAGATTCAGAGAGTATAGGACTCCTGGCGATTCTCTCTTTAAAAAAAAACGAGTGTGAGAGCTACCGCCAGGTCACTTGGAAAAGTTACACCCTTTATTATAATATGTGTTGATTTTATTTGATAAATTAGTGTAAAAAAAAAATTAAATAAAAAAATTGGGGTGAACGAATTTTTAATCAAAATAAAAATATGGGGAGGGGCGCCATCGGTACCTACTGCATAGGGCCCCAGATTTCGTAGATCCGGCCCTGAGACTAAACGCTAGAATCCTGTACTATTGTCCTATTGTCCTGTGCTATAGCACTCTTACTAATGATTATTATTTATAGTTCTCTAATCATTGCTTTATAATGTACTGTACATTTTTTTATGTCATGCTAGTTATTATTATTGTCCTGTGCTATAATAGCACTGTTATTGTACATTTCGTATCATATTATATTATACGTGTCATTGCTTTATATTGTACATTTTTGTCTTATGGTATTAGATTTTTTTACATGATCTCCACACAGGAACTGAAGCACTTTGGAAAATAATGTCCCCTATTGCCTATGTCAACTTTGGGAATGCTGTATGGAGGGATTTTTTAAGGAAAGGAAGGAGAGGAGAGTTCTGAGAAGGAAAAGGGTTTAAGGGGTGGGTTGGAATCTGGGGTTCAGTGTGTCCTGGTCATCCGCTCCCAGGACCTAGACAAACCTCACCCCATGAACTCGGGCACCCCTGCTAAATCACCAAACGTAGCGAACCACTTGGGGTGACTAGAGGTGTTAATTATCCAATCAAAGTTCCCGGGGCGGTGATACCCATTCTCGCCTCCCAAATTGTAACTAGATCAAGCACGGTAGGAATAATTTTACTGCATATTATATTATTTTTAAGTTAATTAGTGTAGAGCGCACTTGAAGTGAAATAACACAAAACTGCGCTATACAAATGTCATCTATGTATATAAAAATGAATCCTTGTTTCTCTTGGTCACGCCATAACTTCAAAACGACTTTACCTAATTCATTCATTTTTTTAAAGTTTTCTAATACTTTGTAGAACGTTCTTACGGAAAGAAAAATTAAGTAAATTACGCAGAATATTGGATAATTTCAGAAAACTTGATGACTATTTTAACTTCGCACATTTGACAGTTCGCTCGTTTGATGAAATTGAATTTAGAAGACAGCTGTTTTTTTCTGTAACAACATAATTATCTGTGGATTTTTAAAATTATAGATATTTTAAATAGGTACCTGTGTTAGGTACCAGATTCAATTGATTGTTCTTATAATATACAAAAAATTATATTTGTAATATGTGAAAAATGAAAATTTGAATAAAAAAATTGTAATAGCCGACATGCTAGTTGTTTGAAAACTGAATGTACTGGGACTGAATACATGGAACGCGAGAGGGGTGTTGGCGAGACTGTGGAGCGGGAGAGGGTAGGCGGGGAAGGTGGAAAGGAAACGCAGGAGGGGAAGGGGATGTGGGAGGGGAACGGGGACGCATGGGAAAGGACATGCAGGCAGAAACAATTTATTTCTTTGAATATGGCAGCCGCATGCCGGGAACCAGCTAGTGTTATAATAATAATAATTATTATTATCTAACACCTAAGTCTGTTATGGGTTGCCCATATACCTATCTGTAGCTGAACACCACGAGGCTAGGACATGACGAAAGCCGACCACGCGAGCCTTGTAACCAATGAGCAAGCCCTCAGCGTTGTTATTACCATATAAGGTCACGTATTTGGGGATACTTGCGTGCGTCTACGTCTACGGCGTGCAAGCCGTCGCCGAGCTTCCCGGGCCAATAAGAGAGGCGTTGCCCTTATATGGGATTAGCTGTCTCCCTCTAAGCACAGACAACGGGAAGAGGGAACTAGCACCGGACAGTTCCGATCAGACGCCTAGAGCGGGAGGTTCTTCCCGACCGGGACGGGTTGCGCAACTATAGTTTTGCTCGTAACTCTAAAGAGAGCGCCCAGCCAGGATTGCTGAACACCATGAGCCCCTGAGCCCCACTTCGCTTCGCAGCCGTACCGCTCGTAACATTCAGGTGAGCGCCGGCCTAGACTGGAAATTCGATGGTCCGCCGCTTACTCGCCCGGAGCCCTTTGACGCTCCTGCCGCCTTCGCTTCGCCGCCGATCACACGTGAGCCATCCTAATACCCCCCCCCCTCTAGTTATTGTGAGCCATTTAGCTTCTCAACCAGTTCGCCCAGCCTGGCTACCCGTCAGGCAGGACTTAAATAGTGCTATTCTCTGTATTACTTTGCCTTGTAGAATAAACATTGTTAGCATTGCCGCTTATACGGCCATTTGCTAAACCAAAACCTGGAAAGGACACGCAATACATAGGCCAACAGAACTAGCTCAGAGCCGGGCAAGCAAGGTTCCTCTTAAAACCAAGGCGAGTGTTGTGGTTCGCTTGTGAATTCCTCCTCCTTCTTTCCTCACAATCTCCAGGTCTCTTTCCTCAATCAGAACACAGTTTTGCACGTAAAGGGTTTATTCATTTAGAAGGAGACAGGGTTTTACAATTGCCAGCCTCGGCAAACTACACATGGGTACTTGCTAGGTATAGAATTTTAACATGGCGGGGAACTTCTCTCTTCTCAACTCTCAATACGTATTAGTGAATTTAAACGCAGGATGTAGCACACAAAAGGAGGCAAAGGTTCATTTTACTCACAAAGCAGGAAATGAGGTAGCCGTCCGACAGGCTACCGGTGGGCTGGAGCCTTCTCGTACACAATACACATTATAATGCCGGAATGAATGCCGGGTGCCGTTCGGCACTGGGGCCACGGACCTCCGCATGCGGAGAGGGGGGCGGAGAGGGGGCGGTACGGCGAGCTGTGCACTGGGGGCCAATTCACTAGCTCCTCGCAACAGGAATAAGGGCTCTATTCTTTATCTTTTGTAACGTAACACTTCCCCCCTTGCCGCAATAAAAGCGACGTGGTAATCGAGCAGTAGGGCTAAGAAATCCTCTTACCCTTCCAGCACTTGTGCAAAAAAACATTTAAGAGAAAAAGGAGAGAGAGAGAAAAAAGTTGCTAGCTACAAAATAGTAGAAAACAAAAACAAAAGAGAAAAAGCATGGTGAACAAAGAGTTATCTATGAATGTACATGAAAGAGCAGTGACATACATAAATATAAACAAGGACCTGCTGGAGAAAGGTACAAGGGTTATGCAGTGATAGAAAAAAAATGACTCTAAATTGTATCATTGGTCTGTGAGCTATGTTTGCGTAGCGTGGTTTGCGTAGGATGTCTGGGGTGTTTGAACGTTACACTGAAGTTACAAGGTTACTTTGTCACAGTTACCTGGCCCGTTTGAGATTACACTCAAGGAGCACTAGGGCCTTAAAGAAAACACGAAGAAGAGAACGCAGGATGAGGCTTCTTGGTGGTGGAGAGGGTTCTACCTGTCAGAGAGGTCAAAAAGGTAGCTGCTTCCGGATCCTGTGGGTGGGCCAGTATGACATCATTGAGGTACTGGAGAGTGGAATTGTAATTGGTGGTTGGTCCTTTATAGAGGTGGTTTGTGTGCATGACAGCCGTTGTTGTGATGGTGGTTGGTACACTGGTTTGTATACAGTGGGATTGTTGTGTGAACAATCGTTGGTATTGTTATTTGCGCAAGGGCACAGGAGCATTGGCATGATGGCAACAGAGCATTTGCAAGGTGCAGCTGGAACATTTGCAAGATGCAGCAGGAACATTTGTACAATGGCAACAGGAACATTTGCGAGATGCCGCAGGAACATTTGCACGATGGCAACCGGAACATTTGCAAGATGCCGCAGGGACATTTGTACAATGGCAACCGGAACATTTGCAAGATGCCGCAGGGACATTTGTACAATGGCAACAGGAACATTTGCAAGATGCCGCAGGGACATTTGTACAATGGCAACAGGAACATTACAAGGTGCCGCAGGAACATGAACCAACCTAGAGCTGATGTGCTTGGGTTTGTTTGAGTGATGGTTTTTGTGATGATACAATTCGCAACTACACGCACGACTCACACTAGGTTAAGTTAGGTGCGGTCGGGTGCTTTTGGTACGCAGGGTTTGAAGGCATGGGACCTCCGTGACGGTAGTGAAGGCAGCATGAAGAGAGGCGCAGGTGTAGATAGGGTGAAGAGCTGCTGGTCTTCTAATTAATCCGGCGAAAAAATTATTATTAGAACAAAATTCTTGAAGTTTTTACCTGCCTGGTAGACCAATGATGAAAAGGTTTGGAAAGAAACAAGGTGTGCATGTTGAGAAAGATTGGATTTGTTTGACGTTAGAGAGAGAGAGAGACGGAGAGAGAGTTAACTAAATGCAACTACAGACTTATACATATTACAAAGGTACGTATTCAAGGAAGGTTCTGTTTAACCCATTTAGTTTTTTTTTAAACTAAATACATTTCCAAGAACACGTGGGTAAGGGTTTGTACGTATGACAAAATGCCACGTTCGAAAGAAGTTGGTCTTCCATGACCTATGCTCACGTCTATACGGTAGCATTTTTTCTACTTTCGAAGAACAAAAACATTGAGTACAAATAAGTTATGAAAAGTGGGAAAGGAGTAGGAAATTGAAAGGATCCGTGTATGAAGGTTGTCCCATTTGACAAACGAAACGCCAAGTGCGTAACGCATATATCCCCATTCACGGATAATTTCGAGGAAGGGAAAGGGTGACAATTGGGAACATTTGAACGAAGAAAACTGCTGAGGACTCGGCTATTTCCGAAATTCGACCTCTGAGTGGAAGGTGAAACAAGGTCTACAGCAGTTATCCTGGCACATTACAATACCATTTGGTAGTGTAGGACAAAAGGAATACACTCACATAAAAGAGTCTAATCCTCCACGTGTATTGGGTAGAAGATTAGAGGGTCGTTTTATTCTCCTACTTGTTTGCGAGAAATGACAGACCCTTGCTCAAATCTCACAAACCTGGGGGGTTTTCTTGTTCGTCTCCCAGACAACGAGTTAGGTGTTTTTTGTGTTCATCAACTTAATTCCTACGACACGATGCCCCATAATCATGAGTGAAGCGTATGATTAGTCCTTTTGAGATAGTGGATAGTTCCTGGGTTCTTGTGACAGGAAGTCCACGGGCATGTTAATGAGTATTCTGCTGCAAAAGCAATAATTTTCTGATAACAGAAAATAAAAGGCGTGTGATCTACACTTGGTAGGTCACACAAACATTGGGGTAGATATTATTTCGTTCGCACGACTCATGGTGAATATTGTCACGTTTTCACGTCTCACGTGACAGGAATGAACGATTTACAACAAATTTTGCCCAGTATTGAAAGACAGTAACCCAATAGGTATTTAAAACAATTTAATGAGATAAATCACCCTCTCGATCAACAACCCTGTGTTGACGAGCAAACAATGAGTAGTTATGACGGACTCCCCGTGACGTGTAAAAACACAAAGATATTATGAGATTCGCATCTATAGCAGTGGATATTGTAAGGTTCACACCTATATTAGTAGATATTGTAAGGCTCGCGCCTATAATGTTACAAAAGTTTACGTTCAAAAAGGTGGGTCCCCATTCAATACAGACGGCGGGTTGCAATGATGTAATTAATACGGCACTGCTGTAGCTTAATAAATTCATATTAGCATACGTTACAAGACTTGCCAAAAGGCGATAAACACAAATTTTTTTGAAGATCTGGCCAAAATTTTAAACTTCAAACAAGAATAATGGTACAATAAAGGACAAAAGAAACTGATGTCATGATAAAATATTGTACCTCATAATGAAGTTGTATATGTACAAAGAACAATGTTAATGAAGGGACGAAACGTATTGTCACTTTTATAACAAAAAAAAATTTCTCAGAATCCGACAAAATACGATTCTGGAAAAAAAAATAGAGCAATTGGGTTGAGCGCCATTCTAATTTTTGGAAAAAGAAGAAAAAACCACAAGTAGCAACAAGGTTGCTCTTGAATTGTTTCGAATCCAGCGAATGTGACCTGATAGGTGTGTTCATTTGGTGTATTCGAAACGATCCCCAATATACAACATTACTATGAATGTGTAGGATGGGGTGAAGAGGAAAAAGAAAAAAAGAAAAAACGGGAGGATTTCCTATTATAACAGAAATCGTCGCGACATTCTTACAATATGGTGCTGTGACCATAGTAGCGAGCTGCGGCAATGGTCTGAAACCAATGGTTATTATACAGACTTGCACTTATGATTTTATATTTACAACATTAGGGTAGGGACGTACTGGTACGACAAAAACCCGACACAAAACAATTAAAAAAAGGTGATATGACAAGATGAGACGATGAGGTGAGAAAAAAAAACGCGCGGATGCTGCAAGAATTGTGAAAAGGATAGCGACGTCTCGGAGCAAGAGTTTTCCGGAACCGTTGATGGTAGGAGGAAAAGGAGGCCCTTTCCCGAAGTGATCAATTTCAGGAAGAGGATGCATACAAGTATGAAAACGGTGCCCCAAGAGATGCTCTTGTGGTACAGCAGGCAAGGCACGCAGGATGTACAAGAACATATAAAATTATGCAAAAAGAAAAAGAATGTACAGGAGTTAGGCTACCGTCGACATTAATGTGCCTTCGGGTATAAGGATTACCTTACGAATGCCCATATGGGTGATTATTTACATTTAATAATTACAAGTAACTCACGTCATTTATGACAAGAATTATAAGACTTCTAAAGAGACCGCATCGCACTGATTGACGACTGGCCAAGAGAGGTCAGGGGCGTAATAATGGTCAGGGTTAACAAGATGCATGTTTTGCCAATTTGATAACGCCTGAGTACTTGATGTGATGGAATTTACTGATTCCGTGAGAGGTGACTTCCGGTTGAAATTGCAACCTCCTAATGTATTTTTTGTTGTAGAAAGAAGCATATAGAGTAAGGCATTTTTTGGATTTATTCCTAGGAGAAATCTTTCTGTTTCTCAGGGCCTGTAGTAGTTCTTCCTTTCTTGAAGTAAGAATGTGCGGTATTATACCCAGCGTAACTTGAGGAACTTCCATGGTGTATAGGATCGTGTCAGAGTGACCTTATGTTGGAAAAAGTGATAACTAGACTCGCAATTGGAAAGAAATTGGGCAGAGACTGACCACTGGGGACGTATTTTTTACAAAAAGTTTTTTTTGCAAAAAACGCGTTTTTTATAAGTGTTTGGATTATTTGAAAATTTGAGCAGCGGTTTGCCTCAAGAAACGTGTTTTTGTGAAAAAAAATCCAGATGTTTTGGAAATTTGTTGAAAATTTTCAAAGTCCATAAAATGAAAAAAAATTGCGCAGCGGTTTGCCTCAAAAAACGTGATTTTGTGAAAAAATCCAGATGTTTTGGAAATTTGTTGAAAATTTTCAAAGTCCGGATATGAAAATTTCACGGGCCAGGATTCACCTTAATGAAACACGTTTTTAGAATTTATTCCGATGTTTTTTGAAAAAGGTTTGCAAATTTGCAAAAGTCCGGAAAATAAAAAAAACGGAACGAGGTTCGCCTTAAACGAACATGTTTTTAGAATATTTCCATTAACTTTCCAAAGGGGGGTTCTTCAGAAAAAGAAAGAAATATTTTTTCTTTTATACAAGTTTTCGTGGAAGTATTTGTTTGAAAATTCAACAATGTCTTGGGGAATAGTTTTTTATTTACGTGGCTAAACTGTAGCCTGATTTGAGCATCACCAATTATTGGTATTTACACGCCAACTTCCTTTCGTCATAACAAGGATTATATGCAGAAGTGTGCATATGGTTGTAATGTTAGCTTTCGAGGAATCGACGTCAACGCGAACTAGGCATTTTTCGAATTATGTCGTATGTTTCTTTATAATAGTAGGAAAAGAAAAAGAAGAAGAAACGTACGGCAGAAGTAAAAAAAATGCCCAATTGTCAAATGGCAGAAAGAATTTAATCCACTTGTTTCCCTTAAGCTGCAAAATATGTCGATATGAATACAGACCAGTACTTTGCGAAATATGTTAATTATAAAATAATAGGTTTATTAACTCTCGGGAAACGAAGCGGGTAATTGGTTTATCATATACAGGATTTTAATTGTTGAATAACTTTGTTTTAAATATTTGTGTTCATTTCCACTATTAACTTGTATTTGAAACTAGCAAATTTAGTCGGTCGACACTTGTAAACACTATATTATTCACGGCGAGAACTTTCTTGGTTGAGCACTTTACGTAGGAATACCGGTGACAATGTTTTGTCGAGTGACGACTCGAAAATGAAGGGATCGTGCCCGTGATAATTTAAATTGCGATTCGAAGTTACGTTCGCGCCGGGGTTCCTGTTGAAAATGCTAGACAAATTGGGAATAACAAGACAAAACATTATACATTATAAAGTTTTAACAATTGCTGATTGAAGGACGAGACTGTGGGACCGTGAAGAGGGAGGAAAAAATTTGCCCCAAAGTTGGAAGCCAGTGTTAGCATTGCCGCTTATACGGCCATTTGCTAAACCAAAACCTGGAAAGGACACGCAATACATAGGCCAACAGAACTAGCTCAGAGCCGGGCAAGCAAGGTTCCTCTTAAAACCAAGGCGAGTGTTGTGGTTCGCTTGTAAATTCCTCCTCCTTCTTTCCTCACAATCTCCAGGTCTCTTTCCTCAATCAGAACACAGTTTTGCAGGTAAAGGGTTTATTCATTTAGAAGGAAACAGTGTTTTACAATTGCCAGCCTCGGCAAACTACACATGGGTACTTGCTAGGTATAGAATTCTAACATGGCGGGGAACTTCTCTCTTCTCAACTCTCAATACGTATTAGTGAATTTAAACGCAGGATCTCTCTCTCTGGTTTCAATCCTGGGATTGGTTTGCAGCAATTTCCTTTAGTTTCCTCTTCCATTCTTCCCTGTCTTGTGCGGCTCTTTTGAGGTCTGCATATGATAAGCAGCGCACGTCCACCAGCAGGTCCTCCAGGTACTCTCGGCGTGGGCGTCCCCTAGAGTTTGTCCCCTCGGTCATACCCTCCATTATGGAATGCAAGAGGCCTTCTTGTCGTATTACATGGCCGATCCATCTTGCACGCCTTTCGGACAAGGTCCTGAGCAGGTGCCTTCCTCCTTCGATTCTTTGGAGAACCTCCTCATTTGTAATGTGGTCTCTCCAGGAAATTCCTAATAGTTTTCTATAGGACCACATCTCAAAAGCCTCTAGTCTCCGTTTATCTCTTTTGGATAGGCACCATGTTTCGCAGCCGTACATCAAGATACTCCATACATAGGTCTTGATGAGGAGTATTCTCAGCTTTAGGTCTATATTATTTGATTCAATTATTTTCGACCTTTTATTGAAAGCAAGCCTAGCCTGGTGTATACGGCTGTCGACATCGCTCTTAGACCGACCGTCCCATGTTATTTTGCTCCCGAGATAGACAAACTCCTTGGCGTTCTTTAGTGGAACTCCTGACATCTCTATTCGCATCTGATGTTGTGTTCGGCCTACAGTCAGCAGCTTTGTTTTGTCTTTATTTATCTTCATGTTATAGTTATTTTGGAGAATGCTTTGCATGGTTGTTAAGGCCTCTTGCAGTTCTTCTTCGCTTTCAGCAACCAATGCAATATCGTCAGCAAACCTTATCATATCCACCTTTTGCCCGTGTATCTTTACACCTTTTCTGTGACTCATTCTCTCTCTCAAGTCGTCAATCGCACTTTGTATATAAGCGTTAAAAAGAACAGGTGACAGAGAGCATCCCTGTCTCACCCCTTGTCTTATACTGGCTTCTTTTGTATCATTGTCACATCTAATTATAGCGGCCTCATTCTTGTATAGTTTGATATCAATTCTCTTCAGAATCTCGAAGAGTCTTTTCCATTCTACTTTGTCGAAAGCCTTTTCCAGGTCTATGAATGCGATGAATGTGTTTTGGTTTCTTTTTATTCTTTTTTCAAGTAGTATTCGTAGCGACAATATTGCTTCTCTAGTTCCTACACCTCTTCTAAAGCCATACTGATCTCCGGAAAGGATGTTCTCTACTTTTGGTTCGATTCTTTTTAGAATGATATTAGTCAATATTTTTGAGGCATGAGATATTAGGCTAAGAGTTCTGTGTTGTTCACATTTCGTCGTGCCTGCTTTCTTTGGTAATGTAACAATTAGGCATTTCTCGAAATCCTCTGGTATCTTTCCAGTCTTATACATTGTCTGTATCATTTTAAACAGGGCATCTATAGTTCCTTTTCCTGCTGGTTTAATTAGTTCAGCCGGAACGTCATCGATTCCGGGTGCTTTCCCGTTTTTGGTTTTCAGGTTTTTCAGTGCGAGATCAAACTCTTCTCTAGTGATGGGATCTCCCAAATCATCTGCGTCTACCTCATTTTCTCTTTCTATCAATGTTTCGTTGTCACTATTTCCCTTCCCATTGTACAGCATTTCGAGGTATCTTTTCCATCTCTCTCCTATTTGGTCATTTTCGAAAAGTATTTTGCCGTCTTCTAAAACGCGGGATGTAGCACACAAAAGGAGGCAAAGGTTCATTTTACTCACAAAGCAGGAAATGAGGTAGCCGTCCGACAGGCTACCGGTGGGCTGGAGCCTTCTCGTACACAATACACATTATAGAAACAATCACGAGTTTTTAGGTTCTCGAACAGCGCACTAGCGCAATCACTGTTGTCAAGCCCGCGACCAGCCGGGGAATGAATGCCGGGTGCCGTTCGGCACTGGGGCCACGGACCTCCGCGTGCGGAGAGGGGGGCGGAGAGGGGGCAGTACGGCGAGCTGTGCACTGGGTGCCAATTCACTAGCTCCTCGCAACAGGAATAAGGGCTCTATTCTTTATCTTTTGTAACGTAACAACATGCATATACCAACTACCTACCTGTTTCACTGGACATTACCTGTAGAGAGACCGAACCCCCCCAGGACTAAGGAGCCCTCAAATCCAACAGTTGCATAATACCTAACACTAGAATACCTAACACTGGCGCCAAACGTGGAATACGTTTAGAATACCTAACAAGTCCCATACCACAAAACTTTACAAGTGGAGCGGAGACGAGTTGTGTATTCTGAGCAATATGATTGGTCAATTTTTGCACGTCTCTGTTTCACTCTGCTCAGCTTTGCTTCTATGGAAACGCACCCTTAGATAAGGGCACTTACGACAATTTATTGCAACCAAAGGTTCTACCAAAACCAAATGTATTTTGTATTTTGTAATTTGTATTTGAAATTAAAAAAATGGTTAAAATACTGTATTTTGTATTTCAAATACATGACTTGAAAGTATTTTGTATTTCGTATTTTAAATACATGCAAAAAAGTATTTTGTAATTTGTATTTTAAATACAGCAAAGCATGTATTTTGCCCAGCCCTGCCAAGGGCAACGATAAGCCAAAGACGGATATCAAGGCTTATAGACCTATTACGCTGCTTCCTGTTCTGGGGAAGATTCTAGAAAAAATTATACGGAACCGCCTATACCAAACTCTGTCTCCAGCGGACGACTGTCAATTTGGCTTTGTCCCGGGTAAATCCACGGAGCACGCCATTAAGTTTGCGCTTGAATGGGTGAGGGTCTGTCCAAAGAGGTACGTGATTGGAGTCTTCTTAGACATCACTGGTGAATTCGATCATGTGTGGTGACCGATGATACTGTCGAAAGAAAAAAACCGTAACTGCCCTCGTCAGTTGTTTAAGATAGTCTCTGACTATCTCAACAACAGAAGTGTGGGTACTCAATGTGTCGGCTGATAGTTAAATGAAGAAAAACGAGTTTGCGTGTAAAATAAGCCTTTAATAAGTTCCCACAATAATTATAATTGGTGAGCACACAAACGCGTCGGCGTACAATTTTACGATATCAATAGTACACACTGGGTCAAGGTTGATTGCAGCTAGACGAGGCAACTGCTCCGTGGTAAGTTGAACGAATACTGAATTTTCGCTGTTCCTAGGCGTCTTTTATATGGCCCGACGAGTGGAGTAGAGTGGTAAATCGTCACTTCGGCTAGTCACTCGAAGACACTAGAACCTGTGCATTTCAAGCCTACAATGGTTCGTTCCTTTTCTGGAATGTGCGCGAGGTAGGTAAATCCACGCCTCTGTCTCGGCGACGTAGGTATTTACCTACGCTCAGTTGTGTGTCGACCATGCCCGACGGCTGTCGAACGCTCTAGTAATTTCGCTTGCATACATTTGAACCCAGGCGCTGCTCCGAGAAACATCGACACGTTTCGGTAGCAATTCAAAGCGTGACGTAGCAATAATGCGTGGTTGCTACAGGACTCCCTCCCCAGACAACGCAGACATGGCTGCGGTGGAAAGAGGAATGGTCAGATATCGAGGTGATCGGGAAATCGAACAACGCCTTCCAGAACGAGTGGTTGTGTGTGTCCGATCCTTACTGCCATCGAAAAACGGAAGGGTTGGTTGTGATGTGGCGGCTGGTGACTCTGATGCGGTTTGCGAGTGTGATGTGAAACTCTCAAGATCTTGAGCAATGTATGCTGGTTTGAGGCGGTCGATGCTCACGGTGATTTCCTTCCCTTTTACCAGTATGGTATGTATCGGGAAAATGGACTCAGGTTTGTGGGAGGTAATTTTTCTGTCATGTAAGGTAAATAAAAATGAAAAAGAGTTGACTTCTTATTTAGTATATTTCAATACATAAGACAATGTGCTTATGGAACAGAACAAAGAAAAGAAAAACATTACCAAAAATGAATAGTTTACCATGGTGCCAAGATCTTAAAATAAATTATAACATCGTAAATACCTGGTGGACCTAAGATATAGCTAGACTAGGTTTTCACTTCAGGCTGAACCGCACGCCAAAACAAATCCCCAGCAAACAGGTACGGGAATACCGCCATCACAAGATTCGCAATCTCCTTCAAAAAAGGGAACGTGACATCTTTCAGAGTAGGAACATCGAACTTCCTCCAAGGTATGACTCCATCATAAGAATCGCAACCTCCTTCAAAAAAGGGAACGTGACATCTTTCAGAGTAGGAACATCGAACTTCCTCCAAGGTATTGTAACATATCTATTTCATGAGCAGGTACTGCTCAAAATAGGTACCGTTTATTGTCTATGCTTTATTTATTTTTCTTTTTTTTTTAACTTTGTTGGTTGGCGAAACTGCAACGAGACCGGAAACGTCATTCGAGGAAAGATGGCGGGGGAGATCACGTAATTTTTTGAGGCGGGAGGAGATTTTTGAGGAGAAGTTTGGTTGTAAAAAGATTCTAGTGCAATGTAGCCTAGAAAGTTATTTATTTTTCGTTCTGTGAGTGTGGGACGACTTAAATGGCATAGAAGCCTTATTTTTTTGTTGAATTCCTCGCCGGATGCCGGGAGATTGCTGTATCCGCATGCGGAAGAAAATTTAAACGGTAATCAACGGGGATGTATTGATTACTTGGCTGTTCCTTGGCCGGTGGGATTTTTACACGCCGCTTGATGGGTGTAGATCCGCCGTGTGCCTGATTGTTGGGTGGAATCCCTTTAAATGAAGCAGCTTTGCGACTCTTGAAGACTGCGCCGACGTTGCTGTTCCTTGGCCGGTGGGATTTTTACACGCTGCTTGATGGGTGTAGATCAGCTGTGGATTTCCTTGAAACTGGTGGCCCCATGACGTGCTGGACGGTGTCTAGGGGTTGGCTGTCGTCGTTTGCAGGAGTGTCACGACTATCACGGCGACGGGACGTGTGCGGAATTAATAATTAAACGTAATTAGCTGACTCTCTCTTTCTACCACAGTTAATGGTTGCTCAAGGTATTTATGTATTGTTTACTTTTCCTTGGTTCAATTTTTCTCTTGCAAAATGCAATAAACTTAACATTAATTTTCACTAGTAAAACCAGCGTTTTTTATATGCATGACCTCAAAATCCTTTTCTCCACTATCCTGCGAAGGAGATCTTCTTGCTCTGGGAAGACAGCGGTCGGATGACAAAAGGTATAGGTACTACCTACACTAAATGCTATTACCTTAAATAATAATTCACATTACATTTGAATTCACATTACATTTGGCGGCCCAACAAAAGAGATTTTTAAGTTTAATAACTGGTGCTCGGATGGGATTTTCAGTTCATGCATATATCAATTAGGATGGTATTGATAATTTGTAAGTTATCTGTATTTTACGATGTATCTTTTATAGAACGCATCAGTGTGTGTAGTTTTTAGGTTAGGTACATGTTTTCTTATACGCATTTATACTTGTTTGACGTTTCTGCTTAGTTTATGTCTTGCCACACAGATAAATGCGTGATAATATATTTTTTTTGACAATTTAAAAGTACTTTGTTAGCAGTGACAAACTTACGAATTTGTGGGGGAAAATATTTCATCTTTACTGGCAATACATGAATTTCAAATGTCAACTGTCACCTGCCAAATTGACGTGTTTGTTTATCAACATACCTTGTAAATACGTAAAGCAACGTATAATTTTTTTTAAACAACATACTCCCAACGTACAATATATGAAATTGTTTTCGAATTAATTATTCTTTAATTCTGTATTCATCGGTTCGATTTATTCACGGCTTTACACGGTGTCCGGTGAGCTACATACATTATAAAATGTCCGGTGAGCTACATACATGAAAAATTTTGTATGGTTATTTATGTTGTGAGAGTGATTTTGTGTTTTGTAAAATGACTGGCGAAGGACCTTGATTTTTTGTGTTACTAATCACCGCCTAAAAATGGTAAAAATACATGTTGCAAAGAAAAGGAGAGGACTCACCGGAAAAAGGTAAAGATCTTGTATTCTGGCAATGCTGCGTTCGTTCATCCATCCAATTGGCACAAACAGTGATAGTCGGGAGTTGGTTTAATTTATAGTACACGGCGCGTTATTTTAATAGCGGATTTTTGTGAGCAGAGCACAGTGATGGCAGCGGGAGTTTATTGCAGACTGATTAAGATTGTGGGTAAGCGAGGGGGGAAAAGGTAGGACAAAAGGACTTGCAACAATAATTAATACCAAGTCCAAGCAGTGATAGTATGTATGCGTGCTGTGTAGGTATGTGTATGTGTAGGTATTAGTATGTGCGTAACCATGCCCCCCGCCTGGAAGGGGATGAAAGAATCCACTTCCATAAAACCAAAGAGTGCCAATACGTTTCAATGCGCAAACAAAATTGTAACACGCGGTAGAATGCAATTAATTATATAAAAGTTATAAAAATGTTTATTTAAGTTATATAAATGCTTTTACCAAATGGTCAAATTGACCGATATAACAAGAAAATTAAAAAATAAAATATGGAAACGTAAAATTATGATATGTTAATGTGATAATATGCGGTAGATAAAACTAAAAGTAAGGTTTGGTACCTATTTAACAATGAAACTAACCTAATTGATTTTAAGAATAAAAGTATTATGAACTAACTTCTAAGATGTTGTTAAATCTATTGTGACGGTAAGGGACAGAGTTTAACGACTGCCCTGCGGTATATTCCGGAGTTAGTTTTAACATCCGCAACGCGGATCACTCCATCTGCCCCGGGGTAGACATTGACTATTACCCCAATAGGCCATTGAAGTGGCGCGATGTTGTCACTCTTAATCATTACTACCGTGCCTGTCGTTACCGGATTCGCATTTGTATTCCATTTTTGGCGAGCTTGCAAAGTATTCAAATACTCAATTCGCCATCGGTTCCAGAATGTCTGAACAAGACGATCCACAAGATGTTTGCGTTGTACCAAGTTGACTGGCTCGTCTGACAAATCAGCAGCGGGTAAAGATTTTAAGGGAGTGAGCGTTAAAAAATGCGCGGGGGTTAGCGGCAATGGAGCCGAAACGTCGTTAACGCTAAGTACAGATAGCGGGCGTGAATTTAGAATTGCTTCAATCTGAGAAGGCACTGTTTGCATCTCTTCATACGTCAGTAGAGAGGTGCCTACTATTTTATTTAAATAACCTTTCAGGCATTTAATGTCACTTTCCCAGATCTCACCAAAGTGAGGAGCAATTGTTTTGAGGCGGTTAATGTCTTGAACGGACATCAAAAAATTTGTTTTCCATTCGGGCTGATCAGATACAGATTTCGTATTAAAACGTTGTAAAGGCCAATCACTTTTAGGTAATTGGGCAAAGACGGGTCCGTTAAACCATAATGGATGGTCGATTAGTTGAGCGGGCGTAAGACCCCGCGACAAGCAGTCGGCGGGATTGTCTTGTCCTTTTATATAATGGAAGCATTCAGCCCCCAGATGGTTTTGTATTTGTGAGACACGGTTGGCAACGAAAGTCTGCCATTTTGCGGGCGGTGAATTTATCCACGCTAGAGCAACCGTGCTGTCGCAAAAAGCTAAAGTCGTATGAGCTTTCGAATTTGATGTGTAGGTATTACTGACCGTATGCATTAATCGGGCAAGTACCATCGCTCCACATAGTTCTAATCGCGCAAGTGAAATCGTCTTCGCAGGAGCAACCTTAGTTTTGTTATTATTTGGACAGTAATAATGTAAGTACATAATGCCAAATGCGCGTTCGCTTACGTCAGAAAACCCGATAAGTGTTAATACACATTGGTATTCGACACCAAAAATGCGAAGAATTTTAATAAATTGCAATAATGGCATTTCCTTTTTAAACTGTCGCCAAAGCGTGACAACGGTGTCAGGAGGAGAATCATCCCAATCCAGGTTGTACTCCCATAGAGATTTAATTATCAGCTTAGCCAATAATACAACTGTTGCGGCGAAACCCATCAAATCCCAAAGACGAGCAATCGTCGAGAGAATGTTTCGTTTAGTACACGTTCTTTCGTCGGTGTGTACGACAAATACGAAATGATCAGAAGCGGGTATCCAATGAAGCCCTAGTATTTTCAGGTTTTCATTGGGATTAAATTCCACATGTTCCTTAACACGACGAGCTGTAGGAATCGTGGATAAAAAGTTTGGAGAATTACCAGAGAATTTTACAAGATCTAATCCTCTCGCGGCGAATAGTTGAAAATTGAGGATAATGCGAAACAGATCACCTTGTAAATTATTACTGATGTGTAGAATATCATTAAGCGAGGAACCAGAATCGGATTTCATACTTGCGTCCAGCACCATCCGGATTTTGGTTATCAGTTTATTATCGCGAACTACGATATGATGCGGGATTAAGTAATGCGGTAAGTCAGAATTGTCAACTGGGGAAATGTAACCTTTCTGAAGGTATTCGCACAATATTTTGTCGTATTCTAACTTTATTGCGGGTTGAGATATTAAGCGGCGTTCGAGAGCCCGAAACCTGCGTTCGGCGGCGGGTAACGATTCACCGAGAACAGAGGGACTGTTTCGAAACGGCAACGCGACGATATAACAACCTGCCGTGTCACGAGAAGTAGTGAGTTTAAACATATCCTCACACTCTTGTTCATCAGGCGTTAAAAATTTCTCATCTGGAATGTCTTCTAATTCGAAGAAGCGCGAAAGGCAAAATTCATCATTTTGCGTGAACGTACAAAATGATTGCGTGGTGTTTATACTTGGGTTTTCAATCATCGTTGGGGCAGTACCCAAGATGAGATATCCCAAAGTAGTTTCGATAGCAAATGGCTGTCCGAGAGAACCTGATATTTTGTTTGCCTTTAGAATGCGAGCAAACATGTCACATCCTAAGATGATATCAATCTCGCCGGGCGTACAGAATGTTGTGTCTGCTAAAGGCAAATTGTCAAGATACGACAAAGAGGAGCGGTTAATGTTAACAGTAGGCAACTCACTGGTTATGGTTTCTACTACATATGGTTTAATAGTATACGACTGAGTGATGTCATAGCGGGAGAGTAATTTTAAGCAAGTTACGCCATTTGTCACATTTCTTACGTCACCTATTCCCGTGACGTAAGTACTTGGAGATGACCGCACCGTAAGATTCAAGCGTGAACAGCATTTGCGCGTAATTATGTCCCTTTGGGAGCCGCTATCTATTAGAGCCCGTATCGTCTGTACCTGGCCCTTAGCGTCTCTGGTAGTGCAAACAGCCGTTCCTAATAGTGCAGTAGTATTTGCACTTGAGCATGAATTTGTCACACATAACGAAACCGGATTCGAAGAATTTAAGTTATCATTATCGGCATCCGTTTGTGACGCGGGAGATGGTATTGGGTCCGTTTGTGACTTCGGCCCATCAGTTTGTTTGAAATGTAACAAACTATGATGGTTGAGCGCGCATGTTTTGCATGTAGTCTTCGATTTACAAGCTTTCGTGGTGTGCCTAGTACTGAGGCAGTTCACACAAACTCGAATCTTTGATGACTTGATACAGTTAAATCGCTCGCGTGGTTCTAGACTTGTGAATTTAGAACATTGGTATAAAGGGTGCGATCCCTTTTGACAGCAAAAACAAATTTCGATGGAGTTATTATCGAATTTTTCGACATTAATAAATGCCTTTGCGGAATTAGTTTTTTGCGGTTTAGCGGAATAATTATTATTTGAGCCAAGACGGCTCGATGTCGGTTGCGTGATTTGTGCGCGATTAAGAATTCGTTGCTGAACTCTTACGAAGTCGATTAGTTCCGCGCTGGACGGTAGATTTTCATTATTTTTAATAGAAGATTCAAAAGCCTTTACAGTCTCTATGTCAAGACGTTTAAGACCTAGTTGCAACAATATGAATTCTGCGAGGTCTTTTATTTTTAATTGCTTCAGCGCGGCGATATTAGTGGAGTATGCATCTGCAAAATTCTCTAAAGAAGCGGGCGTGGCCGAGTTAACTGGAGGTAATTTCAGCAATCGGTCAAAGTATAATTCAGCGAGAACGCGTTGATCATTATACTTAGTACACAATGCGTCCCAGATAACTTGATAATTTGTACCTGTAGGCGTAATAGCTTTGCAAATATTTAATGCTTTTCCGGTTAATTTAGACATCAGATACTGCATTTTTTCCGTATCATCCAGAGAATCATTCAAATGTATAACTGAATTATATGTTTCATAAAAGAGAGACCAACTATCCAGATTCCCGTTAAAGCACGCTATCTCCAATGCAGGTAGTTTAATTTGACGGCGAGGTTTCGCAACCGGATTCGACAGCATATTTGCTTCTGTATATTTAATAACACCGAAGAGTTCTTCAAATGCATTTAATTGAGTGTATTCAGCGATTGCTTCCGGATTCAATTCCAGTTCGCAATCCACCTTTTCATCTAATATTGTTATAAATTCAGAACGAATTTTTTCAACAGTAGTTGCGCCTGATAAAAAAGATTGGCGATCGTAAATGCTTTCCGAAGCTTTCCTTATCTTGTCATACACCGACTGTAAGCTCGCAAAGCTAGCGGCTAGTTTAGCATTTAAACGTTTGAGACGTCTTTCATCCCGAGACGACTCGATTGACGCGCTCGTAGCCATTTTCTTTATTCCGGTTATATTTACAAAATATGAAACGTAAAACAACTAAAAATGCGGTTAAAGGGTATGCGGTATGGTATGAGGAAGGGTATGCGGTATATAAAAGGTATGCGCTAAAGGGTATGCGCTATATAAAGGGTATGCGGTATGATGTATGCGATTTGCGATACGCGGTATGCGGTATGCGGTATAAGGTATGCGGTATGATGAGTCTGTATTATTTATGCGGAATTAATTAATTAATATATTAATTAATATATTCAATTAATTTACTGTAATCCGCTCACAGGGTTAAATTGACTGTTGCGCGGTGTAAAGGTTAACGGAATACGTGCACGGAGCGGGTAAAGAAAGTTATTTATTGCGTTTATTATCATTTAACAAATCATAAATATTGCAATCATAATAATTATTCCACTTTGTAATGATATCCAATAATACAATTATTAAGAAATAATCGTATTATTTATAAGGTAGGTAAATGCGATTTTATCAGCAAAATACAACTACATAAGTTATCAGAAATAAATATTAAAGGATGCCTCGTATTTATTTATTCTAACAGCGGGTAAATATGTTATTTCCAACCATAATAAAATGATATAGGAAACAGAATTACTCATGTAGGTATATCAAACCGTTAATGCGGATAATTATTTTTGTGCGATGTTATAAAACGTAATCTCACTCTGCTAGTTTTTTATTAATATTGTGGTTCAAATATATGTATATCCGGCTCGCTAGGATCAGAAAATGTATGGTTATTTATGTTGTGAGAGTGATTTTGTGTTTTGTAAAATGACTGGCGAAGGACCTTGATTTTTTGTGTTACTAATCACCGCCTAAAAATGGTAAAAATACATGTTGCAAAGAAAAGGAGAGGACTCACCGGAAAAAGGTAAAGATCTTGTATTCTGGCAATGCTGCGTTCGTTCATCCATTCAATTGGCACAAACAGTGATAGTCGGGAGTTGGTTTAATTTATAGTACACGGCGCGTTATTTTAATAGCGGATTTTTGTGAGCAGAGCACAGTGATGGCAGCGGGAGTTTATTGCAGACTGATTAAGATTGTGGGTAAGCGAGGGGGGAAAAGGTAGGACAAAAGGACTTGCAACAATAATTAATACCAAGTCCAAGCAGTGATAGTATGTATGCGTGCTGTGTAGGTATGTGTATGTGTAGGTATTAGTATGTGCGTAACCAAATTTTTTTTTTGGAAAATAATTTTGATTTTTTTTTTTTTTTTCTAATAATTTTTTTAATGAAGGATAATTTGCTTTACAGGGTGTCCGGTATTTCAAACTATAAAGTACATTATTATTTTTTTTAAATTAAATAATTTTAATTATTTTTTCTCAAATTTAAAATTAAAAAACAAAACAAAATGGCGATTACTAATATTAACGGTGCAACTAAGGAGGAGATGATACAGATGTTATCTGAATTAAATATCACTCCAGAGCCTACGTTATCAGCTATGCGGGAACAGGCTCGTATATATAATAAAAGTTTAAAACAATCAAGTAGTGATTCTCCACAACAAAATGAAGGCAATAGTGATAATGCGAGTCAGACTACAAACATAGTCAATAATTATTATCAATCGATAAATACAAATACGTCCGTACATTCTTGGGGTATTAAATTTTCTGGTTCTTCTGATGTTAGGGATTTTATACAACGTGTGGAGGAATTATCTAGATGCCGTCATATAGAACTGTCATCGGTTGTGACGTCCTTTGCAGATCTTTTGGAGGGGAAAGCTCTCTCTTGGTATAGGACTATTTATAAAGATTCATTATCTTGGCCTGAGTTGAGAAATCTCCTCATTGCACGTTTTGACCGTTGTATTAATCAAACAGAGGCCCTAAAAGTTTTATTCGCGATGAAACAGAAATTTAACCAAAGTGTTGTGGATTACGTTGATGAAATTAAATTAGCTAATCTCAGATTAGACGTTCAACTTACGGAGGAACAGTTGGTAGACCTAGTTTCTGATAGTCTGTTACCTAAATACGCATTGGCCATCGCATATTTTGCAGAAAAGGAATTATCTTCTTTGGTAAATGTGTGTAGGAGATTTGAAAAGCACTCCGTAGATAAACCCTTACCGCATTTTACTTCTCCTCAAGCAACATCCTCTTCTCCTACACATTCTTCTTCTTCGAATAGTAGAAAAACTTTAAATTGTTTTTATTGTAGGGCGCAAGGTCATACAAAACCTTTTTGTAGAAAATGGAAGTTTGATTCTCAGAAGAATTCTGACAAACGCCGAGATGACCCCACTCGCACAAATCCAAAAAACTAGAGTGTGATCCTCTGCGTCCTGCTAGCAAGGATGCCAGGAGATCATCACCCTTAGTTTATAGCTCCAGTAACCGGTTCTTCAGGCGTGACATGGACGCATGCATGCCGATGGCTAGTTCTGGACAAGATATAAGACCCCATGCGAATATTTCGATTCAAAACCTTGTCTTTTCAGGTCTTTTGGACAGTGGTGCGACTGTCAGTTGTTTTGGCGGTTCTCTTTACAACTTCTTTATTAGTTTAGGGTTTAATCTAGATAAGTTAGAATCGTACGTTACCACCGCTGATGGTGTACGTCAAGATGTAATTGGTACTATGCGAGTACTAGTTACTTATAATAATTTTAAGAAATATGTTACCTTTTTTGTTATTCCTTCTCTTTCGCCTGTGATTGTTTTGGGAGTCGACTTTTGGAAACAATTTGACATCGCTCCTCAATTGTTTTCAAAGGCCAACAGCGGTCGTGATGTTGAAAATACTATAGGTGAAATTCGCAAGATCACGTCAGCTTCCCTACTGTCCCCTCAAGACAATCATAGGTTAAATAATGTAATTGATAAATTTAAGTCAATTTCTTTTGAAAAATGTGGATTGGGTCGTACTCATTTAGTTCAGCACAAAATTAATACGACGGGAGATCCCATTAAGCAACGATATTACCCGTTGTCTCAAACACGTCAAAAACAACTTGAAGCTCAACTTAAAGAAATGCTTGACTTAGGTGTTGTTCGACGTTCGCGTTCGGCTTGGTCGAACCCGGTTTTGATTGTGCCTAAAAAGGATGGTTCTGCAAGGTTCTGCTTAGACTCCAGGAAGCTTAACAGCGTCACGACAAGAGATTCCTACCCCTTGCCGTATATTTCGCGTATTTTAGACAAGCTACGTGGTGCACGCTTCATATCTTCTATTGACTTATCGAAAAGTTTCTGGCAAATCCCTTTACATAAGGATTCTTGCTGCAAAACGGCTTTTGTAGTACCTGGACATGGCTTGTTTGAATTCGTTAGGATGCCGTTTGGGTTAAAAAACGCTCCTAGTGAACTTCAGCGTCTGGTTGATGCACTTTTTGGTCCAGAGTTCGACGAAAACGTTTTTTGCTATTTGGATGACCTAATTATAATTTCAGAAGATATCGATTCACATTTAGAGCAATTAAATAGGGTTTTCTTGCGTCTGAAAGAAGCAGGCTTAACTGTCAATTTGAAAAAGTGCGAGTTTTGCAAGGATGAATTGAAGTATCTCGGTTACGTTGTGGATGCAAAAGGACTTCGCACAGACCCAGTTAAGTTGGAATGCATTCGTACTTACCCCATTCCAAAGAATTCTAAACAGGTAAAAGCTTTCATTGGCCTGTGCGGGTATTATAGGCGTTTTATAAAGGATTTTTCAACCATTGCTGCTCCCTTAACAAAACTCACTGGTTCAAGGAAGGGAATTAGTAATTTCTCTTGGTCTCCTGAAGCGGAGTTGTCTTTTAAGAAATTAAAGAAGGCGTTGACTTCTGCCCCTGTTATTAATTGTCCGGATTTTTCGCTTCCTTTCACGATTCACTGTGACGCGAGCAACGTTGGGATCGGAGGTGTACTTACACAAATTTTTGAAGGAGAGGAGCACCCTGTATCTTATTCTCTAGGTGTCTTAATGTGCATGAACGAAACTACGGCGTGACGGAGCGCGAACTCCTAGCGGTGTTAGATTCAGTCAACCATTTTAGGCCCTACATAGAAGGTGCTCACTTCACTGTGGTAACGGACCATTCTAGTCTACAATGGTTAGTCTCATTATCTAATCCAACAGGTCGGCTTGCTCGCTGGTCTACTCGGCTGTCACAGTACTCTTTTGATGTTATACATAGGAAAGGTAAATTAAATACGGTTCCGGACGTTCTTTCACGTAAAGACGTTTCTTTAATTTCGGCCGTTGATTCCGCTCCCACGAGTACAGATACTTGGTATAATACCTTATTTTCTAATTGTAAATCAAATCCACAACGTTTTAATAATTTTCAAATTAAGGAAAATAAATTATTTCGTCACACTAAATCTCGTTTCGCTCTGCAGGAGGACACAGCTTGGAAGCTTGTTGTTCCTTTTGAGGACCGTAACGCTGTTCTATCTAAAGAACATGAGTCGGTTATCTCTTGTCATCCAGGAGTTTTTAGAACATATAAGAAGGTTCAACTTCATTATTTTTGGCCAGGGATGTATAATGACGTCAAAAATTTTATCAATAGATGTAAAACGTGTAAGGCACATAAAATTAACACTGCTGCGCCGGCAGGCATTTCTACGAACCCGAAAATAGTCACAAGACCTATGCAAATGCTGTCTATTGACCTTGTCGGTCCTCTTCCGCGTAGCTATGCAGGATTTATGTATATTCTAACAGTCGTTGATGTATTTTCTAAATATACCTGGATTTTTCCGCTTAGAAATGCAACTACTAAAAGCATTGTTAAAAACATTGAACAATACATATTCCTTGTACACGGGGTACCGCAAACGTGCGTCTGCGACAACGGGAAACAATTTATTTCAAAAGACTTTAAACAATTGTTAGCAGAGTATAACGTACCTCCGCCTTTTTATAATGCTTTTTATACTCCCCAAAATAACGTGGTCGAACGCTATAACCAAACCATTGGAACTGCTTTGTCTATTTTAACCGAATCTGACCAGCGTAATTGGTCCAGATTTCTGCCTCAAATTCAATCAGCTCTCAATAACACGGTTAATTTTGCAACCGGCTTCACCCCCTTCTTCCTCATGCATGGTAGGGAACAAATTATTGACGGAAACTTTCATAAAAATAACTTATCTTCTGGTGTCGTAGACACTACGTTGCAGCAATCTAGGGACGAATTTGCTAAGAAGTTGGAAGACTTAGTTCCAATTTATGAACAAGTTTCAAATGCTTTGTTACAAGCTTTTAAGAAAAATGCCCAACACTACAATTTACGCCGTAAGGCGGTTAATTATGAAGTAGGCGATGTCGTTTGGAGGAAGAATTTCGTTCAATCCAGTGGACCGAATTATTTCTCTCACAAATTGGCCCCTAGATTCGTTCGCAATGTTATTAAAGGTAAAGTCTAATTTGGTCTATACTCTAGCTGATATGAACGGTAAAATTGTTGGAAATTTTCATGTAAAAGATATTGTTTGCATTGATTAAATATTTCTTACTCTTTATGTATAGATGAAACCAACGTGATAGTATGCGGGGCTACCAACCCTGCATGCTGGTCCATTTGTTTCGTCAGTATTTTTCTATTCACTTGCTTTTGGGGCTTGGTAACCTCAAGAGGTTGGGACTAGAATTTTCACAAAAAAAAATTTCTTCAATCTTGCTACCATATTTTTTTATTTTTTTCTTTAAAATCTTCGGAATTTTTTCTATAGGAGACGTCGTTTATAATGAATGTCGTTTCCTCTGATCCGTGTGATCAGTGGCGCCCAATATTTTGTCTAAGTCATATTTTGTAATTGACTTAGTCTTTGACGAGATTTTTTTATTTAAACCCTAAATAATTTGTTGTATGAAATGAGTCGTTTCGCCTTCCTTATAGGCTACAATTATACTTACACACTGATGGGTTCGTAAAACAATAGGTTATGTTGTACTGTTTTAGCGTTTAAGTCTGAATCCTTCTTCTCAAGTTCGTTGGAATTTTCTCCCGAATAATGACTTTCCAAGCACTTGGAAAGAATGATTCAAAACTTCTGTTTATGAGAGATTTGAGCGACTTTCTTATGTACAGATTGTTAAAATTTCAACAATTAGTGATTAAGTAAAGTTTTTCTTAAATATACCATAGCTATGTTAAATAGATTAAGTCTGGTATAACTTTCCTTAAAGTCAGTTAGTTAAGTTTGTTAAGAATATTTGTTAAGAAATTTTTTTTCTTGTCACAAACAAAGGTGGTACTGCTCTGGCATACCTACCCATTAAAGTAACTCATATTTGAAGTTTATCACCTTACCTCTAATACAGGAAAGTGTATTTTGTCTTTTAGTTCTAAGTTAACATTTTAAGCATTTACATATATAGGTCTCTCACTGCTTAAACCAGTGTTGTACTGTTAATTTTGTCTACTAGTGTCGTTCATTTGGATATTGTTCGATCACCCCTTACCTAGTGTCGATTATCTAATAAGTATATTCGATCACCAAAATATCATTGTTTGTTCAAGAAATTTATGACTTTTCACTTACTTGATGTATTAAGTGTTATTTTTTTGAATGAATGCCACCTGGGTTTATCTTCAGTCTTTTCTTGCACAAGCAACGTCCCCTGAGGATGATTTATCATAGTTACATCTTGTATTTTTGTATAAAATCAAGAGTACCTTTTGAGGTTCACTTTTATAATAGCTAGGTGTTTTGTTTAATTGTAATCCCTAAGCTCTAAGCCTAACATTCTAGATCCTGTTTTGCTTCTGTGTTCCTAATGATTTTTTTCATAATTTTGATGGATAGGTAATTGAAATATGTAAACCCTACTCTGACCACTTTGTAATTGACAGTTTTTTTTATAAAACTTGTTATACGATAGACAAGTAATAATTGTATTATGATGATCTGACCTCCTAGAAATCAATTTCAAATTGAACGAGTTGATTCTGTATATTTGTTTATACCTTGGATTAGTTTTAGTTGATAATTTAAGACGCATTGAGTATAATTTGTATGACGTTACTTTTTCCATATATCATTTTGGTTTAGAATATAAGGATAGAGAAAGAGAGAGTTAATTATATGTTAATAATAACTAAGTGTTGCTTTTTTCTATAAAGGAAAGTGGGAGCTTAAGTTCTCCATACTCACTAAGTGTTTTCTTGAGAGATTGTATCTCGTCATGTGAGTAACGTGTTGGTAATCTTACAAGCGAGCTTGTAAAAGTGGAGGTATTACCTCATTTTCAAGGTTTTCTTTTGTATGCCATTCTGTGAATGGGTTGTTATGCGCCACGTTGCGCGCCCGTTGTTATGATGGGCCCTAAACATGTCCCAGGCCAGCTCACAGCAGAGACAAAAGTACCCTCTATTCCAGGGGCAGATCGCACGAATGCTTCGGAACTCTCATCTCCCCACGGTCGTCCGGGAAATACACTCTAGGAAATGCTCCTGCCGAGGCAGAATAACAACAGGATTGAGTTAAATAGATTCATGTATTGCAAATTCAAAACACAGTTTCATAGGTTATTACAGTACAATTCAACACAAGAAATGCATATTACACAAACCTAGCTATCGTGTTTATACCTCGTGATCTCTGAAACGAAACTCCCTGAGTGATGGCTTTTCGCGAGGGTTTACAGTCTATCGTTAAAGGACACAAACAGAAGAGGGCATATTTGTACAGCTTACATGATGTTCGGGGATCCACGCCTTCCGGGTTCAGCAGGGGGCACTTCCGAGTCTAGGACAGGACCCGAAGTTCACACAGGCATGGCAGAATACCAGCGCTAAAACCCGTATGTACTTCAATTAACATCGCAGATGTAATTGCGTTCAAATTGGTCGACAGAAATTAGCCGCGAACTCGGTGTTCGATCCGGGGGAGCGTAACGTGTTCCCGAGGCCGCTTGCAATTCTCGACTGGCGGGACGCGTTGGTGCGCGCGGGCGTGCAGAGAGGGGAGGAGGTAGGAAGCAGGAAACAGGGGGGAGCGGGGTGTTGCTGTCCGCGGTGGAGCTCCCGTGGGCTCGAATTCTGTCGTTTAGGGCGTACTATAACACTTCCCCCCGCGCTTGGAAAAAAAGCGACGTGGCAATGGAGCTGTAGGGAAAAAAATCCTCTTATGCTTCCATCGGGGTTTTTGAGAGATTCGTTGCTTGAGAGATTGCCTAGCTAGAACATACAGTTTATGCTATAGTTTAGGTCACAATGTTTGTAGGGAATGGATGGGGGTACATAGAATGTTTGGAAAAGACAACTTTGGGGAAAGTACATGGTGTAAAACAACATACAAGGTTATGCAATTGAAAATAACAATACACATGGTTATGCAATTGAAAAAAATGACAATACACATGGTTATGCAATTGAAAAAATGACAATACACATGGTTATGCAATTGAAAGAATGACAATACATTTGTACAAGAGAAGAAAAAAGGTGTGATTCTAAGGTTTCATTGGTCTGGGAGCTAAGTTTGCGAAGCGTGGATTTGTTTGGTTTCGGAGAATTTCGAAGAAAAGGACGTGGTTTCGCAGATTCTAAGGATTACATTATCACTGCAATCAGACCCATTTGAGATAACACTCAAGAGTACACTTAGGCCTTAGAAAACACCTGGTTTGGTTGAAGACGTTGAAGTTCACAAAGTGGAGACTGTGGTTGCTGTGCCGCGACTATGGTTACAGAGGCCATTGAAGAGAAGAATCCAGTATCTGCAGACATGCCAGTACGAATCCTAAGTGTTATTATGGTAAACACGGATCGTATATAATGGTTATTGAAGCATAATTTAGCTCAAGATAACTTGTATTGGTACGCATTCAGCGAATACTGGTGGGTCAAGGTAATGATGGTTTACACATGACGATATATGCGTCACTGCATGACAGAGCAAGAGACGGCAAGGTTGGCATTGATAGCAAGAGTAAGAACAAACCTAGGAGCTAGCGTGCCCAAAAGGTAGTTTAGAGTGTCATAATGTATGGTGGGACAACTCAGCTTGCTGTGGCACGACAAGACAACATACATATGAGCGGTATGGTCTGTGCTTTCAGGAACAAATACGTAGAAAATGGCAGCAGGAGGGACCTTGTAACCACAGCGCGTGCTGTCAGGAAGTGAAGCTCAGCTTGGCTGTTGGTGATGACATCCGCCTGGGCTTCTTTTTAAATCCGGGAGAAATTATTATTAGAGCAAAATTCTTGAAGTTTACCTGCCTAGGGACCAATGAAGAAAAGGTTTGGAGAGAAACAAAATGTGTCCAGAAAATGAAATAAACGAAATTTTAACCACCGACTCAGAGAGTGACGAAGAGAGATTCCTAACTAAATTGTGATTACATGAACATTTTCCTTTTCCAGGATGACTTGGCGCTTGCCGAGTGACAATATGTCTTGGTTAAAAAACAACCGGCCCTCTATGGCCTATGTTAACATAAGATGGTAACATTTTCGTAGAATTTCAAAGAACAAGACAAAGAATCGTGAACTAGTCACGGCAAAGGGAAACCAATTCATGAATAAAGGTTGTCAAAAAGGAGACAGACGTTACGCCAAGTGCATATCGTACATATCCAACATTCATGAATGTGTTTCGTAGAATTGAGAAAGAGAAAAAAGGTGAGATATATGCAGAGATTGAGGGGGAAAACCTGTAGATAACCGGACAGTTACCTATTCGAACTCCAAGTGAGGGCGAAATAGGGTCAACGACAGATTTTTCACTTCATAACATAATCTGAGAACATGGGGGAATGGGGGGGAGGAGGGGAGAAGGGAGACGAGTTACGAAATTTGCTAGAGACTGGACTAATTTCCAATTCAAGCTCTATGTGAAAATGAAACATAATCAACCAGCAGATTTCCTGACTCTTTACATTTATCAGAAAAGGGTGAGGAGAAATTTGAATACACATTATAACAAAGAGGCTAATCTTTTGCGTGTATTGGGCAAAAGATTAGGGGTCATTTTAAAACTTCTACATGATTGTGAGAAAAGACAGACCCTTGCTCCAATTTCACAAACCTGGGGGTTTTCTTATTCGTTCTCCAGACAACGAGTTAGGTGGTTTTGTGCTCAATCGATTAACTCCCACAGCACTATGCCCCATAATTGACAGTGAAGCTGAAAACTAGTCCTTTTGGGATAGTAGATATTCCTGGGCTTCTTTCCTTTTGCAAAGAAGTAAAAAACAGGAAGTCCACGGGCATCGGCGTTGAATGACAACAAAGGGTTGTGGACTACATTTCGTAGATCGCACACAAAAGGTTTGATATTATTTCGTTCGCACGACTCATGGTAAGTGTTTTAACGTCTCCACGTATAGTGTACAAAATATGTAAGTACACACAAGATATAACTCAATTATAGACAGAAGTCAAAGAGCTTATACAATGCATCTTAAAGAAGATGGCAAAGCCGATATTATGTCGTTCACACGAATCACGGTAAGTGTTTTAACGTCTCCACGTGTAGTGTACAGAGTTTATACACAATTATACATAAAAGCGGTGCTCACGGCAAATAAATGACGCACGACCAGAACAGGTTATACAAAAGGGTGGTACTCATGGCAAATATGTCACACGACCAAAATAAAATGTACAAAACGGTACTCATGACAAATATGTCACACGACCAACTCAATAACATTTAGCTATGAGCAAAAGTGATTATGACGAACTTCTCGTATTGTGGCAGGTATTTTAAGGATCCCTCCTATAATGTAACAGGGTTGCGTTTAAATACAACACAATAAACGTTAACAATGCTTGTTTTAACACAGTATATGAAGATTTGTTAGATTAACTAACTCCGTAGCCCAGGAGCGTACGATAGAATAACAAGGAGGTAAACAATTTAATGTCACTTCGTATGTTATAAAGGCGGGGTGATGACAGAGTACATTTCTGTTTACACCATGTGACAAACAAAGACAGACCTATATGGTTTTACATACTGTCTATTGTAGCAACTTCGGTGGGGACAAACAAAAGGGACCAATTGTGGTTTTACATACCCTTTGTGCAGTTACAACATACCAGGTTATGTGCAATTTAGGTTGCAAATACTTGGTTAAATGGCGAAACAAGAGTTGAATGCCTATGTTTGCAAAACGATGATCAAACAAAACATTGATGATTTACGTTAAACTGCGGTTATTTATGTACGGAAAACAGGGCTGCCGTTAGGTTTTATTAACCTTTTCCGTCAGGGTTGAGGCATGTAATACAAGACATACATGTTGTGAAGAGGGACAAATCGAGGACTTCTTATAACAACAAAAGACCGAGTATTTGGTTTTACGTACTTTAGTTGAAACGGGCCCAAGAAGATTTGTATAAGGGTGGAAAGACCAATTTAAAGGCTTTTCCTTTACTTATATACATATGATTTCAAAATGGACGTGTCAAAATCCAATTTGTTAGCAAAGAGCTCGGGTAGGACGCCATCAATTTTTTAACATTTGAGAAAAATTGAAAACTACTGTACACAAGGAATGTGATTATGTGAGTAACCACTTATTTTTACCATGATGAGTAAAATATGGAGTATGTTAAGATGGTTTACTAGTCCTGGGTCGTGATTTAACGCTTTGGAATTTACCAAATCCGACTTTAGAACGACGCTCCAGTACTTACAGAACATAAAAGAAAAAATTTTGAAGAGATTCCTTCCGATATGATGAAAAAACAACAAACAAAAATGGTGAAAATTACAATATTGCATTACATAGCAAAGCGTGCCATGGCATGAACGTTGCGTAGTGTGAGGGGTTGAGAGGCAATGATTTGGGTTCATGACTTCCCAAACACTGTGACTCGAGGGGTGTCTCTGCTCTAAAGTGATCAATTTTGGAACAGGTGAGAAAAAAAAGAAAAAAAACAAAAAACGTGTGGAACAAAAATTACGGTGGTTGCCAATTCATAAACATGAACGGGGCAAACTACGCCGTGGAGTGTACATAAATTTACAAAAATGATTTTTTTAACAATATTCGTTTCATCAACGAAAGGGTGGACATGTAATTGACACCTTACACGCCAGTCATTGTAAGACTTGATGTGCTTACCAAAGGGTTGTGGTGATACACACTGGATCATTTTGAGTTTGTTGAGATAGTGGGGGCAGTTTTACTTGACTCCTCACTTCCAGTCTTTGCAATATCCTTAATATGGTAATTACCAATGTGCTTTCCAGAGGAGTCAGACAAAGAGTACACTAGATCTGATATTTTTCTTAGAACTTTGGCCTTCACGAAACGTGGTGCCAGCTTGGCAGAGAAATACATGGCTCCTTGGGAAAGTGTGTTGTTCTTTCTCCAAACTATGTCTCCAGTATTGAAGGTGACATGTTTCCTACGTAGGTTGTATCTGTCCGCGCTCTTTTGATGAGCCAGGAGTAAAGCATCAGTGACTTCACTGTAGATGGCCGACAGTTCTTCCAGACGATGGGCATAGTCCGCGGTAGGGTTGCTTGTGGCGGCAATTGACGTAGGAAAGTTTGTGTCCCTATGTAGAGAACCGTGAACAACTTGTTCCATACCGTGTTTTAAGAAGAAAGGTGTGTAACCAGTGGCCAGGTTAACCGTGTTGTTCATAGCAGCCTGAATTTTATCTAGGTTTTTACACCAAGTACGTTGATCTTTATCAACTAGAATAGCTAGAGCTGTGTTGATTGTCTGGTTATAACGTTCGACAGTGTTATTCTGTGGAGTATACAAGGTGTTATAGTAAATGTCCTTGATTCCGTATTTGGCAAGAAAATCTTTGAATTCTTGGGCAATAAATTGTTTTCCGTTATCAACTATTATGGTTCTGGGTGTTCCGTAAGGTATAAAAATGTGTTTTTCCAGGAGTTTGATGATGGCGGACGCGTTGGCTCTTTTTAAAGGGAAGATCCAACAGAATTTAGTGAAAACATCCACTACACTAAGTATGTGCATGTGTCCGGCATAACTTCGAGGAAAGGGTCCGACGAGGTCCATTGACAATGATTGTAGGGGTCTGTCGGCACGTTTGGGATTACCCATTAGGCCGGCAGGTGCTGCCGTGCTATGTTTATAAGCTTTACAAGTTTCACATTTAGAGATGTAATTGCGAATTTGCTTAAAGAGACCAGGCCAATAATACTTCAAGGCGATTTTTTTATACGTCTTGAAATTTCCTGGGTGTATGGAGTCGGGAGCACTATGATTGTCAATGATTATTTGTTCTCTACCTTCGAGGGGAACGACAAGTTTCCACGAGTAATCTTCGAGGATGGATAATGGTGCCTTGCAATTACGGTATAGTTGTCCTTCTTTTATGATAAAATTAGGAAACTTTTGTTGGTTATTTTTTCAACCTTCGAAGATTTTCAAGTACCATTCATCTTTTGTAGATGGAGGGGGGGCAATTGTGTCAACATTTAATGAAGCTAGTTCAATTCTTGAAAGGGCGTCGGGAACAATATTGTCCGCGCCTTTACGGTGAACAACATCAAAATTGTATTGAGACAAACGGGAGGACCAGCGAGCGAGCCTACCGGAGGGATTACTTAAAGAGATCAACCATTTCAAACTACTATGGTCTGTGACTACAGTAAATTTGCTACCGTCTATGTAACCGCGGAAATGGTGAACAGAATCCAATACAGCCAATAATTCTTTCTCGGTAATTCCGTAGTTTTTCTCGTGTTTGTTTAGTGTACGGGAAAAATACGCTACAGGGTGTTCGCCATCTGGGAATTCTTGAGTAAGGACTCCACCGATTCCTACATTGGAGGCATCCGTGTGGAGGGTAAAAGAGAGTGCAAAATCCGGGCAATTCAGAACGGGAGCTTTTTGAAGGGCATTTTTTAAAGTTGTGAACGCTTCTTCAGTTTCGACAGACCATCGGAAATTGCTGACACCTTTACGAATGCCGGTAATTTTATTTAAGGGGGCTGCAATAGTGGAAAAGTCTTTGATGAATCTCCTGTAGTAACCTGCAAGTCCAAGGAAACCTTTGACTTCCTTCGCGTTTTTGGGTCGGGGAAAATTTGCCATGGCTTCCACCTTAGCGGGGTCTGTTCTTAGACCTTTTTCGTCGACAATGAATCCCAAATAACGTAGACGGGACTTACAGAATTCAGACTTCTTCAAGTTGATGGTTAAACCAGCGAACTTGAGTTGTTGGAAAACTTTTTCCAGCATTAATAGGTGTTTTTCAAAGGTACCGCTGACGATGATGAGGTCGTCAAGGTAACAAAACAGGCTATTATCGACTTCAGGACCGAAAAGTTTGTCCATCAGTCTTTGTAACTCGGCGGGGCTGTTTTTTAGACCAAAGGGTAATCTTTTAAAATGGAACATTCCCCTACCAGGTACAACGAAAACAGTTTTTTCGCACGATTCTGCGTCCAAGGGTATTTGCCAAAACGCTTTGCTGAGATCGACAGAAGAGATGAACTTGGCGTTACGCAGCTTGTCTAAGGTTGCGTGAACGTGAGGTAAGGGATACGCATCAGCTTCCGTGCAAGAGTTTAAACGTCTACTGTCGAGACAGAAACGTGCAGAGCCGTCTTTTTTAGAAATCAAAAGAGTTGGGTTGGTCCATGCACTTCTGCTGGGAACCACCACACCCATTTTTAACATTTCGTCAAGTTCGTTTTCTAAAAGTTTAAGTTTTTGGGGGGCTGAGTTGTAATAACGTTGCTTGATGGGTGGGCCATTGGTTTTGATATGGTGTTCCACCAAATTTGTCAAACCTAGTCCACATTTTTCGAAGGATATTGATTCGAATTTATTGACCATTTCCTTTAGTTGGAGAGCCTGGTCCGTGCTTAAATTTTCGTGAGGTATTATTGTGCGGATCTCACTAATTTGAGCGGCAGTGGAGGTTTCGCCAAGAGTATTAAATACTTGGGGAGCAACATTGAATGCCTTCCAGAAGTCAACGCCAAGGATGAAATTCTGGGATATAGAGGGCACTATTAGAAAATTGATTGTAACTATTTTATTGTTACAATTAATTGGCAGGGCAAGGGCACCGATGACCGGCTGAGAAACATTATCTGCAGTCGTCAGGTGTGTCGATTGGGGCGAAATTCTAAAATCACTGTTAACAAAAGGCAAGTGAGCATTGTTGCCAAGACAGCTGATAGATGCCCCACTATCGAGTAATCCGGAAAAGGTCACATTGTTAACAGAGAAAGAAGCATAGGGTCTCCCATCTTTAGCTTGTTTGCAACAAACCGAAGAAACATTTAAGGTCTGGTTAAAATACTTAATGTGTGCTAACCAATCAGTCCATTCTTTAGACCTTGGTTCAGAATGGGTGCCTGAGAGGTTATTATTTAGTTTTTTGGCCTCTTCGTGTAGAAATTTGGTGGGGGCTTGGAGAAATCCACCTGAGGTCTGACATCGCTCGGGTTTTGTAACCTTTCCATGTTGTGCCTTGATTTCTTGAAAATATTGCGCAGTTCGTCGCGTGGAGGAGAGCGGTCCCTAGAGTGATGCCTCTTGAAAGTTCGGGGTTCCTTGGATTCCAGAAACCTCGCTTGCTTGAAACAAGTAGTGGCCAGATGGCCTACTTTTTTGCAAAAAGAGCACACTTTTTTGTTGTCGAATTCTGGTTTTAAACCAGACGAACGGCTTGGCACAACTACATTATTTGACACATTCTTTATGTTCTTCCTATCCTGGTATGATTCCAGAAGGAGACAGACCTCGTTTAACTGGGCCAGGGATGCAATTTTCTGCGAGGTGATGATGTTCTCGTATTTGCTTAAAAGGCCATCAGTTATGACTGGTAATAGTTCAGCTTCCGAAACGGGATGTGAAAGCTTGATGTTAATGGATTCAGCCCTTTCTATGAATGTTGCTACAGGTTCATTTACCAGCTGTTTAATAGATAGTAAAGATAATTTGATCCTGTGCTGGGCTTCTGTTTTTCCGAAGCTCGAGATTAGGGCAGATCTGAGTTTATTCCAATCTTTGCATTTAGTTTTTTGAATGCGGTGCCAGGGTATCAATTCTGGGGAGATGAGTTCTATGAAGTTTTTTCGTAGAATCTCGAATGGGATATTTTTGATTGTAGCCGTTTCTTCGATACGGTCGATGAAATCCAGCACATCGGAGACGCCATTATATTTGACTTTCCAAGAGGATAAATCGTAAGTTTTATCTTGTGTCAAGGTGGGTGCGATGTCCTGTTTTACCATTACTTGCGGTATAGGTTCTTTGTTAGGAACAAGATTATCCAAAACTTGCGTAGCCGAGCGTGAATTATTTTCGCTTGAGGGGGCGAGGTTTATTCTCTTAATGTACTTTTTGTTAAATAGAAGTGCATAAGCCTTTAATGTAGATTTAGATTTGTTTGATGGCGAGAGTCCTCTATCCCTTAAAGCAGTTTGTAAGTGAGTTTTGGATAAGTTGTGCACGTTGGGAATGATACCCAAATTGGATGATGCCATAGCTTGATTGTTTTCCATTGTGAGTTTCCCGGGTGGTGAAAAAATTTTTGCCAGGGGTTTCCTTTAGCAAACGCAAAATTAATTTTGTGAGGCACTTTTCACTTGGTAACCACTGGTTGGCACTTCTAAAATAGTTATAGAAAACTGTATTTCACACTACAATTTGGTATAAATGACACCAGAATCTTTGTCAAAGGAAGGCATACGAAAAAAAATTTTGCGTGGAAAGACCTTAGTAGTAAAGGTTTCTGTGTTTCACTGACCACTTTTGAGAAAACTGTGAAATTCACAAGTATTTATTTATTTTCAAAAAAAATTGCCAGGACTGACCTTTAGAAAACGGCTTTTTTTATTTTTTCACTTCACTTTGCACTGAGAAAGGCACTAAAATTCACAAAAGGCACTCTTCTGTCAAATAAGAACAAACTTCCGGATGAAAATAACTGAATATGGGATTCGTTACGACAACCACATTAAAATTATTTTATTTATTCATGGAATCAATCATTTGTTTTATTATTATTTCACTTTTCTTTATGTAAGGAAAAAAAACAATTCACTTTACACTTATGCTGAAAAAAAACGGTACCTGTAATGTAGAATGGGAAAAAAAAGTCATTATTTTGTCCATTTGGTGAAATATAAGTTGCACTCATTTGACAGACACAGATGGGCCAATTGGTATATTGTGCAGAAACAACAAAAAAACGTAAGTCCGAAATTTTTGATTCAGGAATTCGCAAAATAACTGGGGTTCCAGAATCAAATTTATAATAATTTCCGTTGCTATCCGGTTCAGTCATAAAAAAGGCGATTTGATTATAAACGCTGCATAGCAACAGTTAATTATTTCTTTCCGACGGGTTTTTTCCGTTGGAATTTTGGCGCGAGACAAAGCACTTGCGCGCGCAATCCAGAGAATAGGTATTTACCGCGTGAACATTTGCCGTTGAGATTGGCGCGAAATTGACCGTAGCTTGGTGAACAAAAGGGTCACGCCTGCGCAGTCAAGTTCGCGGTTAAAAGTATTGGCGCTTTCTAGTAGCTTCCACAATGGCCGTGTTTTCAATTGCGGCGTGATTCATGGTTTTTTCACAGAATTCACTGTACACTGGGTGTAGAATATCAAGGTATAATTAATGTTCACAAAACAATTCCTGTACAGGGAGGATTTCGACGAGTTGCACTCCGCGAAGCGATCGTGATAGAGAGAAAAAAATTCCGAGGCCCCACGCTATGGCGACAGTTGTTATGCGCCACGTTGCGCGCCCGTTGTTATGATGGGCCCTAAACATGTCCCAGGCCAGCTCACAGCAGAGACAAAAGTACCCTCTATTCCAGGGGCAGGTCGCACGAATGCTTCGGAACTCTCATCTCCCCACGGTCGTCCGGGAAATACACTCTAGGAAATGCTCCTGCCGAGGCAGAATAACAACAGGATTGAGTTAAATAGATTCATGTATTGCAAATTCAAAACACAGTTTCATAGGTTATTACAGTACAATTCAACACAAGAAATGCATATTACACAAACCTAGCTATCGTGTTTATACCTCGTGATCTCTGAAACGAAACTCCCTGAGTGATGGCTTTTCGCGAGGGTTTACAGTCTATCGTTAAAGGACACAAACAGAAGAGGGCATATTTGTACAGCTTACATGATGTTCGGGGATCCACGCCTTCCGGGTTCAGCAGGGGGCACTTCCGAGTCTAGGACAGGACCCGAAGTTCACACAGGCATGGCAGAATACCAGCGCTAAAACCCGTATGTACTTCAATTAACATCGCAGATGTAATTGCGTTCAAATTGGTCGACAGAAATTAGCCGCGAACTCGGTGTTCGATCCGGGGGAGCGTAACGTGTTCCCGAGGCCGCTTGCAATTCTCGACTGGCGGGACGCGTTGGTGCGCGCGGGCGTGCAGAGAGGGGAGGAGGTAGGAAGCAGGAAACAGGGGGGAGCGGGGTGTTGCTGTCCGCGGTGGAGCTCCCGTGGGCTCGAATTCTGTCGTTTAGGGCGTACCATAACAGGGTGTTTGTTTTTAATTTGCTACTTTGGTATATCTTATGTTATTGTTTTTCTGATACTGTGATGTATTATTTTTTCTTTTAACAGTTGTGGAAAGAGAGAGTCTTGTTGGGCGGTGTCCTAATAATTTTACTTCACTTCGCGGCGTAAAATTTTCGGGGGTTGCGGGGAAATGTAACATATCTATTTCATGAGCAGGTACTGCTCAAAATAGGTACCGTTTATTGTCTATGCTTTATTTATTTTTCTTTTTTTTTTTAACTTTGTTGGTTGGCGAAACTGCAACGAGACCGGAAACGTCATTCGAGGAAAGATGGCGGGGGAGATCACGTAATTTTTTGAGGCGGGAGGAGATTTTTGAGGAGAAGTTTGGTTGTAAAAAGATTCTAGTGCAATGTAGCCTAGAAAGTTATTTATTTTTCGTTCTGTGAGCGTGGGACGACTTAAATGGCATAGAAGCCTTATTTTTTTGTTGAATTCCTCGCCGGATGCCGGGAGATTGCTATATCCGCATGCGGAAGAAAATTTAAACGGTAATCAACGGGGATGTATTGATTACTTGGCTGTTCCTTGGCCGGTGGGATTTTTACACGCCGCTTGATGGGTGTAGATCCGCCGTGTGCCTGATTGTTGGGTGGAATCCCTTTAAATGAAGCAGCTTTGCGACTCTTGAAGACTGCGCCGACGTTGCTGTTCCTTGGCCGGTGGGATTTTTACACGCCGCTTGATGGGTGTAGATCAGCTGTGGATTTCCTTGAAACTGGTGGCCCCATGACGTGCTGGACGGTGTCTAGGGGTTGGCTGTCGTCGTTTGCAGGAGTGTCACGACTATCACGGCGACGGGACGTGTGCGGAATTAATAATTAAACGTAATTAGCTGACTCTCTCTTTCTACCACAGTTAATGGTTGCTCAAGGTATTTATGTATTGTTTACTTTTCCTTGGTTCAATTTTTCTCTTGCAAAATGCAATAAACTTAACATTAATTTTCACTAGTAAAACCAGCGTTTTTTATATGCATGACCTCAAAATCCTTTTCTCCACTATCCTGCGAAGGAGATCTTCTTGCTCTGGGAAGACAGCGGTCGGATGACAAAAGGTATAGGTACTACCTACACTAAATGCTATTACCTTAAATAATAATTCACATTACATTTGAATTCACATTACAGTATGACTCAGCGTCGTCTCTGCGATATTGCCTGAAGGCCATGCATGAAAGGACCTCCATATAAGATGCCTATATCGTGGTCTTAATTCTTCCAAAGGGCCACAAATATATAGATCGAAATCCGGCCAATGCCAAGCAAAGCAATTGCGCGTTCAACTTTCAAAAGAAACTCCATCCCAGACAGCGGATGGATTTGATTCACGCGGAAAAAAGGCCATTCCTCGGCCGCGCGAGAATTATTCACGCAAGTGCCAAAACACACACTTTTTTATTAAAGAAATACGGATCTTCACATTTTACGATCCCGTAACATTAGATCTGACACACGGCACTATCTTCTATACCTCTCAAGGCTTTTATATCTCCATTATTTAAAACTTTAAAACCCAGCGGACCAATTTCACATCAGATGCCCCGGTCTGATGTGGAGGAAGTCGCCATAGACAAAAAAAAATTTTTACTCCCAAAAAAAAATTGCCAGTCTCCAAAAAAAAAACCCATAGACAAAATAACAAAATAAGGCAAGAACTGCACTATTTACATAATATTTATGTGACAATTCCCCCCTTCCCACGAAAATGTTTGCCCTCAAACATGAAAAACTAAGTCCACTACCTAACTAAACTATTAGTCCATCAGGTAACAAGAAAAACGAAAACAAAAACATTAATTTAAAATAACAACTTAGAACTAAATTTCTTAAAAATAAATTTCTTAATAATAAAGAACAAATAAGAAAAGAAGGCACGAAAACAAGGAGTCAACCAGCATCTACTAAATTAAACAAAGTTTTGAATTTACTTTAAAAAAAAAAAAAGGAGACCTGTTGTTTTCGTGTCAACTTAACAAAATTTATAAATATAACATACTCAAAATTATTTATTTTAAAAAAAAACACAACCCAATATTTTGCCGAAAAGAAAAAAAATCACTTTTCCTTGCATATGAAATAAAGGCCGATTTGGCTTCACTTTAGGGTCAACAGCCCTCACTTACACTGAATTTACGCTATATTTAAATAGCAAAAAAGTAACCTATCTAACTATGTCCACCTGGTTTAACATTCTTAAGACAAAACTTAAAATTAAACAATACTTAAATAATGAAAATATCTTTATAGATATACATTTTTCACTCAGAACAATGGAGTTCAATGTTGGCAAAATTAGGACACAAGAAAATACTTTTTTGTGTTATAAGTAATATAGAATCAGTTTACAAACTGTCTATTAGATGTGGACAGAGTAGGGATCTTACATTGGATCATCTAACTGTCTCTCTCTCAATCTTGGTTCAATCTCATTATTGAACAAGGATTTACAATTCCGAAGAAATACCTATTTGTAAAAAGGGTCGTCAAACTAGAATAATATTTAAATTATCCATTTTTCAAAAAATCAAATCAGGTCAGGTTCTATAAAACAATAAATACCTGCCAATCAAGGTGGTCAGACTAGGATTTACATAACACAATACCTATCTATCAGATCATGACAAAAGTCAATTGGTACTCAACAGCAAAACGAAAAGTTAAGCTCGCAGCTTAGGATATCCAAAAATCCATAAAACAACCTGCAGCAAACACTCAACAGAGTGACATTGTTTGTAAAAGAAATGAGACCAAGGCAATACCCAAGCTGGCATTCCTTAAAAAAAACCCTCCACGTGTGGACAAAAGTCAGCATTTCTTGTACAAACAAAACAAAATGTGTGATCAACTATGGCTTTCAGTGAGTTGACACTATTCGAGGGGTGATCAATTCAAAATTTCAATGAATGACACTAGTAATACTTAATTTATAGTTTAATAATAATACTAACGGTAAGACACTAATGTTTATATTATTTAGACTAAAAAACTATACAGAACACACTTTCCTGTATTAGAGGCAAAGCGATAATTCCAAAGGAATTAATTATTAGTTAAGCATGCCAAAGCAATACTTCCTTTGTTAGAGACAGAAACAACTTTCTTATGAACTAAGGTTTATATAAAGAACTTTTAGGAAAGCTATACCATACTTGAACTTATGAAATACAAACTATCAATAATAGAACTTTTGTGCATCAGAAAGTAGCTCAAGTCTCTGAGACACAAAATTCCTAGATATTTCTTCTCAAGTTCCCTGGAGGTTCTGTGGGCTATGGGCAATAAAAGAGCCTCCAGTGGACCGAAGAAAGACGGGCATAAACTTAAAAATAATAGCATTACAACTTAATCCGTTAAACAGACGGAACAAGGTATGAAATCAGTGTGTGTGTACTCATGTGAATAAGTATATTATTATCAAAATAATCATACGTTTAATAATAACTAAAAAAAACTCGAAACTAGTGTATGTTACTATTAACAGAAAAGGGTAGGAACGGAGGAAAGAAAGACTTAACTAACAAAATTTGGGCGCCAGTGACCACAAGGATCACATTCCAGTTTACCGAGGGTAAATAAACGTTTTATCGTCAATGAACTAGAATAAAGTGTTCGTACTGAGCACAAGATTTGGAGGTACCAAACTCCAAAGCATGAGACCAGAACAATCACAAAAGAAACAAATGTAATAATGTGAAGGGTTGGTAGGCCTACACACTACAACATAGGCCTCCTTAAAGAAAAAAAAACAAAAACTAATCTATCCGAACAATATCTTTGACGTGAAAATTACCAACAATTCTACCTTGCATATCTGCCAATGTGTACACTAAATCCGAGACTCTATTTTTTATCACATTACGAACGAATCTAGGTGCCAACTTATGGGAAAAGTAATCCGGACCACTGGATTGAGCAAAATTCCTCCTCCAAATGACATCACCTACATTATAAACCACGGATTTACGGCGTAAATTATAATGTTGGGCATTCTTTTTAAAGGCTTGTATTAATGCATTTGAAACTTGTTCGTAAATAGGAACTAAGTCTTCCAACTTTTTTGCAAATTCGGCTCTAGACTGATCTAAAGGTATGTCCACGACACTAGAAGAAACATTAATTTTGTGTAAATTGCCATCAATAATTTGTTCCCTGCCGTGCATAAGGAAAAAAGGCGTGAAACCTGTTGCAAAATTAACAGTATTATTCAAGGCTGACTGAATCTGAGGCAGAAATCTGGACCAATTACGATGGTCAGACTCGGTCAAGATAGACAAGGCAGTCCCGATAGTTTGGTTATACCGCTCCACTACATTATTTTGCGGGGTGTAATAGGCGTTATAAAAAGGCATACGAACATTATAATCGGCCAACAATTGTTTAAACTCATTTGAAATAAATTGTTTACCATTATCACACACAAGGGTTTGTGGAACACCGTGGACTAGAAAAATGAATTGTTCAACATTTTTTACAATGCTTTTCGCAGTAGCATTTCTGAGCGGAAAAATCCATGTATATTTGGAAAAAACGTCAACAACCGATAAAATGTACATAAAACCCGCGTAACTACGTGGAAGAGGTCCTACAAGATCGATAGACAACATTTGCATCGGTCTGTTGACTATTTTTGGATTCGTAGAAATACCCGCCGGCGCAGATGTATTTATTTTATGTGCCTTGCATGTTTTACACTTATTAACAAACTTTTTGACGTCATTATACATACCCGGCCAAAAGTAACGGAGTTGAACTTTCTTATACGTTCTGAAAACACCGGGGTGGCAAGAGTTAATAGATTCGTGTTCTTTACTTAAAATAGCGTTGCGGTCCTCAAAAGGCACAACCAGCTTCCAGGCTGTATCCTCTTGCAAAGCGAAACGAGATTTAGAATGTCGAAATAAACAATTATCTTTAATTTGGAAGTTATTGAAACGTTGGGGATTATTCATACAATTGGAAAACAAATTACTATACCAACTATCCGAAGTTGTAGGCAAAGAATCTATGGCAGCAACAGTAAAATCGTCTTTACGAGAAAGAACATCTGGAACAGTATTTAATTTACCCTTTCTGTGCACCACATCAAAAGAATATTGGGAAAGACGCGTAGACCAACGCGCAAGTCTACCAGTTGGATTGGACAACGAAACCAACCACTGCAAACTGGAGTGATCCGTCACCACTGTGAAATGAACACCTTCTACGTAAGGCCTGAAATGATTGACTGATTCTAACACCGCAAGGAGTTCGCGCTCCGTAACGCCGTAGTTTCGTTCGTGAACATTTAAGCACCTAGAGAAAAAAGAGACAGGATGTTCTTCACCGTCAAACACCTGAGTAAGCACGCCGCCGATTCCAACGTTGCTCGCGTCGCAATGTATAGTAAAGGGCAAAGAAAAATCTGGACAACTAATAACGGGAGCAGAAGTTAGAGCTTTTTTTAATTTTTTAAACGCGTCTTCCGCTTCTGAAGTCCAAGAAAAATTACTTATTCCCATTCTAGAACCAGTGAGTTTTGTCAACGGGGCCGCAATAGTAGAGAAATCTTTGATAAAACGCCTATAATAACCGCAAAGACCTATAAAAGCTTTAATTTGCTTCGAATTCTTAGGGGTAGGGTAAGTACGAATGCATTCTAATTTAACGGGGTCTGTACGAAGACCTTTCGCGTCTACGATATAACCTAGATATTTTAACTCTTCCTTACAAAACTCGCATTTTTTGAGGTTAACTGTTAAACCCGCATCTCTTAATCGTTCATAAATTTTATTCAAAATCTTCAAATGTGACTCAAAATCTTCCGAAATAACAATTAAATCATCGAGGTAACAAAAGACGTTCTCGTCAAACTCAGGACCAAAAAGAGCATCCACCAGACGCTGCAATTCGCTGGGAGCATTCTTAAGACCGAACGGCATCCTCACAAATTCAAATAAACCATGGCCTGGTACAACGAAAGCCGTTTTAGGACATGATTCCTTATCCAAGGGAATCTGCCAAAATGATTTTCTCAAATCTATAGATGAAATAAAACGAGCACCCCTTAGTTTATCTAAAATACGCGAAATGTAAGGGAGGGGGTAGGAATCTGCCAATGTGACGCTGTTCAAACGCCTTGAGTCCAAACAAAACCTGACAGAACCATCCTTCTTAGGAACAATCAAAACTGGGTTTGACCAAGCCGAACGAGAACGACGGACAACACCTAAATCTAACATTTCTTTTAATTGTTCTTCTAATTGTTTCTGGCGAGTTTGAGATAAAGGATAGTAACGCTGCTTAATAGGATCCCCAGTTGTATTTATTTTATGACGTACTAAATGGGTTTTACCTAAACCACGTTCTTCGAAAGAAATTGATTTAAACTTAACTATAACAGAATTTAATTTGAGATTGTCTTGGGGGGACAGCAAGGAAGCTGATGTTAATTTACGAACCTCACCGACAACCTTCCCAAAATTAACATTGCTGTCGACTTTTGGAAACAACTGAGGGGCCACGTCGAATTGCTTCCAAAAATCTACTCCCAAAACAATTGAAGAGGACAGAGACGGTATAACGAAAAACTTAATATATTTCTTAATATTATTATACAATACTAGTACTCGCATAGTACCAATTATATCCTGACGTTTGCCATCCGCGGTGGTAACGTAGGAATCTAACTTATTTAACTTATATCCTAAACTTTTGAAAAAATTATACACAGAACCCCCGAAACAACTGACAGTAGCTCCACTGTCCAAAAGCCCTGAAAAAACCAAATTCTTAATTTTAATATTAACATGTGGTCTAACATCACGTCCACAATCAGCTAACGGCACACATGCGTCCATGTTGTGCGTGGTAAACTTAGATACATTACTAGGAACTGACGACGACCTCCTGTCATCCTTGTGCACAGAACGCAAAAGATCGTCGGCTAGTTTTTTGAATTAAACTTGTTCGTTTCATTATGCTTAAGAGAATCCCTTTTCCATTTTTGACAAAATTGTTTCGTATGCCCCTGTTCCTTACAATAGAAACAATTAAAAGTTTTCTTACTATTAAAAGCAGAACTAGGAGAAGACGCGCGTGGAGAAAAGGAAGCTTGATTATAAGTAGCGCGGGGAGAGAACGAGCCTTGAGCTTGTGGCGAGTGCGACGGTTGAGAATATGGAACCCGATGAGAATACGACGTTTTATGAAAAGGAACTCGCGGAGATGAATTAAATTGAGGTACAGGTTTGTCTACCGAAAGCTTTTCGAATTTACGGCATACACTTACTAAAGCTGAAAGATTCTTTTCCGAGAAATAGGCAATGGCCAAGGCATACTTTGGTTGTAGACTGTCACATACTAAGTCCACCAATTGTTCCTCAGAAAGCGGAACATCCAGCCTTAAGTTTGCTAACTGAACATCTTCGACATATTCCACTATAGCCTGGTTATATTTTTGCTTCATAGCGAACAAGGCTTTTAAAGCTTCCGTTTGATTGGTACAAACGTCAAAACGAGAAATGAGGAGCTTTTTCAAAGTTGACAAAGAATCATCAAAAATAGTTCTAAACCAGGAAAGTGCCCTTCCCTCCAGGAGGTCAGAGAAAGAGGTAACAACCGCGGACAAGTCCACCTTCCGGCATCTGGATAATTCTTCTATGCGTAAAATGAAATCTCTGACATCCGAAGACCCAGAAAATTTTAAACCCCAAGAATGAACGGACGAAGAAGAAGTTGGAGGAATAGGCGACTGGTAATAATTATTAATTACGGTTGTAGTCTTTTCTAAACTAACTGTATTATCATTACCTATATTCATATTGGAACCACTCCCTGTATTATCATCACCTACATTCATATTGGAAGTACCTCCTTCTTTCAAACTTCTATTAAAAGTACGAGCCTGTTCGCGCATACTGGCTAATGTTGCTTCCGGAACTATCTCACGATCCGTTAATAATTTTGTCATTTCCTCCTTTGACAGTCCATTAATATCGGAAATCGCCATTGTTGAAAACAAAAAAATTTCAAAATAATAAAAAAAATTATTTAAATTTAAATAATTTAATTTATAATTAAATTATTGTTCATAAATAATTATATTTAATTAAACGTAATAATATAATTATCCACCCTGAAATTAATAATAATATAACCGTAACACTTTAATTACCAAACACCCTGTACTTATAAACTCAATAAGTAGTCATTATTTATTAATAACGACGCTGAAATGTGTAACATCTATTTCCTTGGAATGCAGAAAATATTTAATGTAATTATTATTTTTTTTATAACATACGCTCCACATAATAATAACAATCACCAGTTGCCAGTTGTTTGTAAAACAAAGTTAACATATTTAATTAATTTCCGCGCCTCGTAATGACAGCTGACAATTGAGATGCCATTCGAAAAAGGTAAACAAACGATTATAGACATGACACATAGTATGCAGACCGTTTGATGTCAAGTTTAATCAATGTACATATTTATACACACACCGATCCAATCCTAATGTTATCTTTATCACCCACATGACAGAAAAAATACGTTTCGGGCACCGAAAATAATAGAATTTTAAACGTTGGGCGCAAATGTATCGGGAAAATGGACTCAGGTTTGTGGGAGGTAATTTTTCTGTCATGTAAGGTAAATAAAAATGAAAAAGAGTTGACTTCTTATTTAGTATATTTCAATACATAAGACAATGTGCTTATGGAACAGAACAAAGAAAAGAAAAACATTACCAAAAATGAATAGTTTACCATGGTGCCAAGATCTTAAAATAAATTATAACATCGTAAATACCTGGTGGACCTAAGATATAGCTAGACTAGGTTTTCACTTCAGGCTGAACCGCACGCCAAAACAAATCCCCAGCAAACAGGTACGGGAATACCGCCATCACAAGATTCGCAATCTCCTTCAAAAAAGGGAACGTGACATCTTTCAGAGTAGGAACATCGAACTTCCTCCAAGGTATGACTCCATCATAAGAATCGCAACCTCCTTCAAAAAAGGGAACGTGACATCTTTCAGAGTAGGAACATCGAACTTCCTCCAAGGTATGACTCAGCGTCGTCTCTGCGATATTGCCTGAAGGCCATGCATGAAAGGACCTCCATATAAGATGCCTATATCGTGGTCTTAATTCTTCCAAAGGGCCACAAATATATAGATCGAAATCCGGCCAATGCCAAGCAAAGCAATTGCGCGTTCAACTTTCAAAAGAAACTCCATCCCAGACAGCGGATGGATTTGATTCACGCGGAAAAAAGGCCATTCCTCGGCCGCGCGAGAATTATTCACGCAAGTGCCAAAACACACACTTTTTTATTAAAGAAATACGGATCTTCACATTTTACGATCCCGTAACATTAGATCTGACACACGGCACTATCTTCTATACCTCTCAAGGCTTTTATATCTCCATTATTTAAAACTTTAAAACCCAGCGGACCAATTTCACATCAGATGCCCCGGTCTGATGTGGAGGAAGTCACCATAGACAAAAAAAACTTTTTACTCCCAAAAAAAAATTGCCAGTCTCCAAAAAAAACCCATAGACAAAATAACAAAATAAGGCAAGAACTGCACTATTTACATAATATTTATGTGACAGGTATATGCTCGTTTGTGCCGACGAACGACTTGATGAGGGCCGCTGTAGGGTTGTTGAGGCGGGCTCTTGACTGTGTCGTCCCTCAGAAAGACGTGAGAAGCTGTGGGAAGATTTTGGAAGACGAAATGATGTCCATCACCATGGCGGGTACCTTCAACTGGTCTCAGCTCGTTGAAATGTTTCCGTAGTTCCTTGAGGAAGCTTCCGGTGTCGTCGTTGACATTAGGTCGTGCTGTACATAGGAATTCGCCGGGTAAGCGGAACGGTTCGCCGTATACTAGCTCGGCTGAGGTTGTAGCGAGATCATCTCTCCAAGCTGCTCTGATTCCCATGAGTACCGTGGGAAGTGTTTCCGTCCAACGGTTATTCTGATGGCACTTGATCGCTGCCTTCAGTTGACGATGAAATCGTTCCACCATGCCATTTGCTGCGGGGTGGTATGCAGTTGTATGGATTTGCGTCGTGCCTGCCAGGAAATTCAACTGCCTGAACAGCCTCGATTCAAATTGTCTCCCTTGGTCCGTAGTAATGCGGAGTGGAGTGCCGAATCTTGTTATCCAGCCCTTGTAGAAAGCACGCGCCACTGTTTCAGCCTCTTGGTCTGGGATCGGGAAAGCCTCTGGCCATCTCGTGAATCTGTCTACGCACGTGAGACAGTATCGGCATCCTTCTGAAGAAGGCATGACGATTTTAACGATGTGGACGTGCTCGAATCTCGCGGAGGGTCTGGGAAAGGCTCCCAGGGGTGCTGACACGTGCCGTGTAACCTTGCTTCGTTGGCATTGAAGGCAATTGCGTGCGAGCTTAATAGTCTCGGCTTTGATGGCTGGCCAGACATAACGTTGAGTTATGAGCTTAACCGTGGCCTTGATTCCAGGGTGAGCCAGCTGATGGACCGCATTGAATGCCGCAGGTCTGAACTTCTTCGTGACGAAGGGTCTGGCTATGGTAGTTGAGACGTCACAGTAGAGATGCGCGTCAGTACCCGGAATATTAATCTTTTTAAGTTGTAGGCTAGAACTTCCCTGCAAGTGTTGTTCCAGTTCAGGGTCGCACATCTGGTCAGCTGCCAGCGCTGCGTAGTCCAGAGGAGTATCTATCGTCTCGACCCTGGAGAGAGCATCCGCGACAATGTTGTCTTTTCCGGAGACGTGTCGGATGTCAGTTGTGAACTGGCTGATATAGTCCAGATGGCGGAATTGCCTTGGTGAGCATTTGTCTGCTTTTTGTTGGAAGGCGAACGTGATAGGCTTATGGTCTGTAAATATGGTGAACGACCTGCCTTCCACCATGTGGCGAAAGTATTTCACAGCGAGATAGATGGCTAGTAGTTCTCTGTCGTATGCGCCATATTTCTTTTCAGCTGCCGAAAACTTCTTCGAAAAGAATGCTAGAGGCTTCCAGTGACCTGCGACGAATTGGTGGAGTGCGGCACCAGCTGTAGTATCAGATGCGTCGCTGACGATAGAGTGGGGCGTCGCACTTCGGGTGAACGAGCAGGGTTGCCTGGGCCAGAGCTTCTTTGCATTTTCTGAAAGCTTTTACTGTTTCGGCAGTCCAAGACACGAGTTGTTTGCCTTTTTGGTTCCCTTTTAGGAGGTCATTGAGTGGAGCTTGTGTCCTCGCGGCGTTGGGGATGAATCTCCTGTAAAAATTTATAGCTCCCAGGAAACGGCGGAGATCCTTGATGGAAGCTGGTTGGCTGTAGTTGTTGATGGCTTCCACTTTATCTGGGAGGGGTGAAGTGCCAGCGTCAGACACCAGGTATCCTAGAAATTTGACCTTAGTCAGGCCGAAATGGCATTTGGCGGCGTTGATGATAACACCATATTCCTGCAGGCGCTGGAATAATATCTTGAGGTGGGCTAGGTGCTCTTTCTCTGACGTTGAGGCAATAAGGATGTCGTCTATGTAGGCGTAACAGAAATCTAAGCCTCTGGTAACCTCGTCTATGAAGCGATGGAAGGTCTGGGCTGCGTTGCGGAGGCCGAAAGACATCACCGGAAATTCGAAGAGTCCGAATGGCGTAGTGATTGCTGTTTTCGGAATGTCCTCGGGAGCCACAGGGATTTGATTATATGCCCGCACCAGATGCGAATAGAGATGTCAGGAGTTCCACTAAAGAACGCCAAGGAGTTTGTCTATCTCGGGAGCAAAATAACATGGGACGGTCGGTCTAAGAGCGATGTCGACAGCCGTATACACCAGGCTAGGCTTGCTTTCAATAAAAGGTCGAAAATAATTGAATCAAATAATATAGACCTAAAGCTGAGAATACTCCTCATCAAGACCTATGTATGGAGTATCTTGATGTACGGCTGCGAAACATGGTGCCTATCCAAAAGAGATAAACGGAGACTAGAGGCTTTTGAGATGTGGTCCTATAGAAAACTATTAGGAATTTCCTGGAGAGACCACATTACAAATGAGGAGGTTCTCCAAAGAATCGAAGGAGGAAGGCACCTGCTCAGGACCTTGTCCGAAAGGCGTGCAAGATGGATCGGCCATGTAATACGACAAGAAGGCCTCTTGCATTCCATAATGGAGGGTATGACCGAGGGGACAAACTCTAGGGGACGCCCACGCCGAGAGTACCTGGAGGACCTGCTGGTGGACGTGCGCTGCTTATCATATGCAGACCTCAAAAGAGCCGCACAAGACAGGGAAGAATGGAAGAGGAAACTAAAGAAAATTGCTGCAAACCAATCCCAGGATTGAAACCAGAGAGAGAGATCAATCGTTGAGAAGATCTTGGTGCCGCTCAGTGCCTGTGCAAAATCTTGGATGTGGCGTACGGGGTATCTGTCCGGAATAGTTCTGGCGTTCAATCTTCTATAATCGCCACATGGTCTCCACTGGTCGTCTTTCTTGGGTACCATGTGCAAGGGAGATGCCCAAGAGCTCTCGGAAGGTTGAGCGATTCCGAGACGGACCATGGCCTCGAACTCCTTCTTGGTGCGTTTTAATTTGTCAGGAGCAAGGCGTCGTGGGCGTTCGACTGTTGGAGGTCCTGGCGTGGTGTTAATATGGTGCAGTGTTGCGTGACGAACTTCCCTCCTGGCGCCGTCAGGGCGAGTGATGTCAGGAAACTGTTGAAGTAGCTTGTGATACGGGGACGTTCCTGTGACCGTCTTTATGGAAGCGATCTTGTTGTCGCTTCGTTTTCCCGTGATGGTTAAATTCGTCACCTGGTCCAGCAGCCGTTTATTTCGGACATCCACCAGCAGCTCGTACTTGGCGAGAAAGTCTGCCCCGATGATGGGCTTGGAGACGTCTGCAATGACGAAGCTCCAAGTAAAGTCGCGTCGCAATCCCAGATCCAGGTTGAGCGTTAGGCTGCCATAAGTAGCGATTGTGCTGCCATTTGCTGCTGCCAGTTCGTATGTCGCTTTAGTGGGGCGTCCCTGGACAAGGCGTCGTGGGAAAACGCAGAGATCTGCGCCGGTGTCCATAAGAAATTGGGTACGGGTTACCCTGTCAGTAACAAAAAGGCGACTGACTTGGTTGGGGCTGGCGCTGGTCGCCATCAGTTTGGGCCCCGCGCGTTTTCCTGTTGGAAGTTGCAGGGTTTGGTGCACTTGCTTGCCTTCGTCCCATACTTCCAGTGGTACCAGCATGTGCCCTCGGGCTGACGACCTCTGGACCGACTGCGGGAACGATTGCTCCAACGATGCGGTGTGGCGCTCCTCCTACGCTGGCCAGAGCGTAGTGTCGAAACTTCACGCCTCAAGGTAGCGAGCTCTTGTTGGAGAGGCTGCATTAACCGCTCCATCTGTGTAACCAATGAGTCTTCGGACGATGGAACAGCCACTGAGTTAACTGCCGGTCTACCAGCGTAGTCTGCTATGGCGTCTGCCAAGCTGGCCACCTTGTCAAGCGGAGTATCCTGCTGCGTAGCCTGGACCACCTGCATACTCCTAGGAAGACGACCCATCCATAGGGTTCTCAAAACCTCATCGGGCACAGCGCTGCCGGCGAGGGTGCGCAGGTGTCTCAAGAATTGGGAGGGTTTACGGTCTCCGATCTCTTCATGTTCCAGAAGTCTCCTTGTCTTCTGCTCCTGCGTGGAGCTGAGGCGTCTGGTTAATTCGTATTTTAATAGTGCATATGCACCGACCTCAGGGGGCTTCACAATGATGTCCCGGACTTCTTGGGCGTGGGCGGGATCCAAGGCTCCGAGAATGAAACCAAATTTTGTGGCATCCACGGTCACTCCTGCTGCCTCGAAGCTGCGCTCCACCATAGCGAACCATAATTCTGGGTCATTAGGGCAAAAAGGCGGAATGCGTACTGCCACTCGGTTGACCTCAGGCGGTGGATTTCTGATGTTGGGTTGCTGGTTACTGGTCGATGGTTGCTTGTTGCTGGTTATTGGTTGCTGGCTGTCCTCAGATGTTCCGCTCGCAAGAGACATGATGATGATGATTGGTGTGCGAAATTTATCACCGAAGAGTTTATTTCGTGCGCGACGTGTTCGCGGTAGACGTATTTGCACGCGTCGTGCTCTGTGTAGAATTATCCGTGCACTTCGAAGGTCACTAATGTGAACGTCGGGGTCTCCAATGTGGGTACTCAATGTGTCGGCTGATAGTTAAATGAAGAAAAACGAGTTTGCGTGTAAAATAAGCCTTTAATAAGTTCCCACAATAATTATAATTGGTGAGCACACAAACGCGTCGGCGTACAATTTTACGATATCAATAGTACACACTGGGTCAAGGTTGATTGCAGCTAGACTAGGCAACTGCTCCGTGGTAAGTTGAACGAATACTGAATTTTCGCTGTTCCTAGGCGTCTTTTATATGGCCCGACGAGTGGAGTAGAGTGGTAAATCGTCACTTCGGCTAGTCACTCGAAGGCACTAGAACCTGTGCATTTCAAGCGTACAATGGTTCGTTCCTTTTCTGGAATGTGCGCGAGGTAGGTAAATCCACGCCTCTGTCTCGGCGACGTAGGTATTTACCTACGCTCAGTTGTGTATCGACCATGCCCGACGGCTTTCGAACGCTCTAGTAATTTCGCTTGCATACAATTGAACCCAGGCGCTGCTCCGAGAAACATCGACACGTTTCGGTAGCAATTCAAAGCGTGACGTAGCAATAATGCGTGGTTGCTACAGAAGTATCTCCATAACATATGGTGATATCGCCATCAACCGGGATGTGAACATGGGTTGCCCACAAGGCTCGGTCCTTGGCCCGGAATTTTGTAATATACTCTTTGACGATTCCTCCAGGCTGCCCTTGCCTGAAGGATGTATCTCGGTCGACTACGCTGATGACAAATTATTACTGGTCTCGGGGAACAGCAGGAGAGAAGTTGAAAGTAAAGCAGAAGAAGGTCTGAGAGTAATCCTTGAGTGGGGTAAGAGAAACAGGCTGAATTTCGCTCCCCAAAAGACTATGGGTCTCCTTATGAAGGGCTTCCTCGACAGAGGAAGAAATCCTACTATAAAAATGGGAGACTCCAACATCCGATTTGTGGAAAATGCAAGATACCTAGGCGTTATCTTGGATCGCTCTTCATCTTTCCTGGCGCATGTCAAGAGTGTATCCAGCAGCGCCCAGGCCCTGTTCATGAAACTGAGAAGAATCTCAACTGCGGAGTGGGGATTATGCTCTCCGGCACTTCGCCTACTGTACAGGGGAGCGTATGTGGCACAAGTCACGTACGCAGCCTCTGCATGGAAGCATCGCCTGGACAACGTACTGATCCACTCGGCACTTAAGTGGGGCCAGCGAACTCCCCTACTGGCGCTCTCGGGCGCATACAGGACTGTAGCTTCGAACGCATTTCCGGTTCTGGCCGGTATTTTGCCCATTGATCTAGAAGTAAGGGAAGTGTTAACTAAGAAAAAACTAATTAGAGGAAGGTCAGCCGTCCATCTTGGAGTTGAACTAACACCAGGTTGGGCAGTACCTCTCCCTCGACTGCTGAAAGAGATGCGTGAACTCACTCTTGATGAATGGCAAAAACGTTGGGATAGATCGAATACGGGCAGATGGACTTTCTCCTTCTTCCTGTCAGTTAAAGCCAGAATGGAAGGGACGTTCATAAAATTGGATCATCACTTAACACAAATACTTTCTCAGGTCATGGTGAATTCAGGGGAACACTGCACAGCCTGACCCTGTCTCCCCATCCAAACTGTGCGTGTGGTGACACAAACCAAACAGCCGAGCACATTCTGTGGTACTGTGAGATTTTGACGAACGCAAGGGACGAAATGTTGGAAGGTCTAAAAGTAACTACGAGACCAGCATGGAATGCGGATCTCGTGTCGAACAAGGAGAATCTCGAATGCCTGAGGAAATTTACAAGGATTTGGGTTGAGAGATGGCCTGAACTTAGAGTCGAAGATTAAATTTGACTTCATTATGTGTTTAGGATCCAGGTGTAATTGCTTCTGGCATCCACGGTCACCCTTTTACAATATTTATACTACTACTACTGCCCGGATATTACGCACTACATTTTCTTATTTCACACTGAAACTGTTTACTCACGTATCATGTTTTGTATTAAGAGGGCATTACCAGAGAAAACCGGAAATACGTCATTTTCAAAAAAGTTTTTAGACGTATTGACTCTTTTCCACAAAAAATTATAAATGGATTTCGAAAGATTGTTCTTTTATCTAGCATTCGTATGTAATAAATTTTGAGAATTTTTTTTAATTTTTAGTATAATAAGGTTATTCCATAGGTCGTTGGCAGATTTGTTCAATTTTCAAAAAAGTTTTTGTATTATACCACACCCATTTCAAATAATAAAATCATGCAGTAAAATAAATCAATACATTATCTAGCAAACGTATGTTTTAGAATTTTAATTTTAGTTTCAATAAAATCATTAAAAAATATGTACGTACATGTGTTTCTTGGCGAAAATTGGTCCGTTTGTGTATTTATTTGCGCACTTACAAACTAATATATTTCAGATTTTTTTAACATTCTTATTAAATTTAGACATTATTGAAAAATGATAAATACTTATAATCAAAAAATATCTACAAAAAGTACATTATTTTAATAGTTTTATCATCACGCCTTTCAGCATTTTTGGATGAAGGTATAAATTAAAGCTAATTTGAATTGAAATAAATTCGATATTGAGTTATAATTTAAAAAAGCTGTTACGGAGAATAATTAATCTTTCTCATTGTAACCGCCCTGCACGATCGTAAGAACAACTTTCGACGAAATGTGGATTTTCGTCCGCTGGCTGGTTAAACGCTCTTAATATATATCATGTTTTCTTAGGTACCATCTTCAACAACCTCTTTAACATCTAAAGCTTGTCTATTATTATTACTTGTTTTAGTACTTTGTTTTTTTTTTCCTTTTTGTTTAACTAGATATTATCAATAACCTTACGCGTATCCTAACTATACTTGCATTTTTCTAGCACTCAAGTTTTTCTTGTCTGGATTTGTATCATTCAAGGAGCCGAAACTGAACTACCATCTCATTTTTGTATTGTCCTACACCCCATCAAGGGGGTGGACTAGATCTATGTCCGTGCAACAACCGAGAAGATGACTCCCAAGGTAGCCGCTGCATAACCCGCCCGCGCGTCCCCCGTCGCCATGAGCGGGCCAGAAGACCAACCGTAGCGGACCGGTGCCCTTCCGCCCTGCCTCCGGTGACCCGATGCTCTCTTTTATCCCAGGTGTATTCAGGTCTTTCCGCCCTTAATCCCAACACTTTCTTCGAGGGCCTACCGGGAGCCGGCTTAGGGGCGCGGACTCCGAGTCTCGCTTGCGACTGAACTGATGGCTCCGCTTATCCTCGACGGGACTGCCGGATGACTGTAGCTCAGCTGCTTTGGTTAAGTCAAACAATCTCATCATAATATGTATTTTTTTTAATTCTATTAATTTTCTCCCTACATATTAACAAACTTTTATTTCAGCTACATCAGGTGGCGGAGATGAGACGTTATACTGTGAAATAAATAACTAACAACATGTACGCACTCGCATACTGCCTGCTAACAATGAATGCCCGGACATTGGGGGTCTAGAATAAAAAGTAGCTTCTTTAAAATAAATAAATAAAATAAATATAAATAAAAAATTAGACTCCTGACGAGTACGGTGAAGGAGGAAACCATCTGTTTCCTTAGAATGCCGTGGGAAAGTGGTGGGTACCCTCCAATATGCCAGAAACCTAGAAAAAAAATGATTTTTTTTAGACTGTTTAAGTCTGCTCTGCCATTCAGTACTCTAAACAGATCATGTTATCGACTCCAGCTGTAGTGGTCTGGTGAATTATAGCATCCCAAAAGAGATGGGCTATCGATGAAATTGTTCCAAATTTTGAAAGACAGTTTTCTCAAGTAAGTCAATATAATGCATGAACCTTGGATAGGTTCCATACTTCCGCACATAGAGACATACCTGAGGAATTTTTACTGGATTTGCTCTAACATATCAATGTACTTTTGCTGGTATGGTGCCCAAACATCGCTCGCATACTCCAGCTTGCTTCTCAGTATGCCATTAAACAATGCTAGCATAGCTTCTTGGTTATTACACTGCTTGCATGTCCTGGTGATGAGAATCCAAGAAGCTTGTAGCAAGACTGAGTGAGCTGTGATATATGGCCAGATGATGCCAGTTCGGGATCAAAGACGACACTGAGATCTTTCATGGATTTAACATGTGATAACGTTTCGCCCTTTATCTTAAAATCGCAAACTATAGTATTTTGAGAACAAGTGAAGGGCATAAAAGGAATTGAAATTACAATCTAGTCACCTTCAACGGAAGCAATCTTCCCAGCAAAAACAAATCAAAAACTCTTTATTTTCTACCTTTTCTTGTGGCTGATCCCAGAAGAAAATCAAACTAAAAGCATTTTAAAAAATAATAATAATAGGTTAATTTATTTGAAAAACATAATAAAATGGATACTTAAATGTAGAACAAAACTATTATATTATTTGTCACTTTTACATTTATTTCACATTCACAACTAATATTTGTCTTAAATAAACAACTTGTCCAATTTCAACCGATTTTGTCCAATTTGATACTAGGAAGGTCCATAATTTCAATAACGGCACTAAATCAACTAATCAATCTTCACGGCTCCGTAGATCTTCCTTATAAAGGCGTACGCCGCGAAGAATCCTATCGTCCCGGTGAGTAACCAGAAGGTCAAGACCATCAAACCTGGAAACAAAATAATTCATTCATTTCTGTTAAGAAATACTTCAAATTAATATATACCAACAAACTCCCATACACCTCATTTCAATCTCATTCACCCGTTTAGTCCTGGCAACCGTGAAAGAGGGAAGAAATTACTTACCGGTGTATCCCACGTACAACAAAGTGGGAATAAACTCGGTGATCTCCAGCTTGGTGAAGAAATAGAACACGGCATAGGCCAGCACGTACACTGCCGAGCCCCCGGACACCAGGAAGCTTCTCCACCACCAATGGTAGTCCTGCAGAAGGGAACAAAAACAAAATATAAAAATCAGTCACTACATCAATTGGTTGGATTCATATGACACTAGTAAAGTGAAAAGTGACCTCTCCACACAACTGGAAGTAAACCATGACTATAGATATCTGCGAGCAGGAGATGACCAGGATGCAGAACACCAGAAACAGGAAGCCAAACAGATAGTAGATCTGGTTCTCCCAAATGGCTGTGAAGATGAAGAACAGTTCGATGAACACGGCTCCAAATGGCAGGATGCCCGCCATCAGAGTGCTAAAAACAACATTATAACATTAGGTTACAACAGTGTTCATTTGCTTCTTCATTTCATTTACATAAGTTGATTCACATATCCACTTCATTTTCTTCATGGTATAATTAGTAACTTTTAAGTATTCAAAAGAACCTTTTTTGACTTGAAAAGCTATTAATAGACTCAATAAAGATAATGTCCTTACCACAAAGTTGGATTCATGTACCACAGCTGGTCCGGCACTTGTCTAGGAATCTGATTTGTGCGTACGGGATGCTGGAATCCCTGCTTCCTGAACCCAAAGTAGTATCCTAAATATACCAGCGGCAGCGAGATGCAGAACCACAGGCAAAGCAGCGACATCATGGTGCTGAAGGGCACTGCCCCACTGGAGTGCTTGCCCCAGATGAAGAAGTTCAGGAAGAAGCAGGTGCCAAACACGATAGCCGGGTAGAAGGTAGCTGTGGACAGGGCGGCCTTCTTCCACTCACGGCCACGCATGGTCTTGTAGAGGCGAGCTGAGAAGTAGCCCGCTATCAGCCCCATGAACACGTACAGGAAGATGGCCGAGGTCATCAGGGCGCCGCGCGAAGCCGGGGAAAGCATCCCAAGCATGGCGAAAACTGAAATCCATATTTTTAACTATTAAAACTTATTTTATTTCAATTGCATTTCAGTGCTACAACAGTGCGGTCGTACAGTTTCGTACAGTGCACTGCCTCGCATATCGAGTATTGTTCTACACTTCGTACCTAAACCGTATTAGAAAGAAAATGGATGACATTCTCGAAGATATTAAGAGCGATATCGCAAAGATCACATCTGTTAAAGATTCAAGAATAAAACTGAGTTTGGAGAACAACTTAAAGAAACTAGAAGAACAAATTAAAATAGAACATCTTATCCTACAAAAAAAATTATTAATCTACAAGAGCAAATTATAACAAACAATGAACACTATAATGAGAAACTAGAGAGTTTCGTGACTAAAAATATAAAAACATATGGGCAAGCCACAACAACAATTAAAAAAAGTGAGATACAAACTCCACAAAAACACGCCATCATAATATCAACAACAAAAAACTTGAAGGCTGAAGAAATGAGAAAAAGAATCGAGAAAAACATTGATGTAACTAAAATGCAAGTCGGTGTAACTGAAAAAATTGGTGAACAAAAACTCATAATCTCATGTTTAAAAAAAGAAGACGCACAAAAACTGGTCACAAAAATAAATGGAACATTCGGAGAAGACATTAACGCTGAAGAAACAAAAAAGAGAAAACCAATAATGATCGTAAAAAGATTAGAGTCAAATTTAACAGAGGATGAAATTGTTTTAGGCATAACCCAGCAAAATGAGGGTTTACAAAATTACTGTAAAGATGATTTTAAACTCATAAAAGAAATCAAACTCAAAAAATTCGATCAACAAAAGACGTCCCAACAAGACGTATCAAACTACTTAATACAAACGTCAGGAGCCATTAGAAAAATCCTTCTTAACTTTGGAAAAATAAATATAAAATACCAAAGAGTCCTGATTGACGACCTTAACCCTTTGACGCAGTGTTACCACTGCTTGAAATATGGACACACTTCCCTAAGATGCCTGAACAGAACACAGCCACCTACCTGCCCCCATTGTGCACAAGACCATACCCTAGGAAAATGCACAGAGAGAAACAACAAACCAATCTGCTACAACTGTTCCAGCAACAATAAAAAATTCAGGGACATCCTGGACGACCACCGTGCTGATAGCATCAATTGCACATACAGACATAAAATGCTTCAAATTGCCAAAGAGAGAATTGATTATGAATGAAATTGCACAACTCTTATTTGTGATAAAAAAAAAACACAAAGGCTCTCAACAAGTCCGTCCTCCAGAAAATCTTATCCCATCTTTGAAATCAAATGTATTCACGGCCACTAATGCATTCATTATTATTATTTCTTCGATATGGATGATTTCGTGATAAATGCTATAGATAAAACCATGTCAATAGACGAAAGAATACATACATCAGTGAACGAAACAAACAACATTTTAGCGATGAATCCCGAAGTTAGCTTAATCATATTTCATATGAATGTAAGAAGCATTGAACGTCATTTAGACAAACTCCTGGTAAGATAAAATCACTTAATAGACTGGACTGCATAATATTAACAGAGACGCACTCATCGAGCGATATAAACTATAATATTCCGGGTTATACATACTATGCAACAAATACCCGAATTAACAAGAACAGCGGAATCGCAATATTTATTTCAAATAAATATGTTGTGACTTTTAACAGAGAAATCCACATCCACAATGTAAACGTCCTAAATATGGAAATCAGTTAACAAAAGTATACATTTAGCATATTTGCTATACATATATAGAACTCACGCCTCAATATTACCAATATATGTAGATGAACTAAAACGCATTCTTCTTTCGAACAGAAATAAGAAAACCATTGTTGTCGGAGACATTAACCTCAATATTGCAAATGATTATTTGTCTTATGATAAAGATAATTTTCTTAATATGATGGCCGAATTAAATTATATATTGTGTATTAATTCATTCACAAGAATTATTCCAGGTCAACGACCTTCATGCATAGATCATGTTTTCACAAATATTCAAGATATAAAAAACATAGTATCTGCAGTTATACAAACGACAATCACAGATCATTTCGGGTGCATTTTTACGTACAATTACGAAAATAAATGTTCACCTTTACCAACACAAACTTCGGAGAATGAAAACGGTGTGATGAATGCCAACCTTCAACCTAGGAGAAGCCTACAAGAATTTTTTTTTCCCCTAAATATTATGTAGAGAAATTGGTACATTCGGCGACATCTGTCCGAGCAGTTGGGAACTATTACAGAGATCTGTATAAAGACTGGAGAAAGGGAAGCCCCATATATCTCGAGAACAAAGAAAGTTTAAATTCTACCAATAAGGGATTGAGTAAGACGATTAAAAATAATCTGAACCAATCAGAGAGAAGAGGGCCGTGCCCATTGTGGACACAAAAGGTTGGACTTTGACCCGAGTGATTAGTGAGGTAATTAATGGTTTTGACGTTCCCACAGAGATCGGGGGTTAAGGCACTGAGATGTAAATAACGAACAATTCAAGGACCTTAGTACGATGAACTCAAGAAATGTTATTAATAACGGGTACATTGAGGAGATCGGAAACCTTAGTTTTCGAATGCATTGGAGCCTTTTTAGTTGCGGAAAAACACACTTGGATAACGATGGAAAATTTTATCAGTAATATATTGAGTAGAAAACGCGGGAACGAGGGGCACGCCTGCCGGAGGATTTTCAACTATAGAATAACTACGTATGACGGCCGAGATGCCAAATTCGAGGAAAAAACGTACGAAAGGAAAATGAATATACATAAAACAATGGAAAATTATTGTTATTAATTTCAGATGAAGCGGAGATATTAGAAAGACGATTTTTAGAAGAAAATTTAATAAAAAATGGTGGTTGCGTTGGGGGCGTAGGGCATGCGAGAGGATGGCTCGGTGTGCTAATTGCAATCTCAAAGGAAATACAATTAGTATTGTTAAGTGTCTGGGGTCGAGTAACAATACCGGACAAATTACGGATGATTTTATTCAACAGAAATGGTCGTTTTATGTCATTCGTGCCGTTGAAAGGATCACATAATTGAGCTTGGTTACTGACAAAGTGGACGCGGGAAATGGTTGTCGATCACACATGTATTTTGTTTTCAAAAACAATGAAGATCCGAACATGCCTTTTATTTATACAAGGCCCATTATCCATTAAAAAGGGCCATAAAAATTAACATTGCTCTTACGTAATATTTAGATTATAGAATTCCCATAAAATTTAACGACACTCAGATATAGAAGAATTTATTACCAGGTATGTAGAAATTATAAAGTAAACAGATGTCAAAGCTTACAGTTTATGGGATTTTGAGTAAGAGAGAGATGGAAAATTGGGCGGAATTTGACCGAAGTAGTTAACTTGACAGATATTCCAGTATGGAAATGGGTAGTGGGCAGAAAAAAACCATAAATAATATATCAAAATGGGAAAAAGGGGTTTTAGCGTGGGGATGGAATCACGACATAAAAGGCAAATGTCAAATTTCAATAATGGATCATGAGTTAGGAATGGGGGGAGAGAACGTAAAACTGAGATAACCGGAAAACTCAGGTAGGGAAATGGAAAAACCTCAAAACGTGATAAGTAGAGTAGATATGGAACCAGAATATGGTTCATTATGAACAACGAAGGGAAAATCATTTAAGAATAGTTGCTAAAACACCGTTACTTGAAGGAAATTCAGGTGGGAAGAGGGAAAAGTTAAATATGCCACATAAATAGTGAAAATACGGTTCTGAGACATAATTGCTTAGGTAGACTAGGGGAAAAGAAAGAATTTCTGTGAAAATTCGTACAGGAAAATTAGCGTTTAAAACTAGGAGACTGAAGAATCTACGTTTCGCAACTATGTATGCCAATTTAAAATATAGTTTTAGCAGATCACTTATGGGCATGTTTCAAATTGAGAAAAAAAAAAAACAAGATTAAAACCATGTTTATAAAATATATTATGAAGACAGAAGACATGTGAAAAATGAGCCAACTGGATGGCAGCTTACTAAGTCCGGGACATAAACCTTAGGGAAGCGAGACAAAATTGTGGGACGTACCCAGAACTACTAAGATGGAAAAATCGAAAGATCTTATGTAGGAACAAAGCATAACGAGATGGGGATTTCAAAAAGTTTCGAGCTATTACAGATTATATTTTCTTGTCAAGGAAAATACGATTATGCCCTTTTGGAGCTGTGTTGGGTATAAAATGGCGTGTTTTGGAGGATTCGGGGAGTCCTTCGACAACTGGCAAAGGTTGCTTAAAACGTAGCGCATGTCGTGAGAATTACCCTGGTAATTAATTAATAGAGTCTAGAATCAGTTTTATACTTTAAAAATACAGTGGAGAGTGGAGTGTCCGGGTAGGGTTAATCGTGCAATTTAACGGAGTGTTATGATCTTATAATAAATCTAAAAATCAGTGTTTGCAATAATTTCCGATTCAATAAAAATCTAATAATTAATTAATTAATTACAAATTCAATGCGGAAGGAGTTTAATAGATAGTGTTTGAATTGATTTAAATCTGTTCGATGAAGGTTAAAATAAAGTTATTTAGTCCGAGGTTAAATAAAGAAAATTAAAGAAAGTTGGAAATTTTATTACGAGATATTAATTATCGTTAGATGACAAAGTAATAATAATAATTGATCCGAAATCTGGAAAATACTTAACCCGAAGTTCAAATAAATAATTTGTTGCTAAACGAAAGTGTTATAAAATAAAGTGAAAGTGTTTCTTTCAGTTTTGTTGTAATTTGAGTGACGAATAATATTTAGTTTGTTATAAAAGAATTATAATTTAAATTGAGAAAAAAATAAATAAAACTTAAATATTTTTATAAAGTGGAATAATTCAAATTTAAAGAAAATTCGAATTAATAAATTAATTCATTAAAGAGTAAATAAGTATAGTTATATATCAAATAATAAAATAATATTTGAGTGAACGATTATTTAGAATCGATTCTCCTCTTTAGATTGAAATCAAATATGCAAGAAAAGGGGAGGGAGGTAAGGATCGTCGGGGTTAATTAGACAGAATCGTTCTTCTTCAATAATAACGGCAGATATTAAAGGAAAACGTGAGGATTTTATACATCAGAGATTTATTCAAAGGGGAAAGGAAGGAAATGAATTCCGGATCTTGTAGGATTAAATCGTTAAAAGTGGGAAATCGAAATAAAAGTGCGATAAGTTACACAGGTAGACTGGATGTTCTAATAAATTTCATACCGATGATAATTACCCGGTGGAGCTGAAATTAAGGCATTTAGAACTTTGGTGAGTCTTTACAATATTTAAGCCTTTCCAGGTTCCTGCGGGTAACCTGACACTGATGAACGTGATACCAAGTAAGGGTAAATAAATAACTAACCAATTTATTAGCATTCGCATGTCACTCCTCCCATACAGAATGAAATGTTGCAAAACAAATACTTAACACATAATTAGATAGAAACGCATCACTAAACCAATTTTGGTATCTTAGCGTATTTTTAAAATAAATACCTATCGCTTCTTTTCACTAGCATGATTAGGGTATGTTTATATGACCTTCGATTGTGTATCTAAAATTTTGATTGGAGTTCAATGACACCCATTGACACGGTCACCTAGATTCCATCAACAAATAAACAAAACAAAGCATTTATGTCAAGGGGCAGGTTTATCAATTATAGCTTACGACGAAATCTGCATTCAATATGTGATAGCAACATCGATGTTAAATTCACTCAATCCTAAACAACTTGATTATACTAGAGCGATCGCCAATAGGTAGCATTGTTACAGCATGCAAAATTTCGCAAAGTAAAGTACCGCGACTAGCTTCAAACTCAAAGAGAGTTCATCACAATTATTCAGGAGGTCATTGATTCAATGACAACTTGATTTATCTCATTTTTAAATCTTTCCTATAGGAAGTAGCTATCCAAGAACCCATAAATACCCATAATCCTAAATACCTAACACACGAGGAGCTAGTGACCTCATTTAAAACCACTGGTGTTCAAATACTCATACAGTCCTGAATCCTAACTTGTTCTCGAACGTAACCTTCAAGGCTACGGTATGTGTTTATGAGCCATCCGGAAATGTAAGTTTCAACCTTTCCCAAACGGAGAGTTTTGATCCTGTGGCGGTATTGTCGAGGAGAGGCATGCGGGGGAGAGGAAGGACGGCGGGCAATACGCTGACGCGGCATTAAAACTACAGGTTATTTGCATACCATAAGTTCTTGTTGAACCTGAAAGCAAACATAAGGCTCACGAGGTGCGTTTTATGTCAGCTAGTCAGAGGTGGAGTGTAACGCTAGGTCGGTCATGTAGGAGGATGGATCTGCCTGTCACAAGCTTACGCCACATTCAACGGATAGAGGCATGATAAGGGAAGATATGAAATACCCCTTCTAGACTCAGTAGAGTTAAATTCAATCCGGAGGAGACGGAAGTCGGAGTAGGACAGAAAAACGGCATGAAGACTTAGTATTCCCCCTGCTGGCGTGAAGGGCCCCTTTCATAGCATGAGACGCTCATCGAAGAGAGTAAAACTCGGATTTAAGGATAAGCCTAGCAAGCGTACTGGGAGAATCCGGTTTGTAATTGTTGTTCATCGGTTTTCACTTGGATAGCGGAGGAGCCGACTTTTCAGAAAACATATTATCCCCATACCCATTCACATCCATTCATATCCATCCATTCCTACTCCTCCAACAATTTGCGAATACTAACCATGAATACAAAAAACATTATGTTAGGGGAAGTTGCAGACAAGGACTTCAATTGAGAAAACTGGACTCTCGAGTACGAACATTCTACACCGGTAAGGTAAAATTTTCTTTCTTGAAATGTTGTAATTTATTAACTGTTATTTATGTTATCGATGTAGCAGCGGTGATAGGAAGTATTAAATAAACAAACTAAATTCCTACGGAAATCAAATAGGCACAAAGTTTAGGGCGGGGCTAGTTTATCAAACTCGGTAAAAGATACTAAAATAATAATAATTAATAAATCTGAAAATTCTCACCCTTTCTCTAAAAGAATCTAGGGGTTACCACACGTAATACATTATCTTCTCTACATATGTGTGCATATTAAGTATGCAAACAGATGTAAAGTCTAAAACAAAAAAATACACAACGAAGATTATAGAAATAATGTGAACTAAAATCTTAAATCTTGATTACTGTGAGAAAATCGCAGGGATTTAAGAAGATAGGGTAGGTTTAGCTAGATTATAAAGGTATAGGGGTTTGAAAATCACGAGCCTGAGGTAGAAACAAACCGGAAGGAGGGTTAAGTCAGGCCATCATACCTAGTGGTGTGACCAGTAGGACATAAGGGTAGAATTATGGACGCAGCTACAAGATTTGAACTACGATGGTTCATCACAATTGGTGTCAAAAGCCAGGAGTGTCGGACCATTACAACGGCCGACGCAAAACGCTCAACATAAATGCCCTAGTACATAATCTAGATAAAGAGAAATGGCATGATATTTTTAATTGTAATGATACGAACGAATGCTTCGAACTATTTGAAAAAAAATTATCAATGCACGTAAGTACTGCACATTCTATTGATTCCAGAAAACAATCATCAAAATTCAAACCAGCTAAACCATGGATAACTTTTGGATTAATTGTATCAATCAGACACAAAGAAGCAATATACAAAAAATTAATCCGACAACCTACAAACGAAACCTTAAAAAAATACCTAAAAGCATACAAAAACAAACTTACATATTTAATAAAAAACACAAAAGAAAACTATTTTCGGCGAAAACTAGAAGCAACGGAGAACGATGCAAAAAAAGTCTGGCATGTTATAAATGAAATCATAGATAAGAAAAAAAATTAATGCCGCAACATATTTAACAACTTTTTTGCAAATGTAGGCAAAAACCTTGCAAATCAAATACAAAAAATACCGTCTAATGACGAACAAAGCATTAACGTCAATATCTTAAACAAAATTGACATGTTTCCCCTTACTTCAGCCCAGGAAATCGAACAAATCATTACAAGCATGAAGGGAAGATCAGCACCAGGTTTCGATGGAGTTACTGTCGAAACACTGAAAACTATCAAAAAACACATTTCAAAACCATTAACACATTTAATCAACATTAGTCTTCAAAACGGAATATTCCCAACGATATATAAACAAACCATCATCACTCCAATCCATGAATCTGGCAACCAGAAGAAGTGAAAAATTATCGTCCAATATTGCTGATTTCAAACATTGCCAAAATCTTTGAAAAAATTATCAAAAAAAAATTGACTGCATTTATTAACAAAAATAACATAATTCACGACAACCAATATGGATTTATGAAAAATAGAAGTACCCAAGATGCGATTTCCAAATTATCGAACATTATTCAGAACACATTAGACAAATCTTTGAAATGCCTCGGAATCTTCATAGATCTTAAAAAAGCTTTCGATAGTATTTCTCATGATAAACTTGTTAAAAAATTGAACTATGTTGGGATAAACGATAAAGCTCTAAAATGGATAAAAAGCTATTTATTTGAACGACAACAAGTAGTCAAGATAAACAACTCCCTAAGTCAACTCCCACTAACAAGTAATTTCGGGATACCTCAAGGCACAGTCCTTGGCCCGCTATTATTTATAATTTATGTCAACGATATTTTTAAACTACCACTTAACGCAGGCATAATATCATATGCCAACGATACAGCTATCATAGTGAATGGGATCGACTGGAATAGAGTAAACGAACAAGCAAATAATAGTTTGAACACCTTAAAACATTGGTTTGACACAAATCTTCTCTCATTGAATACTAACAAAACATACTACATACACTTCTCAATCAACAAACTAAAAACATTCCCCAACACTAAAATAATTATCCACAATAACAAATGTAATAAAATAACATGTATCCAAGGCTGTTCAACATTGAAATCAGTATCAGAAATTAAATATCTCGGAGTGATAATAGAACAACATATGAAGTGGAAGAGCCATATCTGTGAATTGGTTAATACAATTAGTGCATAGTATACTGGATTAGTATTGCATAGTATACTAGATATATGACTGGATTAGTGCATAGTATACTCTTTTTAGATTGTTGAGTTTTAAAATATTTCTTAATCTTAAGAAATATTTTAAAACTCAACAATCTAAAAAGAGTATACTATGCACTAATCCAGTCATCAATTCAATATGGAATTATTGGATGGGGGGGATCATACAACAATATTCTAACTCCGATCAAAGTGATCCAAAAGCTAATCATTAAAGTAATCCTAAAAAAAACCCTCCACTTATCCAACAGAAATGCTTTTCGCCGATTTCACGGTGCCTCGAGTAGAGAATATCTTCAAGAAAAATGCAATTATCCAAATTTACAAATCAATCAAAAAGATTGATATCTTTTTGATTGATGGGTTTTGAAGACAAATTTGATTTTGAAGACAACTTCAAAATACCAAAATTTAATACCAAACTAATGCAAAACAATTATATCTATTTAGGAATAAAGTTTTTCAACAACCTTCCGATTGAAATAAAAAAAACCAAAGATATCAATAAACTGAAACTCCAACTGAAGCTACACTTCATCAGGAATAATTAACTTAATAATTACCCGTTTTTCTCTTTCTTTCCATATATTATCAATATATATATTCATCTCTATTTTATTTAGATTTTTCGAATTTCTCTTAAGTGCACAATATTTTAGTATGTAACCGTATCCCATGTAGGTACACCTACACGTATAGATAATCCAGAAGTTTCAATTTTACCTATTTAAAGAGCACCTCAGAGCACTAAATGGCAATGGCGATTCTGAGTTCGCAGACCATTTATTAAAATATGATCATAGCTTTGACATAAATTCAGGTCTTCAAATATTACATACAGGATATAAAACATCGCAAATCAATAATTTAGAAATTTTAGAAATAAGAAAAAATGTAAATTCCAAAGCTGACATAATTAATAAGCAAAAAAATTTGTTAACCCTGTTTTAAATATCTTCCCACTTAACCGGCCTTTTACTTCTAATAGCTTGGTAATCCCCAATTCTTCGAAACTCCCACCATTGTCAACCCTTCCCCCTCCTTCAATTTCTTCTCACCATATGTAATCTATAATTAATTTTTTAACTTTAGTATACTTTTATTCCTGAAGAAGTGAACATGGTTCACGAAACATGTTGATAGTATAAAATATAAAAAATAAAAAAAAGTGATGTAAACTAAGTTATTTTCTTTTAATAAATAAATAATGACATCACAAAGTAACAACCTTTTAGAAGAAGTTTTCTTCAAAAAATAATTTTAGTGCATTGATATCTGTGTTTGCCATTTTATTTATGTAGAGTAAATTTGTTGCCCGTTGCAAGATGACGGCGGATGATGGGTTGCTACAAAGCAAAGTAAATACGCTAATTAAGATTATTTTCATGGTTATTTTAATGTTTATTTTAGAAGAGGTCAAAGAATAAATTAGTAAGATGAAAATAATTAAACTATGGACACGAAAAGAGATTAATAGCAGCATAAATAAATGAATTCAGGGAAGCATCTTCGCTCTATCACCACGATATTTCTGCGTGTTCACAAATGAACACTGCTAAAACGGTCGGTTCGCGCCTGTCAGTGCACAGGGAAGCGTGGTGGGGGTCGCTACTCGCTGAAAAAATAGAACGAAATGGATTGAATCTACTAAAGAGCTGACTCGACCACTCTACTAAAATTACGGTGTTCGGACGCGTTTAGTTACTACTATACTCTCCACTCGACTAAAATACTTGATCAATCAGAATGGGGCTTTAACCCCTCTGAATTTTCGAAAATATTGGCTTTTGGTGTCTCTAACAAAATGACATTTTACGAAAACTTTTTGTTATTACCGCTTCACAATTAAAGCTCTATAAATGAAACATTTCTGAATGTAGCCAAATAGTAAAAACTGTTTTAGAAAGGTTACAAAATAGGCTTTCAAATTATTATATTACAAATAAATATTAGCATTTGTAAATATTAAAATTTAGAATGCAAACATTAAAAATAGGTAAAAATGACTCACGTGATGTTTTTATGTGAAAACGGTACTAAAATCACAGATTACGTAAACAACAATACTTATCCTATTGTATATATGTGTAATAAACACTTTTGTCACCTCACTTTTTTATCATTTCATATAAAAATATTTAATAAAAATTTAAAATGTGGAGCGCGGTGGAGCTGCCGGTAGCAAATTTGCGCGGGTAAATATTTTTGTCAACTACACGACTGACAGCTGATTCCTGTTATGTATTTCCATAGGCAATTTGATAGGGATGTGCAGCTTGATCTACTATCGGCCTTGTACTTTTTGTTTTAGGGATGTAACTAAAACAATAACGGAGTTAGAACGATTTCTATGGAAACACACGCGCTAACGTGTAAACACGCTTATTGTACTTGACTGCTGTCCTATTTTTAACACTTATATCTGCTTACGTTGCGGAGGGGTTAAGGACCAGAAAACAAAATTTCGATGGGAAATTGAAATTAACCATTCATGAAAAATTCAATTAAAAATTATGCTTGAAAAGCATTTTCGAATGAATAACAAATTCATTAATTTTAGTAAGACGGCCCTGTGAATGCTATATAAATTGAGTAGTGGAGTTGCAAAACTTACTCTTGAATATTTAGGAAATCTGGAGTTAGTGTTCCCCCCATTACACATATCAATCCTCGCATCAATATTATATCGCGATCCGAAAATATCGCAACCGGCTCACAAGGTGAGCCATTACACGTGTCAATATTATTGACGTCAGTATCGATGCGAATCCTTGCGGGACGGACGCGTTTTAAGTGATGAATCCGAAACGAAAAGCCTGTATTGTTATAATTTTGGCGGAGGGCAAAGGCGGAGAAGGTGGAAGGGGAACGCGGGAGAAGGGACTCGGGAGGCGAACTGGGACGCACAGGAAAGGACATGTAGGGAGAATCAAGTTATTTCCTTGAATGGCATTGCAACGCATGCCGGGTACCAGCTAGTAAATAATAAAAAAACATACTCCTCGATTGCTCAACGCATCTGCGCGATCATTTTGAAATTTTTCCCCCCCCAACATAAAAAATATTGTGCTTCCGAATTTGAATATGGAGACATACAAAACTGATTACAGTGCTATATAGCCAATGAATACATTTATATTTTACCAATTATCACATATTTTTAGGATTTATAAAAAAATAATATTAAGAAAAACATAAATTTATAATTTTTAACAGAATTTGGTTTTTAAAAGCCACAAATCAATCGGAGACATTTAAAATGTCGCCAAAATATGGCAACATCACTCTAGTAGTTATCACATATTTTTGTATTTATTAAAAAAAAATCATTAACTTTATTATTTTTTTAAGGAATGTAGGTAAATATGGTTTCAAAGCCACACAATCAATCCGAGACAAAAAAAATCTCATCATATAGCAAAAATCGTTCTGAGTGGTTAGTAGGTAATTATAAACGCTTACTTGTGCTTGACTGGAGTGAATAGGCTCTTCAATTTTTTGCAAGAATTTTAGTGCCTCAAATGTCCAGGATTTTGGTACATACACGTCGTGGAGTCCGGCTCCGGATCTTTTGGATCTTTTAGAAGAAATAACTTTCTTAAACTCCTTCCTGTAGTTGCTATGCAACGAATTTATTTTTTTCCGTAAGTCTTCCCTCGTAATGTTTGGTTTTATAATAACCATCGTTTCTTTTATTTCCTCCAAGGCCCTATTTCTCTTAACAACATTTTTATAGTTCTTATGACGTGTGTTCCATAATATGACACGCATCTCATACGCCTCGATGAATGCCACTAACTCATTTCGCGGCGGAACTGGAGATGGCGGAACATCGCTGTCCGACATAATTACAGGCGACAAGGGACCACTGCTCTCCATGGTGCACACGGAATACTGAGGTATTGATGCGGCGAGCCGTTACACGCATCAAACCGCGCACCAATATCCCCACCACTTACGGCCACGCCCCAATACTGATATGACCGATCCAAATATGCGTTGCGATATTATTGATGATGCGTCAATATTTGCCATTACACGCATCAAACCTCGCATCAATACTTGAGTATTGATGCGAGGATTGATACGTGTAATGGGGGGATGAGAAAAACAACTTGGAAATTATCTAAATAATTATTCATAATTCTTTTGATGTTAGCGAAAAATATTAATATTACATTTACTTTAAATTTATTTCAAATACTTTTAGTGAATGTATCAAAACCAGCAAAAATTTCCAGAGCGGGTTTTGAAACTCCATGACTTAATAGTTTATTACGGTTTTTAAGAATCAATTAATATACTTTGAATTAATAAGTTTATTGCAAATGATCATTTTTTAATTGTATTCCAATCCGACTTTAAAAAATCTTTACGGCAAAGAAAACAATTGATACTTATTACGTACATAAGGTGATAAGGGCCATGAAGAATATTTGTATTCCGCTTCCGATAACAGCGGCAAATAGGCGCGACTGCCGGGGCGGCCGGAACACGTCCCCGTGCACCAACTTCCAGCCTGTCTCCTCAATCACATCGTCCACTCCCTCGTCCGCATTGTAGCGCGCTATGTCCCTCCGCAGCGTGCGAATCATGATCATTGTCAATATTCCTGGAATAAGAAACAACAATTATACCAGCAAATAGGAGGGGGGAAGCTTATTACGATTATATTCACATGACAAGTGTCTCAGCAACTAAAGTCTCTTGTCTGCGGGCGCCCTTATATTACAACATAATCAAATATAGTAAGCTCTCTCAAGTCAGTTGTATCGAGTGTGTAGACAAAGAGTACGAGAATAGAAGTATTGACTTCATCTGCTGCCACTACATAAATATAATTTGTATTCTGTAACTAGGGATGCGTTGCGATGCCTTTCAAAGAAAGAAAGTGTTTGTATTTTAAAACTGTTCATTGAAGTATTTTGGATACACAATATTTTTTATTTTTTCAGCTGGTGTCTGCACGAATAAATCAGAATGTTTCCGATGCAGTTGTCCATGTGAAGAACATAGATATTCCAAATGTGCTATCAATTACCGCTACTTTGTCTCCTTTGCAAATAAGGTCTCCGCTGCAGTCACAAGGAACGATTTTACACGCGATCCGGTAACACTGACATGTAACTTGGTCCACCCATGCAAAATTTACAAAACCATGTGAGAATAAAGCGGCTATCTCCTATATAAGAATATTAAAGTATTCTTCATACATTTAATCTTTTTATTTGATCCACGCCGATTTTGGTAATCCATCATCATTGTTCGTTCATACCTGATTTGACTGCTGGAATCAATTTGCTTTCGAAGACTCCCTCAAAATATTTCATCTCTCTTTTATTTTTCCCTCATTGATCAAAAATATTTCTGTCTTTCGATATTATCACTCTCACGCTTACGTTTTCTGGACCACTCTGGACTTTTTGACCTCCTTCGGCTAGCTTTACACTCGTAAGTTTTTTCCCGTAAATCGCTCACGTAAGCGATTTATGGCCAAATTACCATTGTGGCGCCGTCAAGTGGGTACATCTCACCGCCACCGGAATTATTATTGTTGGCACCTGCTAGAAAAGTCTCACGCTTGTACCCATAGGCCGCTGCACAGTGCCGATTCTTCGAGAACAACCGAGTGGCACGTATTGCATGCCTTATGGAAAATTACTCTACCGGTCGGCTATACAGGGTGTCCGAGGGTAAAGTGCATTAACTTCGGGAGGTGATTCTACATGATGGTATGAGTAAAAAAGATTAACAACTTTTTCCGAAATTCCAACATTTTTTATCCCATACAAAAAGACATACCTACTAAAAATCCTTAGTGTGAGGTACGATCTTACTTGCCGAAAGCCTGCCGGGCGCCCGACTCGATTGTGATTGGCCCGTATCATAACAGCGGAAAATAATAAATCTGGCCGCACACGCCGGACTAATTTTATCTTTTTACCTCAAAACTACCCCTAAAAGTTGGAATATCGAAAAAAAGTTATTTATCTTTTTTACTTGTACTATCATGTAGACTCACCTCCCGAAGTTAATGCACTTTACCCCCGGAAACCCTGTATAAACGCAGTGGACTCAACGCTAGTCTAGTCAGTCTCAATCCGTTAGTCAACACCTACCTGCCAGCGAGTAAATCTAGACGTTATACAGAGCGTTATGTGATCTACACGCATTCTCCAGCGCAGCATTTGGAAATTACAGAGGCTACGGTATTTTCTCAGACCCTCTGTAATAGACATGTGCAAAATTGATGACTGAATTAAATGAATAAATTCAATCTTGTGACACACTCGATCTGATTCTCAATTTCAAAAGTAATTGATTCTTCATTCCTTACCTTCGGCCTTGCATCCTACGATTTTTAACAGCACCATAAATATTTATTTTCTATTTATTTTACTGTTAAATTATTTCAATGAATGATGTGTACCGTAAAAAATTTTAATATTATAATGTTTCGTAGGTATTTAAATATTATTCTATGGGCGACGCAACGCGAAGTTGCCTAAGCTAAAGTACCTATCCCACTCCCGCACCGCCATTCATAAAAGCACGCATAGATACATCATTGTAGTCCCCGGCACAAGAAAAACACGGCAGCGAGTCAGCCGATTCAATTCCGAGTTCCGACCAACGCTATTCAGTATTGGTCCCAAACGTCCCTATAGACAGACTGGGCACGCGGACTATCTCCGAAGCGCTCTATTCGGGAATTAACATTAGCATCTTTTTCAGTTGAGACAAAGACCAATGAAGTCCTGGGAAGACCCAAAACCTATAGAGCACGCTTAATTACAGAGGCAATTGAAATTCATAAAAATCCTATTAACATTAATAGAGACGACGGAGCTAAGCTCAATAGTTCTTGGTATCCGGTAATTGACGGCTACACCAAAGCTAAATGCAAAAAACCATCTTGAAGTATACTGTAATGCCAGCCCGCAGTGGATTGGTGCTGGCAACACGGTATTGCTTCGAAGTACTTAAGCACACATTTCATCTCTAACATTTACACATCTGCCCTGATGATGGACACTGTAACGCTGTCCGAAACGTTGGCTAAAGGAGGAGGTAGCGCAACACGGCATAATACCCCAAAAGGAAATAACCATAAAAATTTTTGGCCGTGAAAATCTAAAATCATACGAGACAAAGACCAGTTCAAACGAGTCGATCTTAGATCCCGGGTCTGTCCGAAAAACTAACTTTACTAGGTCCGCAGCTCGCGAGTCACATCAGACACTAGTCAAAAATTACTAATTCATTCTTCAATGCCCGCCACGAATCCGCCCGCGCGGTTCATTCATTCCTCTCCGCGGGCCAAGACGTCAATTTCATTACAAAGTTGGTTATTTTTTGGTACATACCAAAGCTATTCGAATACAAGTACCTACCTACTTTTAGACGCGGATCTTGGGTAGATATATGTGAATTTGCAGATATTATAGCTGTCGTAAAATACTCATATAAATAAATTATTGTTTATATTAGATCACGTAAAGTGGAACTATTTTAAGTTTAATAAATAAAATAAAATTAGTAAAACTTTAGGGGTGAACCAAAAAAAACTGTTTAATTTTAAGATTTAATTGCTAGCCTAACATAAATTACATTTTTCTTGTCAAAAATTTGTTTTTTTTGTCAAAATATTATCTACACATTAAAATATTTCATTAACCCATTGGCCACAAACCCCGGCAGCCTGCCGGGTGTGCAACTCAGGTACTTAACCGCAAACCCCGGCACGCTGACGGGCTAGAGTAGGTCCGCCAAAAACGGAAAAACGAGCTCAACAATGACATTTTTGAATAAAATTTTAAATGCTGAACATTCTGTAGGTAATTAATCACTCATTTCGTAGAATTGGCAATAAAATATTTCTTATGTTTTTCCCTGATATTGTGTTCCAAGTTTTGTATGCTGCCAGCCGCCATTTAATTTCTTCAAAATTGCGAGTGGTTCTATACTTTTGGTAGTGACCCTGAACGTCCCTGATTGCTTTGAAGACTATCATACCAAAATATTTTATTAGTTATCAGTATAAATGTATGTAAAATACAAAAATTATTTTTGATCAATTTATGAATATTATGTTTTTTTGTAACTTTTTGAATAAAAATGGGGAAAAAAACTAACAAAAAAAGAGAAGGTTATGTTTGTATCCTTATTTACACCTATTTTAGTATATGTTTTAAATGTTATTTTAATGTTTTTCTTTACCTTAATCGAATATGTAAATAAATTTAAAGAAATTAATTCATTTGAAATTATGTTTAAAAGTTTCAATAGATTTAGTACACCAATGCATTTCTATTTTTGGTTCAAAATTAATTCAGTGGTGAAGGCCAATTTTTTTGGTCATTAATTCTGTGGCCAATGGGTTAACCCGGTCACGCGACGTTAGTACAATTTTTCAGAATGACATAATTCACCCTAAGAAGAGTGCTTTGCGTAGTGAAAACTTCTTTAGCACCATCGTGATTTGAAATGAAAAATAACAACACTAAAAAGAGGCAAACATATGCATCTATAGGATTTAGTCTGCGAGAGAATGAGATAGTATTATCGGTCTCCTCTTTATGCGGTTTTTCGTAGCCTTTCAGTCTCTTCTTTGTGCGGTGCTTCGTAGCCTCCCCACTCATGTCTACTTTAGTTTTTTGAAGGTTTCACTTCAACAGCGTATTAGAAAATATATGTATGCATACTTTATAGAAGGTGGTTTTCTTTCTTTTTTTTTGGTATTTATTGAATTAAAGGAATGAATAAAAGGAATCAATTCTAAAGGCCAGGGGAATCAGACTGAATTGATTCACTCCTGGGAATGAATCTGCCCATGTTTACTCTGTAACACCTTCGAGGCCTCCAACTTCAACCACCATCTCGCAGTCTGAACCACAACTCATGTCATGTCATCCGCCCACAACTACAAAGCCCGCAACTTCAAAGCCCGCCGCGCTTTCTGTTCAGAGTCCGATCTCTGTCAATCGGAAGCCAGTCGCATTTCGATGCCACAGGGATCTTCCTAACCGCTTTACAAGGTTTTTTCTTGCCCTGCGGGTGGCTCCACCCACTGTAGTCTTAGCCGTCATCTCCGTCCTTATGACGTCGAGCGACCGCCTGGATCTGGTCATCCTCCACCACACATGGTGTTGTAGAGCAACACGCTGGGGACCTGAAGACCCGTGATCTTCACCACTACAGCTTCCTGACCATCATCACATCTTACGCCGCACCATCGCTGTCTACTCATCCGTCTACACCCCGGGCTCATCGACCATCCCTACGTAGCTACAATAAATACTCGACTCCCCCAACTGACTGCCTTTCATTTATCACCCGTTTCTGCCGACACCGGAGTCCGCTCCCTCATAAACGACACCAAAAGTCACTTAACGCAATTTATAGCAAGTTACAGAACTGTTCTTTCAGAAGTTTTTTGACAGGTCTAATCGCGTCCGCGTGAATTTCCAGCTTTCTCAAAGCTTATAAAATCAGTTTGATAAGCTGAGACTTGCCGCAAGAAATAGTACCAAAATGCACTGTTGCAAAATGTCAAAAATTAAAAGATAGTTGTCTTTATAGGATTTTTTTCCTATAACACTAGTATTTATTTAAGTTTTCTGAAAATGAGCATCCTTCTATTCAATTAAGTATTTTTTGTATTAAGCTTTTTAATGTACTATCATTATTTTCATGTATCATCTATTATATGTAATGTATCAAAAGTTTTCAATAAAAAAAAATAATAATAAAAAATTATCGGTCCAATCCTTTCTAATCTCAATGTTTCTGTTTTTAACATTACGTATTTGAATTCGAAGTCAGTTGCTGTCAGGTATGTAGCTGTCATTCGGATAAAATGAAAAAACTCCATTAACACTCCAGTAGTTGCGCGTTCTACCATTGTAGAACGTACATGCATTTCGTAGAATTTGAACGCGAATTGAAGGTCACTCGCGCACACACTTACTGTATTCCTCTACAATTAGATAATAAACATAAAAGGTGTCCTTGCGGCAACCGACGCGACTGCATGCCGGGGATAATTCCCCGAATTCGCCAAAAGTGAATTTCTACAATAATAGAGCGCGACCACTCGCGTAACATTTTTCTACTAAGTAAATTTCCACCAATTTTCCTAGGAAAAAGTGTTACACATGTAATAAGTAGATTTGTCCAGACCAACAGGATCTTCTATGTCCGGACTGCGCTAAAAATCATGAAATGGAGGTGAAGGACATGTATGTATAAAAAAGTTAAAACTAGAAGATAAACAACCGTTTTTCAAAAAGTCTGATTTTAAGATACATATATATTTATAATAAAGCCTTTATAAACATGACAATCGTTTTTTTTTCCATTTATAAAAACTTTCCTTTAACCAGTAGTTTGCCGTTCGTCACCCGGTGGCCACGGCAGTTATTTTAAAAAATAGAACATATTTATTTTTTATACCGATTATAAGCAAAAGTGTCAGGGAGGTAATTTCTGCGTGATTTTTCCAAATAGCCTGGCATTCAAGGGGACTCTTACATTAAAAGTGTTCTGCATGTCTATATGTAGAGCGCGCGACCACTAACGTCACAAATAGAGGTGCGCCTACTGGAGTGTTAATATCCGCATTTGACGGTACAAAAGCACGTGGAGAATTGTTAATTAAAGCCAATTTCTATTTCAACACTTTATTTAGGCCTTTTCGTCTTTATTGACAAAATCGCTTAAATTGGAAAGTAGCAGGTCGCTGTTGACAGGAAACCATCTTGCCGCAAATAAATTTACAGATGTAAACGGTCACGGCATTAATTACCACAAGTCGGATGCATATGTAAACGCTCCTGTGAGTAACCTGTCAAAATCTTATGTTAAATCGTAAATTTTAATAATTAGTGTAAAGCCAGTCTTTCAAAACAGTTTAGTTTGCTTTAATCATAATTCTTAAAAATTTAAATTAATCTGTTTAATTTTATTAATAACAATAATAAAGTAAGGTTTCAAGTTGTAACTGGGTTAGAGATAAGAATAAGTTACTATATATATTATGAATTCATACAAAAGATATAAAAAATAAAGTGAGGTGATAACAATTTAAGTTTACAAATAAAAGAAGAGTATTTCATAAAATGCAAACCGTAATGTTGCAATAATATAATGAACGTCACGTGGAATAGTAATAAACAGTCATGACCAATATTATTACTTCTGAATGCGAACATTCTGCCAATTCTTTACTGATTGAAGGTGATCTATTTGAACTACAATGAATAATGCAATTAATTTCTCACATTATACATTATAAAAGCAAAGAAAAATTAAAATTTCCACATTATACAATAAAAGCTAAAAAACTTAATTTTCTATATCATACATTAAGGAAAAGTAGAAGATTTTACAGTTCAAAGTTTTTTTACTGCTCATAAAAGGATTATTTTATTTATTTATTTATTTATTTTATTTAAGTATATAAAACAGGCATGGTGCCCAAAAAATTATATACATGTATGTTTAAACATAATGATAACGAAAATACATAGTATCGAAAATGATAATATTAACATAGTGATTGTATAATAACAAATAAATGAATGAAATGAATTAAAAGGATTAGCTAAAAATATGCCCAGTTTAAAGTTTAAAGCAGTGTTTCCCAACCTTTATTTCGCCAAACCTCCCCGAACCAAAAAAATATATTTTCATGCCCCCCTTAGGGGTCGTCCATTAATCACGTGAGGCTCGAAAGGGGGGGGGGTTCGGAAAAAATCACGAAATATCACAAGGGGGGGGATATAATGAGATATCACGTGTATTTATTATACCAGGGTGGCCACAAAAAACGGATTTCAAAATTCCCTGATAATTCCAGGTTTTCCAGGGCAGTTTCTACATTTTTCCCTGATATGTTTAATTTGATATAAGGGGATATCGTTAGTTAAATAAATAATAAAGGGAATTCCGTCATCTATAGCATTTATAATTTCTTTGCATTACAATAATCTATTAAACACAAAATACACTTGTTACAAATTTATAATGCCCGAAGACAATTTGTAAAGAAATGAAAAGAGCATACAAAAATAGAAAAATAAACAAAAAAACATTAACATTAGAAGAGATACAAAAAAAAAATCACATGAAACAAGCAACAATACAAGGGAACAGTTTAGATTTAGAATATTAATAATTAAAACAACATACCCTTTGGGTAAGCAGTTAGGACATTAAATAATATAAAGAAAAATATGGTAATAGAGAAAACTGAACCATAAGCATTCGACTAAAATTTAGAAAAAGTTTTATTATGTATTTACACGAAGCTGTGGTATAAATAGTGATGCAATGTAATTTTATAAATACTAAAAACCTTGATTTAAATGTTAAAATACCTAAACACACAAAATAAAAACACACACACACACATCAACTAGTTGACATGGATTGTGTTGCAAGGGCATTAACGAAGATAATAATAAAAAAATACCTAGATCTAGTTTGTCTTTGTCAGCATATCTTTTGTTACACAAGTCGTAAGTAAAAGTAATAAAACACAACTTCGGGGTTTCACAAATCGCAAAATAACGAATTTAGTTTTATTTTTGGAATTCCCTGATATTATAAAATCTTTTCAAAATTCTCTGACATTTCCCTGATAATTCCAGGTTCGGTAAAATTCCCTGATAATTCCAGGTTTTCCAGGTATTACAGGTCTGTGGCCACCCTGTATACCTACATTTAAAGATAATATTCTGAAAATTTGAATATACTTTGTACTAAAAAAATACACATGATTTTGGGTATGGGGGGGGGTAGTTTAAAATCTCACCACATATCACCAGGGGAGGGGGTTAAAAAGTTGCTAAAAACATCACGTGATTAATGGAAGACCCGTTAATTATGTTTCAACAAAATTAAGAAACACATTTTTTTATATTAACTAAATTATTTATTTGAATTTCAAGTAGGTACTTTACAGATACAATATATTTATTTATTATCGATCTTTAATAGAAGAGCAGGTACACTTTTAATCATTAATTACATTTACATTTCTTAGTTTTATTTTAATTTTACATATTATTGTATTATTATTTTTTATTTAATTAAATTATATTTTTATAATTAGATAATGACTAACAACTTTCAAAGTAATTTTAGAACAAATAAATAAAAACTTTTAAAGTACTGATGAGATACTTGAGCTTGCATGTTCTGTACCAGTTGGTCGATTCTGGGTTCAGTCTTTGCTATAGCTATGGTTAAAACCTATTACGCCCCCTCTGACATTTCTCTACGCCCCCCTGGTTGGGAAGTCCTGGTTTAAAGCAAAAACTCGAAGATTAAAGAAATGCATAATTTTGCAACGATTCGCCTTAAAAACTAATTACGTAACCAACTTTTTTAAACCCTGATGAGCATTTCTCACAAAACAGGTTGGTTGTAACAAAAGTGGTTAAAAGTAAGTGATTTAAGAATAAAGTATACCTGACAAGAAGAACACGACCATCAAAGAGTTAATGATGGAGAACCAATGAATCTGCACATCGTTCATGCCGAGGTAGATGTCCCAGCGAGAGGCCCAGCTGACGTCGGACTGGATCCACTCCACGGAGTAGGTGAAGAAGAGCTTGGTGCCGGTCTGCGTGTTGACCAGCTGTGGCTTGGGGTCGCTGGGGAAGCTGCACGAATCCCCGCTAAACTGCAACTCCTCACGGTCCACCGACATGGGCTCCACTTCGAAGCCCACCACGCGATACCTATCACTGAACATACATGCAAACATTTTGTTACAGACGTACGAGGAAGTGTCACCATCAAATGAAGTACAACAAGCATTGTTTGACTGTCCATTCTCTCTGCCTAATGCATACATACTTCATCAGCCCCCTTTCGTCCAGTCCAGTCGTGGGGGATAAAAAAGGCCTTTACCTTGCAAAAGGTCATGTAGTAGCGATTTTGATATATGTTGTTTAGATTGGGACTCTAACAAAAAAAAAAGTTTTTGACCTTGGGGGGGTCGAGCTCAAGCCGCCATCTTGGATTGAAGGTGCCAAAATCTGTTTCTTTCAAAATAATTGTGCAATGGTTGATCTTACAACCAAGTTGTTAAAGGCAAACTTAAGCGAGAATCATACTGAGCCGACGCGACGCAACCTTCCTGTCAATTCCTGTCCTTGTTCACACTGGCCGACGTAGGTACACGTCGCTGTGACCACGTGACAAGGTGTCTCTGGTTGTGTGATTTGACACATTTGACATTTATTTTTTAGGTTATGTTTATGTGATTCTCTTCTCAGCAGACGATAGCTTTGCCATGTCTTCTGAAAGCGAATTTGAAGATGATTTGCTACGAATATTATTATTCAATCAATATTCTCGTAAAAAGAAAAATAAAAAAGTGAGAAGAAGTATTTTGGTCCACAACATTAACAAACAAAGACAAATGTTTGGAGAGTTCCATACTTTAGTAAAGGAACTAGAATCTGATGACGAAAATTTTTCATGTATTTCCGTATGAGTAAAGTGGTATTTGAAGAGCTTCACAGCATAATTGAATATGACATAAAAAAAGAAAACACACGTCTTCGAATGTCAATTCGGACTAGAGATAGACTGGCAGTGTGTCTAAGGTTTAATTGTCATTCATTATAGGGGTATAATATAGAAAGTCATGCAGTGAATGGCTGAAATTTTCTCCCAAGCTGTGAGATTCTGCGTAAAGTACGTAGTAATTAATTTAAAAATTCCAGAAATAAACATTGATGAAGAATATAAACATACAAAGTATATTAGATTATAATCTAACTGAAAAGCGCTGACAAACAGCTTTAATTAAATAATGTTTGTATGTTGATAATCTTTCAATATTTATCATATCATCAACAACATATTTGTTACCAAGTATATGCAGGTGATTTATTATGGCGTATAATTCAACATTAGATCCTGTATTATTACAATGGTAAGGTAATTTGTGACGAACTGATCTACTCGGTACATGAAAACATATATATTAACGAAAGAAGTTCAGGAGAGTTCAACAAGTTATTAACAATTTTAAATAAATAAAATAAATCAGAACAAATTCTTCTTTCTTTTAATGTATCCCAGTAGTTGTAACAGGGAGAAGTAATTAATATTTTCAATTGATATTCCCAATTTAAAATTAATATGACGTAAGAATTTATGTTGGACACGCTCAAGGGAATATTCATGTGTACTGTAATATGGATTCCAAATGGTGGAATTAAATTCTAGTAGGCTTCTAACAAGAGAAGTATATAGTAGTTTGACAGTTTTAAAATTTTTAAAATCCTTCGAAATTCGTAAGATAAATCCCAACATTTGCATAGCTTTACCGGATATATTATTAATATGTTTAATAAAAGTTAATTTAGTGTCAAAAGTAATACCAAGGTCTCTTATTTCAACAACAGATAATAAAGTGTGATTATTGAGAAAGTAAGTGAACAACAATGGGTTTTTTTTCCTGTGGAATTATGAATATTTATGTGTTGCTGAAAGAGATGGCGATATAAACATAGGTCGATTTTGCATTTTGCACGCATGCCTCGCTTGAAACAGTGTTTATTATATTGTATTGGACAGTTCAGGAAAGATTTGGAATAATAACTATTTATGTTATTATCGGCGACGCGCGACGTTTTGAATTTAGTTTGGCGGCACATTGAGAAGTAGATCTTTTCAAAGCTTATTAATTATTATATTATGATCACTTTTCAACGGACATAGAAAACAGCTCGATTTAAAACAATGTTTGTTTTTTAAGTTCATAACCTAAGTGACAGCAGATTCTATACATTTAATTATCTAGTTACAGGTAAATCATTTTAAAGGGACCTTTGCTTATGTAGTGGTGTATTAGATGGATAAAAATGATCTAATATTATCAAATAATAATTCTGTTTTTGTTAGGTAGCTGAAAAATGCAAAAAAAAACAAAAAAGCATCGTCAAATTGAAACGCAAGTCTAAATTTAAATATAATTGATAAACATCGTTTCTCACCCAATATCTTTGGGCATTTTAGGGGTAAAGGGGGACTGGGACGTGTGTTTCAAAATCAATTTTTTTTTTTTAACTTTTGATTTTACCGGTGTCTATTTTTTCTAATCTAATTTTTTTTTTAATTTTGAATACTTAGGTAGAGACAATCGGTGTGCACAACTACATTGAAAAGTGCCCTCTTTAAAATGATGTGCCTGCAAGTACATGAATTATGTAGCAATTTTGCAATTTATAAATAAATACCTATGTAATTTGAGTTGCGGATTCATGATCCTACCTATCTTTAAATTGATGTATGTAGATAATAATATATCGGCATTTTTCACAATATCAAATAAAGATTAATCACAATTTTTTTTCAAATGACCTCCTACACCTGGAGCCCTAGAGCCGCCTCTGATTATCACTACAAAGTAGTTTCATCCATGCACTCGATGACGTAGGGTTTGTCATAGTAGGATCCTAGCCTGTAGCAATATAGGAGCTGAGCTGGCAACCCTGCAGTCAGGACTGCAGGCACGCGGTATGTTACTGTCTCTTTCTCTCCTCATGAAAAATTACTGTAATTTGAAATAGATTTTGCTATATTATTATACTGTGTTGTGGAAATACGTTAAAATGATATTGTGTAATATGTTCTTACAAAATTTATCAAGAAAACTTGAGTTTTACGATTTTTTGTCAAAATTTTCTTCTTTCTACCACTGTAAGTCATTATATATTAGACTTTTAAAAAAAAACTTTGAACAAAAAAATGTACATTATTTAGTCTTCTTCAAGTTTGCAATAGACATTTTTGCTGTAAAGTCAACCGTTAACCCCTCAGCAACGTAAGCAAGTATACTCGTTAAAATAACGATAGCAGTCAAGTACAATAAGCGTGTTTACTCGTCAACGCGTGTGTCTCCATAGAAACCTTTATAACTCCGTTATTGATTTAGTTACATCCGTAAAATAAAAAGTGAAAGGTCGATAGTGAATCATGCTGCACATCTCTATTCAAGTTGTCCATAGAAATACCTAAAAAGAACATTCTGTCAGACGCGCAGTCTGACAGATAATTTATCCCGCCAAATTTCCCACGGGCGGGTCGCCCGCTCCCGACATTGTTAATTTTTATTAAACATTTTTATACGAAATGATTGAAAAGTGAGGTGACAAAAATGTTTATTACACATTTATACAATAGAATAAGTATTGTTGTTTACATAATCTGTGATTTTAGTACCGTTTTTACATAAATACATCACGTGAGTCATTTTGACATTTTTTTAATGTTTGCATTCTATATTTTAATATTTACAAATATTAATATTTATTTATAATATAAAAATTCGAAAGCTTATTTTGTAACCTGTCTAAAACAGTTATTACTATTTGGCTACGTTCAGAAATGTTTCATTTATAGAGCATTAATTGTGAAACGGTAATAACACAAAGTTTTCGTAAAATGTCATTTCGTTTAAGACATTTAAAGTGCAAATTGGCGATTTTCTGAGGGGTTAAGAAATTATTTTGACAAAACCTAATTTTGGCACCTTCAATCCAAGATGGTGGCTTGCGATCGACCCCCCCAAGGTCGAAATTTTTTTTTCTTCATAAGATACCCAGTCTTAACAACATATATCAAAATCGCTACTACATGACCTTTTGCAAGGTAAAACTCCCCACTGACTGGAGTATTACACCATCCAGCCTACCTGTAATAATAATAATAAATTTGGACAACTTATATAGCGCTGTTTTTGCGAAAAATCGCCTCAAGAGCGCTGTGTTCGCAACTCTCCTTTATTCTCAACGTTATCCTCCCAATCTTATAAGGTTGCATCTAGGTTGAATGTCCCAGCAAGAAGGGTGTGTGGTGTATGGAGGTGCAGGTGAACTTACGCACTCCGTGGATGGTACAGCAGGATGAGCTTGAGGTGGTTGTGGATGTAGGGGCGCTGGTGTGTCATGAGGCCGAGGCGATAGCCTTGCTCCACCACCTGCTCCGAGTTGCCGCTCTTCAGGGAGTGCGTTGCCACTGGGAGGTTGTCTACCAACCTATAGTATTAAATCAATACATTAGTCATAGAGTCAGAACACTCGTACGAGTCATCACAACGGCATCAAATAAACATCACAACAAAATCAACCTAAACTAACCTAAACAAATCAAAAATGTTCACCGACATGTTTGTTGCGGGTTCGGTAAAAACTTTATGTTAATATTTCTTACCATTTATGGAAATTTAAATTTAAGACAAAATATTTTGTAAAGGTATATTTTTTAAGACAAACATTCCCGGGTTAAGAATAACCCAACAATGTTTGAAAATCTCCTACTACCACCACACTAATAGCCGGTTCACACGATTCAATTTTAGTTGATCAACTCGACACTTGAAAGCATATTGACAGGTGTGAACCTTCTTTCAACAAAGTTGAACAAGTTTTTTGTTGACCAACTAAAGTTGATAGCCCGTCTACTTTTGACGTTCGAGTATGACCGCGCCATCTTGGTTACCATAGTTACTCGCGGGCACAAGTAGACGTCAAACATTTATGTCAATATTCGTTAGACATTCCTAGTTTCTACCGTCATGGAATCCGTTTTATACGAAAAAATATCTGAAATGGTCGGATGATTTGATGTTCAGATTTATGCATCCCTGTTTTTGGGATCAAAAGCAAGAAGTGTACAAAAATAGAAATGCCCGTGATACTGCAATAAATAATATGTGTTTCATTTACACTACCTACCCAATATATTATGATAATGACAGAAAACAGCGGTAAATATTCAGAGACATGCGTCACCATTAATACGCATAAATTGAAAGAAAAAACAATTTGTACAAATCTAATAACAATAACTACCTATGTCAAACTTTGACGTTTGGCGTTGTCGTTTTTAGGTTATGGTAAAGCTAACTTTAACGAAATATGCATTATTTCCTTGCTTCTCCGGTTACTGTAGTTAGTAGTAATTATTATTAATTTAAACATCTCTGAAAAATTTTATCGCCAATTTTGGAAAGCAGCTCATCAAATTGTTTTTCTGCCATCCTCAAGTGATTTCTATATCCTCCGGAGTCTTCTAGGGCCATTTCTTTCAAAATTGTGTTGGATGCGCCTAATTCACTCCTTCTCATGATCCATTTTCTCGCCCAAATACGACGTTTTTTATCCATAATCTCGAGCTCGTCTCGCAGAACATCAGAAGTTAGAGAGACGCACGCACTGACAATTTCAGTTGACGCCATCTTGAATGTCAAATTCGGTTCTACTTAAATTGAAACGTGTGAACATAATCTTATTCAACTTTTTACGTTAAATAAAAGTGGATCAACAAAAATCGAAACGTCTGAACGCGCCTTAAGCGGAAAACGTTGCTTGTAACATGATGGGAAGATTTAACCAGCCGAGGAATCGGTGGGACCCAAACGCGAGCCACTGACAGGTCGAAAGATGGTAAAGATGGTTAATGAATAAAACACATAAATTACATTAAGCATTTTCAAAGTGCAATAATAAAATATTTACTCACAGGTGCACATAGTATTCATGTTCTATTCGATTCCCAACATTTTGTGATTCTTCAGCATTCCAATTCATGGGGTTATTTTTAGAATGACACAGTAACCGACATTGTACATCCTCTGCCATCTGCAGGCTATAGGGAGTATTCACTATCCTGTCTCCTCTGAGGACTTCGCCCAAATTCTCGGACTTGTAAACGAAGGTGCCATTTTTGGGCAAACAGAAGGGAAGCGAATAATATTCATATGGTAACTGAGTGTGTACACTCGTCATTTTGACGGCTTTGACATCAATCTTTTGCCCTTTTCGGAATTCAACCGGGGCAACACCCGGGACGTAAAACGCTTCCGCGGCAGTAAATAACAAAAGAAACGAGGTGAAAGAAAATGTTAGCTGAAAAACGAAAGCCATTGTAGATTATTTACATTTATAAAATACATAAACAAGTTGTGTACAATGGTAGAACTTACGACATCCATGGCAATTCAAAACGCTGAACAGTGACACATTCAATTCACAAAGGACTCAATAATGACATATCACATGCATGTAGAAGTGGTGGGATTAAAATGCAAGGCAAAATTATTCGCATCTAAACTTTACGGGATGTTGATATTTACTTTCTGCCATCGGTCGGCAAAATTCGTGTAAATCCGTCTACCTTTCTACGATATGAAAACTCTACAAATTAAAGATAAATGTTTTCTATGGCTAGATCTGTCAAAAATATCTTCGTTCTACGGGGTTGGTGTTCCTCATAGATTTATAATATATATATATGACTATATCTATGGTGTTCCTCCTGAAAGACCTGAAAGCAAGCGTCTGTCAAAGTCAGCGACGACCATTAAGGGCTAGCGAGACTATCAAGTATCAAGCGGCTTGGCTCAATCACGTAGTTTTTTGTCTATGGCTAGAGTTTTGACAGCATTTTGACCGTCTCCAGAGGTGGCTTGACGCTTGAGTCAAGCGTTGCGCAATAATCTATGTTATTGCGCAACGCTTGAAGCGAATTTATATTTCTTGGGCGTAGACAACAAATCATAGACAAATAAGTACCTGAGTGGTGATTTTAGATATTACGTATCACGTAAAACGTTTATAAAAAATAGATTAAATTATTACAAAATAGGTATTAATTGTTTTTGTGTTTAATTTGTAGAAATCCATCTGATTTTTCTATTAAATTAATGTAAATATAATTTAATAATGTTATTACGTTAATGTTATATTAAAATATTAATATATAACATTTATTATAACATAACAAATAATTATTTTTCTTTACTAGATTCCATCTCGCACAAAAATCACTTTCAAATAGCGAAAATGACAGGAAACCATAGACAAAGGAGTAATATCTCGAGAGAAATATCGTCTAGACATAGACTAAGGCTTGGCTCAACGGCTTGAAGCGCGCGTCAAGCTGTTGAGGCAAGCATTCATAGACAATAACGGAAAAATAAATTTACGTGCTGGCCGTCAAGCCGCTTGATAGTCTCCAAGCGTTCTGGCAAGCATTTGTCTATGCCTAGATGTGATTTTCGATAGTTTGTTTGGTTTATTTATGGTTGAAAGTGAATTTTGTGCGGCTGAAATAAAATGGAATATAACGGAGACAAAGCATTCTTAGCCCTTGGGTTATCTTTGTATTTTAATAAAAATAAACGAATTTGGTGTCAAGAATGGTACAATTTGTGATCCCGCTTTACTCATAAGCATTTACAAAGCGTATTACAGGCACGGCACCAAATGATTACTTACACGCATTTTTTCAAAATAGATGATCGTAATTACGAAGCATTGTTGTATATTTCCGTTGATATTATGAATAAATGTTATAATTAATATTTAATATAACATTAATTGATAAAGTTGATAAAGGAAAATTATTTATTCCCTATTTCTCAGACGTTCACAAGACCTAAACAATATTTTAAATCAGTCAAAGCAGTTACATCATTAACAATAAGAAAACAAAAAAATACTTGCAGAACTGAATAATAACATTAATAGAAGTTACAATATTATTAAACAATGAGAGAAAAAAAATACTTGCAGAACTTAATAATAAATAATACTTACTAGCTGGTACCCGGCATGCGTTGCAAAGCCATTCATAGAAATAAATTAATTCTCCCTGCATGTCCTTTCCCGTGCGTCCCCGTTGACCTCCCGAGTCCCTTTCCGAGAATACTGCACAAGAGTCCCAACTGCTCCCGTCAGGAGCCAGTGAGACTATGGTATCCCCGATCGGGGTATGTTGTGAGGCTGAAGGTAGTGGGATGGGGAAGGAGATAGGAAAGAGGAAGGTGGGGAAGTACCTGGCTATTTAGATCTAGTCACCAATCACGGCTAATGCCATTTCAAGTAACGTTTCAATTCTGAATGGTGGTCTTACACCAGGGCGATACTGGGAGTATCTTCCGCTCTGGAACGTGCCGCAAATATATGTACTTATTTTAAATGAATAAATTGTGAAATAACACAAATTAATCAAATAAAATTTATTTGCCACGCCGGGATTCGATCCCGCAACCTTCGGAATGCGAGTCAAGAGCCTTACCGCTGTACTACGCGCCGGCCGTTCGTTATGCTTGATACCTTTTTTAACAAATCGATCGTCCATGGTGAATGGGGGAATTTGTGACAAAAAGGAGCATCTTCGAATATAATATTAATAAAGGCCGAATACACATAGCCGCACTGCGCCCGCACCGTGCCCCCACCGCAAGTCCCCGGACTGTCGGTCGGTTGCGATGACGTGAATGCGTGAAACCATACTTGTCCGCACCTGATCCGTGCGTTGGCCGTGCGGCCGGTCTCACTATCGCCTAGTGCAGGGATGGCGAACCAATGGCACGCGTGCCATTAATGACACGCGACACAATATTTTGGGCACGTCACTGATCAGTGATCACAAAATTTATTATGCACTACGAAAAAAAGTGTGAAGTGTTTAGCAGGTGAAGTCGTTTGTTTTCGTACCTACAATCTACATCGCGATCGCGAGTTTCTATTGCTAATGAATGACGCATAACATAATAGTGAATTTCGTTGATATAATTGTATTATAAATTTTAATTGAGTTTTATCTATGATTTAAATGTTATTTAATGTGGCTAGTTCAGCAAAAAAACAAAAAGTGCAAGATAGTAAGAGTATCGGAGAATTTCAAACTTTGTGGATAGAGAAATATATCATTTTTAATCCCAACAGTTCGCGGAAGTTTACAAACTTTGTTTTGCCTAATGACTTAGTGAGTATGTCAGCTAGTTGGTCGTCAGTATGAATCTTTTCAACATTAACTACTTTCTTTTTCTCATAATCATAAACAAAGTGGTAACTAGTATCAATGTGTTTTGAATTTTTTGATAATTTACCACCTTTAGCCAAAGCTATAGCACCTGTATTATCTTCTAAAATTGGTACAGGACCAGTCAACTGAACATCAAAATCATTTAAAATACCTCTGATTGGCAAAACTTCTTCCACACAGTCTGCTAGTGCATAATACTCTGCATGAGTAGATGCTCTTGAAACTACTTTTTGCTTGATTGTTTTCCACAAAAAACTCGAATAAGTATGCCAGACTTCCTGTCAACAACATCCGATGCCCATCTGCATCTACGGAAGCATCAATTTGTATTTCATAACTTGAATTGTAAACTAATTTGAGTGATTTTGTCCAGTACAAATACTTCAAGATTCTTAGTGCATACTGATAATGTTCATGATCATAACCCCCTTGGAATCGACTCAAATAATTAACTGAAAACGAAATATCAGGATGTGTTCCATTAGCAATGAATAATAATGCTCTGATTAAATTTCTGTATTTTATCGAATAATCACATCTTGGACCGTTACTGTTTTTAATATTTATCAACGACATAGTTTTAGGAATAAAAAAATCAAAGTATCTCCTGTTTGCCGATGACCTTAAGTTGTACAAAAAAATAACATCATTAGAAGATTGCGCCGATTTGCAAAAAGACTTATCATCACTTCATGAATGGTGCACACTAAATGATTTATATTTTAACGAAAACAAATGTGCTGTAATTTCCTTCACAAAAAACATCAATAAATTTTCAAACACATATCACATTAACAACGTCGCATTACGTAACACAACTTCAATTAAAGACTTGGGCGTGACATTTGACTCTTCACTTAGCTTCAATAAACATGTAGATGCAATTTCAAAATGTGCATCACAAGTATTAGGATTAACGCTAAGAATCACAAACTGTTTTAAAAGTGCAGAATTAACATTAACATTATATAAATCAATTGTGCGAAGTATCCTCGAATATGCATCCACAATTTGGTCTCCCAATTATGAAATTCATAATTATAGGATCGAATCCACACAAAGAAAATTAACCCGTGTAATTGCTTATCGTGAAGGTATATCTGATCAATTTGGAACGTACAAAGACCGAAATTCACACTATAAACTACACTCTCTAACAGCCAGACGTAAACTTTCTGATTTATTACTTTTACACAAAATTATACACTCATCAGTTGATACACCAAACATTTTGTCCCAAATTAACATTAACACATCATCAAGAAAGTCAACAAGGAGGATGAAAGACATTTTCTATATTAAAGCCTACCTCACAAATACAGGGTATTTCTCCCCTTTACCACGAACACTGAGAAGTTATAACGCTATACATTGCTCTAATAAAGAAGTAGACATTTTTAATGACCAATTTAAACATTTCAAAAAAAAAGTTTTACCTTTTATCATATTTATTTATTTATTTATTTATTTGAGACACAAACAGGATATTTATAAAACATTTTTGTGGGTTAAATAAAATAAATTAAAATACAAATATAAATATCCCTAGACTAATGTGTCTGCAGTAATCACATTTGAATTTTTACAGAAGCAAACACATGAAAAACAATGCAAGTATTATTTATACATAACTTTAAAAACAAAAAAACTAAATACAAAATTGAAATACATTATAAGTATACAATATATATGAAGTATTTCCTGAGATGTAATAAAACAACAAATTTTTTTTAATTTTTTTTAGGTGCACAAATCGTGGAGATAATTTTTGAAACATGTTACATTATTTAGAAAAATATCTATGAAAGTGTGTATTTTAACAAGATCGTTATATGATCGACATATTCTGGACATAGGATTAAAATATCCAGTATTATTGGTAAAAATTTCAGTCCAGAATATGTTTAGATTTCTGGTAGATTTGGGCCTGGCGAATAACTTAATTTGGTTGACTAAGTTACTGTCTACACGATTATTCACAATATTATATAGCATTAAGAGGTCATTTATGTTTTGTCTTTTAACCAGACTTTCTAATTTAAAATGTCTAAGTCTTTGTTCGTACCCGTCTAGAAGATGATAGACACCTGATCGGTAAGACAAAATCCGTGTAAATTTTCTTTGGACTGATTCGAGTCTAGATATCTGTGTAATATAATGTGGATTCCAGACTGTTGACCCGTACTCAAGAACACTTCGGATTAAGGAATTAAATAGAATTATTAGACTGTTAGAATTCTTAAATAGTTTGGTTGATCTTACAATAAAACCAAGTAATTTATTTGATTTACACACAATGTATTCAATGTGTTGATTGAATGTTAGTTTGTTGTCAAATATAATTCCAAAATCTTTTATTGATTCAACTGTTTCTAGATTGTGACCACATATGCTATATGAATACAGAGTTTTGTTGGTGTTCTTCGTGAAATTTATAACTTTGCACTTAGCTATATTCAGTTCCATTTCATTGTCGACACACCAGGTAGATATTGTGTTAAGGTCTTGTTGTAAGAGTTCACAATCTTTCATAGATTTAATTGCTTTATATAATTTGAGGTCATCAGCATATAGAGAAAAATTACATCGGAGTTTGTATGTAAGGTCGTTAATAAAGATTAAGAAAAGTAAGGGTCCAAGGTGAGATCCTTGTGGTACGCCCGACGTAACTAATATTGGGGAAGAGTTAAAACCGTTGACAGTAACTAATTGACTTCTATGTGATAAATATGATTCAAGCTGATACTGTGATGAAGCCCTTTATTTATAGAGAGGCAATATTGTACCTACCAAATCAGCGTCTCACCAGTACAGGTAACAATCATAAATTGTTTATGAACATTTACCTACCATGTACTTACCTTTTACCCATTCCTACTTGTCATTCACCTCAGTTTAATTACTTTTGTTACTATCTTTTGTTATTATTATCATTTCATTTATTTGTTATTATACAATCACTATGTTAATATTATCATTTTCGATACTATGTATTTTCGTTATCATTATGTTTAAACATTCATGTATATAATTTTTTGGGCACCATGCCTGTTTTATATACTTAAATAAAATAAAATAAAATAAAATAAAATAAAATAAATAAAAATAAATCTGAGATCACTACTGACTCTAATTTTAGATTTACTTTCATAGGAGTATCATACTTCTTTGAATTCTCAATTTGATACTGTTTTGCAAGACTTTCAATATATTTTTCTTGACATAGGAATAATTCTTTCTTATCTGAATCGTAGTCAACTTCAATGCCCACATAATGTTGCACTTGACCCAAGTCCTTCATACGAAATCTTCGTTTCAATAGTGCTTTTAGTTCAGATATTTTTAATCGTATAAATCCATTTAACTTCGATAATTGGTTTATCTTCAGGAATTTCAACTACAGACCAGGTCTGATTTATCTTGAGACTCTACAATTCTTCATTCATTGTATTAACCCATTTCTTAGATTCAGGACTGTTAATTGCTTCTTCATGACTTTCTGGTACATTAGCATTAGTATAATTTACGTACACTACATGATCATCAAACTTTTTTGGCATCTTAATAGTTCTTTGTGGTCTTTTTGAGATTTCGGTTATTTTTGATTCATCATTTGACCCAGTCACCTCCTCAATCTCATCATTGATTTTAATTTCATTTTCTCTGCCCAACGCAATATCCTCATTTATTTCACTCTTATTATCAAGGTCATCCATGTTTTATCTAATATACTCAGTGTCTTTCTCAATGAACTGTACATTTCGACTAGTAATTATTCTTTTGTCTACCAATATTTTGTAACCCATATCTATAAACTGCTTTCGGATTTAATTTAGATTTTCTACATTGCTCTGGTACCCTTACAAATGCTTTACTTCCATAAATATGAAGATTACTTACATCGGGTCTCTTATTAAAAATATTTCATAAGGACACTTATCAATCGTTGTGTTTGCAATGAGCCTATTGCCCATTTGGGCAATAGACTCATTGCGATAACGATTTACAAATATGTATACGACAGCATAAATATTTACAAATATTTATGCTGTCGTATACATGCATTCAGGCCAATAACACCTATCAATCCCTGCCTCTACTAATAAACATCGTGCCCTGTCCATTATAGTACGATTATATCTCTCCGCTACACCATTCAATTGGTGAGTGTAGGGAGGACATGGTCTTATATAAATACCTTGTTTCTTTGCCAACTCAATCAATTCTTTATTAATAAATTCACCTCCATTGTCGCAACGCAATTCTTTAATTCTTTTGCCCGTCTGATTATGCATCATATTCATGTAATCAACAAAACGATCAGTAACATCACTTTTTTTCTCTATGCAATAAACAATTGCAAGCTTACTGAAATCGTCAATAAAAGAAACAAAATATTTCTCGCCATTAACACCTGTTTGAGTTATCGGTCCATTCACGTCTGTGTGGACAATTTCTAACAAATCATTTGCTCTTGATCGTTCATTCTTAAATTTCAAATTTGTCATTTTACTTGTTAAGCAAATTTCGCATTTCAAAAAATCATCTTCAATTTCTTTTGGGACCCCATTCAATAATTGTGACTCACATATATGTTTTAAATCTTTAAAATTAGTGTGACCCAAAATTCTATGCTATTTCTCTTTGTTTGTCATTTTTATTGCACTGCTGTATGTATTTACTCTCTCAACATGTGCTAACTTTCCTTCTAGTTCAAAAATTTTACCCTTTCTATTAGCAACAGCAATTAATTGATTTCTCCCATTAAATACATTAGCATTGTCATTATTAAATACTACCCTGTTTAACAATACTCGATACACTCAACTAATAGATTTCCCTGTTTAACAATACTCGATACACTCGACAGATTTTTTTTTCATATTAGGCACATAGAAAATATTCTTTATTTCTGTCTCGATCCATTTACCATTTACGTTGAATTTCATATTAATATTATCAATCTTTTCAGCCTTTAATGAAAAACCATCACCTACTTTTATGTCCACAGGATTCTTCAATTTTTCGCTTTTGTAAAAGTATTTATCCGAATTAATTATATGATCGGAACAACCACTGTCTAATAGCCATGTCACTAATTCTGCATTATCACTTTCTCTCGATATATCTGGGCTTGTCATCACTTCAATGTTGAATGAATTCTTCGCAGTTGTGTCCTCTTCGGCAATGTTCCCAGTTACACTCGGCAAACTCTGGCTGTGCTGGTAGCTCCTCTGATAATTATTTCCCATGTTGTAGTCACTGCGGCAAAAACGTTATGTCCAATACCATTACACTTGAAACATCTGATCGGTGGCATATCCCTTCTTTGCGAGTCCATGGGTTTCTCATGATATACTTGTTGACGTTGACCAATACTATTACCTCTCGTGTTATTACCTCTACTCAGACCTCGAGATACACTTCGTCCACCTCTGAAACGTGGTCCGTTGGAATTGAACGCTTGAGTTTCATTTCGCCTGTCTGTATTTGCCGTCTCTCTTTTCTGGAATTCCACTATTAACTTTGATTTGACAAATTCCACCGTTTTGTCCTTTTCTGGTAACGCATCAATTAAATCCACCATACGTGAGAGACTTTCTGGTAACGCAAGCTGCAGATAATTCACTTTGTCTTCCTCTGTTTTACTTCTCCTGCATTTCTTAATTCATTTACACACTTTTCAAACTGATTGAAAAACACCAATGGATCGTCACCTTCTCTGAATTTCAAGTCCAACAACCTTCTTTTCTTCAACAACTTAATTGTACTGCTCTTCACCAAGTACGTCTGATCCAATTTCTATACCATCTTTTTTGCCGTAGGTTCAGCAATAATCAAATCCAACTGTGTGTTAGTGACGCCGTTCACAATGTAATTTTTAGCCTTCAATTCTTTCTCTTTCCAATTTTTCTCCGTTATCTTACTCGGTCTATCCTCAGCATCAAGAACTTCCTCACAATTTTTCAAATCAAGAAACAGTTTCAACTTGAATCTCCATTTGGCGTACTCTTCGCCATCAAAAACTTGTATATAAATATCGTCTCTCTTTGCAGCCGCCATGTTTACCAGTTACCTCACTTTTTATGCTTTTTACACTTTTTCACTTCAAATAACCACGGATATCTGCTACCATGTTAAATAAACCAAATAAATGAGCACTTATGTTTTAACTTCACAACATATTTATTTATTAATAGAAAATACTTGAATTATTACATGAAACCGTTACAACCTTCTGTTCGCCATTTTATCAACCATAAGGCCTAAACTACACGAGCGGTTCTCCCGCCGCGGGAAACCGCAGCAGACACAATTTACTATGAGCGTTGTATGGCGCAAACTACACGAGCGGGTCTCCCGCCGCGGGAGCTCGCGGTTCGCAGGCGGGAGAAATTCGCCCGCCACATGCAGCGGGTCTCCCGCCGCGGGAAACCGCCAAGTTCAAACTACACGGGCGGTTTCCCGCGATTGCATCATTTCGTGCGAGAGAATGTTGTTGATCGGTAGTGCGCATAAAGGATCGGGCGGTTTCCCGCGGCGGTAGAACCGCTCGTGTAGCTTGGCGGAAAACCGCCACCCGTGTAGTTTGATATTAACCGCCAGCTTTCTCGAGCGGTTTCCCGCGGCTGGAGAACCGCTCGTGTAGTTTAGGCCTAAAATCTTCTCTTCCTTTCAGTGTTGCCAACTATCTCTACAAAAACTAGAAAATCACCTTTCTCAACAATCTCAACCTGAGGAGTCTCATATGGGCTGAGATAAGGGGCCTGATATATATCATACAGTTCTTTGTTGTGCCGGATGCGCCACTGTTCGCCCTTTTTCACGGGTCCACATATTCTTCTCAGCACTTTTCTTTCAAAAGTATCCAGCATTTCAGCCATCTTTACCGTCAGTGTCAGCGCCTAACATCCATATGCCAATACACAATACAGTTCTAACAATGGTCTTATATATGGTTATTTTGGTTTTTCTGTGGACGCTACGTGACTTAAACACTGGCAGCAAAGAGAAGTATGTTTTGTTGGCTGCTGTGATTCTCCTTCTGATTTCTGCTGGATCCTCATTGTTCTCTGTCAGACTGGAGCCCAGGCTGGCAGGGCCGTATTTACACTTTTCATTAGTATAGGCCACTTCATTTGCGCCGCCCCTTCCTCCTTCTTAGAAGTTTCATGATAATCACTCATTTGTAGGCTGCCATTAGATGGCACACAATTTTAAAAATAGATAGATATTAGAAAATGAAATAAAGAATGAATTATTCATAAAGTCAAAGTGTAACATGAAACAGAAATTACAATTTTTAAGTGATTTTTAATTTGACAAAATCATCTATAATAGCTTCATAGTTTTTAGTATTCATTAAGTCTGCTTCTATGCATAGAAGATCCGAAGAGTAAGGCTTTTCTTGTGATAATGAAGACCTTTGGTATTTCTTCACTCGCTTTGAACAGGAAAAACTCCTTTCCCCAGTACAATTTGCGACCGGAGTGCAAAGTGCAACGCGGAGAGCTATATCCAAGTTTGGGTAAACGTTGCACAGAGATGGTTTCCTCAAAAACTTCCTTAAAAAGATTCAGTAATGATGAGGAAATGAGAGGAAATGTGACCTTGAAAGTGAATATATTCCTGAACTAAATCGTCTTCTAAATCATTGTATAATATTGCACAAGAGACTCTTTGTGTTGAAAGTTCGCCAATTTTTTTTCTTTGAAGTATTATGCCTTCTCTCTAATTCAGATCTCAGTCAGGAGGTTGTTTCAATATCCTCGTTTGATGTTTTGCCTATAAAGTTTTTTCTCTTAGGGTCTTCTTACTCTTAATGTCGCCCTAATATTGCAAAAGTGCGCTCATTTCAATTCCACTTTCTTCGAAATAACCAAAATTTTCTTGCTGTGGTGTATAAACTCGAGAATAACTCCATAAAAATCAGATACCGTCAGTACATCAACAGATGAGCTCTGAATCAGAGCACTCACTTTATTTATTTTTTTGAAAATAGCTTTCCAAAATACGATTAGTAACTGAATGAGGTAACTCACTGCCCAAGCATTTTTTGTGAAATATTCGCACCATAATCGCACGACGCAATCCGCGGTCCCGTACGGGATTACTGGGCATCTAAAGGTTTCTTTAAGGGGGAAATAGGTGTAGACTCCAAAAAAAAATTTTTTTTGTTAAATCGATGGTAGGTAGAACTATTCAAAAATATATTCTGAAAATTTCAATCCAAAATTCTACGCCATTTAAAAGTTATATGCGTTTGAGTGAGGGTCCCTCCGCCGAACTACCACTATTTAACTGCCACTCTTATTTTCAAACGCATTTTTCTCGAAACTACTTTTTTCGAATTTGTGTAACTTGTAAACTCCGCACATAGCTTCTTTACATAAATATGCTCTATTTGAACCAAATCTTTATTTTAACTATTTTTATGGCAAAAAAACGTTCAAGAGAATGGTAAAAATCATGCTAAATTTTCACATTTCTGAAAAAATATTAATATTCGATTTTTTGTGTGGTTCAAATAGAAGAAAAACTTGTGATCTCTAAGAGAGTTACACAAATTGTTCAGCCGGACGGCGACTTACAATGCGCGGCAGCTGATATCTCCGTTATTTTTTTAGGAAAATATTTGAAAATTTTAGAATATACTCTTGAACATATGTGTAAAATGACCGCAAGGTATAAATAAAATATATATATATATATATATATATTCCTTACGTGTTAAAAAAAATTCATGAAAATTACTAAAAATACGCTGTCCTACACCTATTTCCCCCCTTAAACGTTCGTGCGCCGCGTGCAATAAATGTAGCCCACTGCCAAAGCATTTTTTGTGAAATATTCGCACCACAATCACCGATCCCGTATTGGACCGTTGGGCATTGAACGACACAAATCCGTGTTCACGTACGGAACCACTGGGCGTCAAAGGTTAATAGATAGAAAACTCTATCTATCCACAGTGACTTTTTTGTTGTTTTTTTTATAATCGTACACAAACTTAAGGGCTTACCAAAGCAAGCGAGCGCAGCACGCGCCGCCCCCCGAACTTTGCCGCCCCTAGGCCGCGGCCTATAAGGCCTATTGACCAATCCAGGACTGGCCCAGGTAGATGAATTGATCGACCACTTCGTATGAGTAGTTGTCTGTAAATTGTTCAAACTATTACAATTAATAATATTTATTATTGTACTAGTATTATAATAATGTAATATTTAAAATAAAGTTAAAAGCCAAAAAGGTTTTAATTTATTAGAGTTTCATTTAAATTAAATATTGTAAATTAAGCATGTTTTTTTTTCAGTGAATAAATTTTATGTCCTTTTTGATTTTAATTTCATTCCTCGAATATGTGCTGTTGGATTGACTAATTTTTTAATTATTAACTGTCCGAGATATAGTCGGAGATTGGACCGTGTGGACCACGGAGGAAAGGGGTGGACGTATAGGTCTCGCAAGTTAAGTTGACTTCATCACAGTACTCATACAGATGCAAAACTTTCATACAGCGTGTTTCGTTTTGGGCTTTTAACAAAAAAACAATTAATAATTATTTCACAATTGAGAATTCGAATCCAAAGCGTGTTTAAATCGGTAACATAAAACTAATGTTGTTTTACAACATTTTCATAGAAATACTGAAGGTTTAGGAAGAAAAATAAGTTTATTAACTAAATGCGATAATCTTCAGGATTGAATTCAAAGGGGTATTCATAAATAACAACAAGGTTAAAAAAATATTATGTTATTTAAAAAGATTAATTTATTATTATATTCATACTTATATAATATTTTATAAAGTAAATAATCGACAAGCCGCCACATGCCACTGACACGTTTAATATGCATAGATTTTGTAAAGTAAACTACTGTTAAACTTAATTACCAAAAGAAACATCGGTTTCGGTCGGGATAGATGGAAAAACACGCATTTAAATTCGGTTTTCATTCAAAGTTAAAAATTTCCCATATAAAACATCTCCATTGCCGCCATTTTCCTTGCCTCAATACTCCTGAATTACTTGGTTTACCTAAACTAAGAACCTAATGTTGAAATGAAGTGTGATTTCCAAAACCTGGGCTTACAAATTTGGCTGCTTATGGGTTATTTATTTTTTATAATTACGTGTTAGCAATCATCAGCAACACTAATTATTTAATTATGTACCAGTCATCATCAGCAACTATCTATACGTATATTATCTAAAATATAACAGATTACTAACACAAAGGTACAAAAGATTAACTGTTGAATAGTTACTAGTCTGTGATAGGTACTCCAGTTGCCTTAGACGTCAAATCATACAAGTCATTTATGCTTAAAAGTTGACCACCGTTTTTTTTTCATTATGAATAAGTAAAATAATTAAACATACGGAATAAAATTTCACGATTTGGTCCATTCAGTGATTAGCCACGTTCCGTTTCGTAACAGGACTCCATGATATCGTAATAAAAATTAAACTTGCACATTTTACAAACACTATTTATTATATCAAATTTATAAATTTGTCATTATTTGTCACTTGCGAAATGTAGGTGCACGTATGTTTAAATCAAATTACGAACCGAATGAATAGGACATCCTGTAAGTACAGCCTCAAAAGGGTGTCGTTAAACTTGCTTCTCTTCTAACTAGTTACAATAAGTGGGCGTAAGCAAGACAGAAAGCCTTATCGGATTTGTGAGCGTCGCTAGACATTCACACAGATAGACCAATACATCAATACTAAGCATTTTTATTGCTTCCAACTTAAAGTGTTTTACCTATACCATCGGTGAAATGCGCCTCTGTATTTTATTTTTCCGGCTAAAGTTTCCCATAGACCTTTTAGCGTATCATTATTATCTATGACTCTTATTATTTTTTTTGTCTATTTATTTTTATTGCTGCTCTGATTGTTGATGGGCTGGGCACATGTGTGAAATTTACGTGTTTTTGATTGTCTGATTGCTGCAATAATTATTTTCCCAGATGTTATTATCTGTATAACAAAATACTGCTGGTCTACCCGTTGGTTTAGCACATATCTTCGCTGATATTCTTAAGTATTAAAAAAATATATGTGTACACTGTCAAAAACATCACGCAGACATGGTGCAGGTAATATTGTTAGACTTTATTCAAATTTGTTACTGACAGTATATTATATTCCGACGCACTTTTCAGTATCGGATGCTTTCCTTTCCGTAATAATTTGTCTTATTTTCTTCGCAGGCATCCGAGGAGACGGAGCAGCAAGACCTGCCTGCGGCGTTGTGTTTGCTGAAGGAAATGAACAGCAGTGTGTTGCAAGTCACGGGCCTGGTGGACAGCATGCTCGTCAGGGTTAAGAGTGGAGAAATCACAACCGACAAAGGTTTAAGTTTTTTAGAAATGAAGTATCATATGCTTCTGAGTTACCTTATCGATTTAACATACATCGTCTTACGAAAATGTTCCGGTGAAAAGATCGAAGCCGACCCATCTATTGATCGACTTATTGAAATTCGAACCGTTTTGGAGAAAATACGCCCCATTGACACTAAATTGAAATATCAAATAGACAAAGTTGTGAAAAATGCTATTACTGGCGTTAGTTCAGAAAATAACCCTAACTTGTACAGAGCTCATCCAGAGAACCTAGTCAGCAAGCTCGGTGAGGAAGGAGAGGAGGACTCTGATGGGAGTGCCGATGAAGACTTGAAAGATAAGGACAAGAGTTTAAAGGTTGGTATCTATGTTCCACCCAAGGTTGCCGCCATGCATTACGCAGACAATGAAACCAAAGCTGAGCGAGATGGCCGTCGGACTGATGGAAATAGAAGACGAGCTTTAAATTCTAGTGTCATGCGCGAGTTACGAGACGAGTTCACCGACTCTCCCTTAGAAATATCCAGCGGCAGTAGACATCATCTTGCCGTCTCTAAGTTTGAACAGGAAAAGACAGATTACGAAGAAAACTACCTGACTCGTTTACCTTTAACCAAAGCTGAAAAACACAAAAAGAGGAAAGTCACAACTATCGGCACTCTTGGAGACGAAATTACCAGCTTTGGGGACTACAGCGCTCTGGATGAAAGTGGAACTTCATCTTCTAAGAAAAAGAAGCGCAAAAGCACCCCTTCAAAGAAAGGTTCAAAGAAGAAGCGTTTCTTTTAACAAAGCAATGTGTTCAAGATGTGCATTATTTCTGGCAAGTATGTAAATGGAGCTAGTCAAGCTGCTCCGGGTAGAAAGCTTTCATTCGGTAAAATGAAGCCAATAGTTCAAATGTTTTACCTTATACCGATTGGGTGCACCTTCATGAGAATTCTATGAAGCAAGCGGTAATGTTTCTGGGTTGTATTCAAATTTTCCGAATTGAACGATTTTCATTGAAAACGCATTCATTTTATAATAATTGTTGGAATGTGGTTTCCTGCGAAGTCTTGGCAGATATAACAGTTCATGTCCATGTCCCAGTAGTTACTAGCTACTAGCACACCACACACTGGGACTAGCACAAGTGGCCTTGGGTTTTCACAAACCACCACACACTGGGAGTACTCTGTTACCGTCTTCTCTTATAGTCATTAATTTTGTATTCCTTTTTTAAAACCATGATATACATTGGTTTATCTTATGAACATAAAGATTAAATTTTTGATAATGCCTTTTTGTAAATAAATCCGAGAGTTTATCATCATCAGACAACTTTATACATAAATATTTGTTAATACACTGAGTTGAAAAAATATGACTGTTTCATTTTATATAACCCTAGTATGTGGGTACTTTTCTCCTCTGATTAATGCGCACCAAAGATAAGAGATGTGCTAACTAGACGTGGGCAAAATTGAATGACTGAATTAAATGAATAAATTCAATCTTATGACACACTCGATCTGATTCTCAATTTCAAAAGAAATTGAGTCTTCATTCCTCATCTTTGGCCTTGCATCCTACGATTTTTAACGGCACCATTAGTTTTTATTTTTCATTTATTTTACTGTTAAATTATTTCATTGATTGATGTGTACCGTAAACGATTTAAATATTATAATGATTCGTAAATATTATTTACGTGTTTTGCACGGGCTCTATGGGCGGCGCGCCCATAAAATAATAATGCAAAACACGTAAAGTATCCCGCTCCCGCGCGCCATTCGTATAACACCCGCAGGTACCAACTTCATCGTGGTCAGCCCAAGCGAAATACGATCGCGAATCGGTCGAGTCTCTTTCACAACGCAAGAATTAAGACATTGGTTCTATTTGATTCAGTACATGATCCTGTCATAGTCCGCCGCGCCGTCCCCGTCCTGTACTCGTCACGTATCTAGTTAATAGTCTGTCGCTAGGTAATAGTCTTTACGGGGCGCGGAGTCTTTTTCACTTGGGAATTAATCATTCAGTTGTGACGTCAGCGTCTCTATGATCTCGCGATCTCGCCAATCTCAGTCCCAAGAGAACCGACACGCAGTTCCTTAGACCTAGCGGTCCGCAGCTTGCGAGTTTTCAAGTCTTTGCGAGGCAAGAGGCAAGACACTAGTTAAAAGTTACTAATTCATTCCTCGATGTTCGCCGCGAATCTGCCCGGGCGGTTCACCCACTCCTCTCCGTTGGCCAAGCCGTCAATTTATTTTTTGGTACGCATCAAAGCTATTGGAATTCAAATACCTACCTACTTTGAGACGAACTTCGGCAATCGGCTGTGGTTAGCTGTCATGGTAAAATGTTTGTTTATATTAGATCACGTGAAATGGAATAATTTCAATTTAATAAATAAAATAAAATTAGTAAAACTTTAGGGGTGAAACAAAACACTGTTTAATTTTAAGATTTTATATTATGTAAATACATTTTTCTTGTCAATTTTTTTTTTGTTTTAACAAATGTAATATTTTAATATTACATTAACCCCACAGTACAATTTTTCAGAACGACATAATTCGTAATAATTTTTTTAAAAGTGAAATAGGCAATTTTCGTTATTTGTTTTTGGGGTGTTATGCCGTGTTGCGCTACCTCCTTCTTTAGCCAACGTATCTGAAATAGGCAAATTCACCCTAAGAAGAGTGCTTTGTGTAGTGAAAACTTCTTTAGCACCGTTGTGTTTTGAAACTCGATGAAACGAAAAATAACGACATTAAAAAGAGGCAATTTGGGAGGCGGGAATGGGTACCGCCGCCCCGGGAACCTTTATTGGATAACCAACACCTCTGCCATAGGTCACCCCAAGTGGTTCGCCACGTTTGGTGATTTAGCAGGGGTGCCCGGGTTCATGGGGTGAGGTTTGTCTAGGTCTTGGAGGTGGACAACCAGGACACACTGAACCCCAGATTCCTACCCACCCCTTAAACCCTTTTCCTTTTGCTATTTTTTTTTTTTTTTTTTTTTTTTTTTTTTTTTTTTTTTTTTTTTTTTTTTTTTTTTTTTTTTTTTGAATTAATTGAATTAAAGGAATGAATAGAAGGAATTAATTCAAAAGGCCAGGAGAATCAGACTGAATCGATTCACGTCTGGGAATAAATCTGCCCATGTCTAGTGCTAACCGCAGTTTTTACTGGTGGGACTGTGCTTCCTGGTGTTGCCGATTTTGTTAACCAATTACAGTTTGAGTACAATACATATTTTGTTTTTTGGTAAACATCACCTCACTAGGCTGAGCCTGTTCCGAGGTGGCAGGAATTTAATCAAATTTTGATTACTTAATCTTGTAAGAAAAAAATAAGATATAATTTTAAATTTATATATGAAAAGATAAATAGGATGAAAGGAAAAAAAATGAAAGAAGTGTAGAAATATAAAAAAATATTCATACAATTAATAAGAAATATTAAAATGATATATAAGAAATTTAGAAATAATAATAAATATTTGAGAGGAAAAGAGAAAGATACAGTTTTTTTATTTTATTTTTTATTATTTCATAAATGATTAAATGTTACATTTTTGACTACCATACTAGGCTATTGCCCGTGTTGTGGTAGTCATAAATGTGTTTAGTGTGTTGTTATATTGTATAAATTATCTGCCCGCAGTATATGTTTTTTTTTTGTGAGAACTGAACTCAGTTGCTCGTTTTGTGCCGTCCTTCTCCCCATATAAGGGGTTGGACCCTGGACCGTGTCCCCGCTTACGTACCATGGCCGGTCTTCTGGAACTGGTGGAGTTGCACCTGTCTGCCGCGCCACCCCCTGTGACATGAAGAGGCTGGGGAGAAGGCTGAACGACATCTGGAGGCTGTCCGTCCCGCCTCCGGCGATCCGACGCTTCTCTCCCTAGGGTCTTCTTCTATGATTTCCAATTACTCTCGTCTAGGCAGCACCGGCTAGCTGGCTTACGGACGACGCTGCCGGTTGTCGGGAGGCCGGACAATCAGCCTCCTTCACTGTCTCGGGGACCGCCGGTAGCCAGTTTGCGGTAAAGGCGGCGGTTCGCGCCGCGACAGCGACCGAAGACCGAGGCCAGAGACGGAGGCAGGCGACCGCAACAAGTGTCTCGGTCTCTTCGACACTACTGTGGGTGAAGACCAAAGACCGCGACCGCCTTCGCCTTCTGAGTTCAGTATGGCGCAGTCTGTCGATGAAGTCAGTTGTGTTGTACTGATAATTTACACTAATGGAAACCCAAGTAGAGTTACTTATGAAGGAAGAAGAAGACGATGATTTGTACTTATTTTAGGCGATTTTTCGTTCACCTATCACCTATTGTTTGACAATAATATGTTCAGAACTTATTTCAGGCTGAATAAAACACAGTTACAAAAAGACAATGTTTACAAAAGGAAGAATATCATTGAAAATAAATTTAATATAATTTAATTTTAAAATTAATAATTTATTAATTTTTTAATTTAATTAATTATTTATTTTCGGAATCTAATTGTGCATTGTATATGCTGTCTGATCAGTTCAATCAGCTTCTCACAGTCTTCGTCAGAAAAAGCAGTCATTTTTTACAACAATTCACACACGCTCTCCAAGCGCGACGCGAGACACTACTAGTCCGGGGCAGCGACCGTCTTGCTGTTTCCCGTCTCTGTCGCTTGCCTCGGTCGCGCGCACGAACTGGCCCCCATACAAAGCTATAGGACAAGTACTCGATGCGGTCGCCTGTTTGCGTCACTGGTCTGTGTCGCGTGCTGCGGTCGCTCGCGCGAACCGCAGCCTTAACATCAGTTCTACTCTGTACAAATGTTATTTTACTTTTGTTGCTTTTTTTTTATGAACAGTGCTCGGTGCCGCCTGCCGGATTGCGTATGGTCTTTCGCTGTCATGAGCTGATTACTCATGACGGCTGCTGTCTATTTTGTTCATTTTACTTTTTTATGTCGATGTTACTAACCACTTGTTTGACTGTCCACGAGGCTCACTGCTTTGGCGGTGATTACCTCCATGGGCTTTAGAATTGTAGAAATGACCATCACAGTACAGTCCTGTAGGCGCGACCGCATACCGCCACCTAACACAGTATGAGGGGACATTGAAGGTCTAGATTCGTTACTTTAAATGTAGAGCCGTTTATTAATAAAAATTAGATTCTTGTGAGAACTCCGAAGGGGCGACCATAAGTTGCCTATACCGGGGTGGGACAGTGGTGGGTACTTCAATGCCCGCAGTATACAACGCCTTTGTTGAATATCCACGTACCTATGAATTTTGTTTTTTAGATTAACATTTTTAGTCACATCACATAAACATCTTTAACTTTTTACCCGCGTTGATCTACTCCGTTTTTTCAATACCCATACGCGGTATGTATATGTCATATTTCAAGTACCCGGAGGCACGAGAACACATTCACTTGATTATAGATGTTTTTTACAAAAAAAAATTTTACTCTCGAAATATGCCGGAATATGTCAGCATCGTGATAGTTACACGAATATCCTAGCGAGCGGGAAAAAATACTGTGACATAGTAGTGCTGTTATATCGGCAGTCGAAGTTAGCATAACAAGGGCTGATACGGGCGCGTGTGAGGCATGGCTTTTGCCGTATCAACTGTTGTTACGATCACGTGGAAAAGGTTAATAACTAAATGAACAATTTTTTTCCAAATTCAAACTTTGTTAACCAATACTACTGCACACCTTCAAAAATCACAAAATGAACAAATTCTTTGCATATACAAACTACTCCCATTAGGTAGTAGTCCGCCGACAGTCACGCGGTCATCATAGCATATCTCTTTTGTATTTCAATACCTTTGATGCATAATTGTTTATTCCAGAATGATCAATTCACGTTTATTTGAATAATAAATAATAATATGTTATTGCATATTATTATTTAAGCCCCAGTGGTTATCTACAGAACAGATATTATCAACAACTAATTTACTTAATTAGTTGAGAAATAATACACTACAAATTTTCCTACCTAATAATCGAAGAAATTGCCCACTTTCTGTACGGTGTTCGGAAACTCATGGTTAAAATATAAGGTTTTTTTTTGTCAAATTAAGTAGTTCTTCAATTTCATTTGCAGCCTGTAGAACTTTACAAACTAAGAAAAGTGCTTGGCCCTTTGTGTACTGCACAGCTTTGCAGAAGTTGTTCAGAATGTTTCGGAAATCATCAAAATGGTGATCATACCAAAATGAGTTTCTGCATAGTGACAATCAACTGCATTCTCTTGTTTCCCACAACCATCTATGTTTTTTTGAAAACATTTTTTATGGTTTGGATTACAATTCATAAAATAGGCATTTCCATGCTGTATTGGGTTTTTGCGCTACAACATTTTTAGGCTGAAAGTACCTATGTAACCATAATTGATTCTTCCTGACTTACATGAAAAATTAAAGAGGCCTGTTGGCCCAGGTATGAATACTCTAAACTTGACGTTGAGGGACACATCAGCGAGAATTGAGGAATATAACATTTAACATGAAAAGGCTACACTTCGTCATCGCTGCTTTGGAGGAATTTAGTGTAGATACTTCTATTGCATGGCAACGGTTCTATGCCAATTCAGAATCAAGTCATCTGAACACCACTTTGAAAAGTCATAAAAAGCTATGAAAAAAAAAATTAAATAGTCCATAACCCTAACCTGACGTAAATTTCAATTGCCTTCTAGAAGTGTGTTGCGGACATGACTTGTGCCGGAAGTAAGGTCAACTTTATCATCTCTAGACATTGGATTCACAATACCCACTAAGAGATAAAACGGTGAAAGTGTATTGTGTGCTCGAAGTAAGGTCAACTTTACCATCTCTAGTTGGATCCGCGATATCCACTGAAGAGATAAAACTGTGAACATGTATTGCATGCCCAAAGTAGGGTCAATTTTATCTAACTCTTGAGTGAAATCAATTCATCATTTTCATACATCAAAAATCTTTCTTGAACAGATATGCAAATTTCATTGTCGCCTGGGATTATAAAAGTTTTATGGATCAACTAATTGTGAATGGCAATATCAGTTTTCTCTCAAATAGGTATAGATCACTCTTCAATACTATTTGTTTTTCTATGACGATATATGTAATAGTCGAGATAATCCTTTAAACTCAATTTGATGTCACAAGTAGTCAGCTAACTGAAAACATTTCCATGTCTCAATGCTTTTCTTCGGGACAACAGGACGGGGTCCCTGAAAACGGGATGTACGGTATACTGGTCATGTTAGGTATAGCCATAGTGATTGCTCAGCTGCCAATAGAAAGCTAAGGGCGATGTTTTTTTTAGTTTGGATATAACGATTACATAATGTCCCCCATTGAAAAATAACAACAATATGAAATAGCAGCTTCTTTTCCAGCAATGCGTTTTGTTATTTTAGTTTAGCGGCCTCCATGTCGAAGAATATTTTATTTATTTATTAACTTTATTATAGCTACCCACAGGAAAATATTTTCCCTCAGGGCCTACAACATCTTTGGAGATGCTGTGTGGAGGGTCTTTTAAAGGAAAGGAAGGATAAGGTACGAGGGCTGAGTAAGAATCTGGGGGTCAAAGGGTCCAGGATTGACGGACATATGAATCCATCCCTCCCACTGCGGTGCAAGGCGATGTTCCAAAAGAGTTCTGCTTGAGACGTCACAAGGTCTCCCTCAACCAGCCTTTCCCGATTGGGCCTGCCATGCAGCTGGGGGGCAGACACATCCGCCGCTAAGACCTGGACAAACCTCACCCCTTGAGCCCGGGCACCCCTGCTAAATCACCAAACATATAGAACCATTTGGGGTAACCTATGGCAGAGGTGTTGGTTATCCAAAAAATGGTTCCTGGGGCGGCAGTACCCACACCCGCCTCCCAAATTAAATAGTAATCTGTGCGTCAAAGTTTACAAATGACTAATTAATTATAACATTTAAACTATATTTTCTCCTCTTTAAAGTGATAGGCACTAACTAGCAATCCGGAGGTTGTGGGTTCAAATCCCGGCATGCTCAATTAAATTTTATTTGTTTAATTTGTGTTATTTTACAATTTCTACATTTAAAATAATATGTAGTACTTACCTACATTTGCGGCACTTTTCCAGAGTGGAAGATAAATACTCTCAGTACGGGGCCCTGCTGTAAGACCACCATTCAGACATGAAATTGGATTGTTGCTTGAAATGGCTTTCTCCTTATCTCACTCCCCTCCCCACTACCTTTAGCCTTATAACATATTCCAATTGGGGATGCCATAGTCTCACTGGCGCCAGAATATTGGGAGGAGATGGGAGTTTTGTGCGATATTAAAACTTTTTTGTGAAATTTTTTTTATTTAAAAAAAAATTGTAAATTGACGTAACTGCATTTTTTGCTGTGTACTTTCCCGGCATTGTCACTTTCATTTAAATATTTCTTAAAGACTAGTTTAGCCTCGTACTAAACGGTATTGCTAAAAAGATTGCAAATTGTACTTTCTATTTGTGTTGTACAACAAAGTGATGTGAATAATTAAATTATTTTTTTGTTTAACGAATGGCCTTTTCACAGATCTAAAATCAAAAATCTAGTAAGTTTTTTCAAAAAGCTGTATTTTTGGAACCTACCCTAGTTACCGTACCCCAACGATTCAACTAAAAAAAAGAAAGACTCGTCTAGGCTGAGTGCAGTTTGGAGATTCCACTGATTTGCAAAGATTACTCTGCAAGTTTATTCATTTATTTTTTTAAAAAATTACATATTAAAATGATCTTTGGCTGTCCAGATAGGAAATTTACCCGTTTTAAGACAGTAAAAATGAAAAGATTTATTGCATGTAATTATTGTTTTGTTATTTATTGCATGTAATTATTGACTTTTATATTACCCACTTGGTGGATAATATATTAAATTTTGATGGTAGATAGTAGATACAAGAAGTTGCCTATGAATGTAAATAATATATTGTATAATAAGTAATATAAACATAGATAAGAGAAATAAAAAGAAACAAAAAAAATTACTTAAGTAAGTATAAACATGTAGGGTCAGTGGGTCAACAGTGAACCAGCAGGACACAGTGAACCACCACCTCTACAGCCCTAACTGTAAGTGTGTTAGTGTCAAGCTTTTGCTTGAAGCACGGGCTCAGAAAAAGACAAGATTTGATTTAGTGTGTGTTAGTGTGCAAAGGCGGCAGGTCATTTGACAAACTAATATCTGATTTTTGCAAACCTCGACATCATTTTCGCGTAAGTTTTTTTGTTTTATTACTAAATTATGTTATTGCCAACGCGAGAGTCTTTAAAGTTTTTCAGTTTAGTATTTTGTTTTAATTGTTACCTATTATTAGAAATTTTCAATATCTGATAGGTTTTAGAAATATTGGCTAATTATGTAAAAATGGCTTTATGGTACACACTGAACCAGAGTAATGTGGGACACAGTGAACTGGTTCACTGTGTACACAGTATCTGGTTCACTGTGTACATGCCTTCTAAAATAATCTTCATTCACAGAATAAGATCAATGTAAGTGTTTTCTTTGGTCAAAAGAATGGGTCGTAAGCAGAAAAAAATAAAGAAAATCGGTAAACACACGGAGGAGATGTAAAAACGTTTGGAGACGGTGAAAAATGGGCATAGTCTTCACAAATTTGCAGAAGCTGCTGGCATCCCCTATCCAACTTTTCAGCGCTACTGGCTTGTGTCGAAGGTTTCGGAACAGCCATAAGATTAGTTCCACATTACGACATTAATAGAATATTTAATGAAGATCAAGAACGGGCCCTAAAGGAGAATATCAAGAAATGAGCATCTTTGTCCTATGGACTATCAATCAACGAATCAATATTTTTTTAAAGCATTAATACTCACTTGAGTCATGGCTCATGGGAATGCATATCCCACCATTTCGCCGATCTCGTAAATAATCAGTGGAATACCAAGATTTTTCAGAAGCCATGAATCTATAGCATTGTTGTAGTAGACTTTGAATGGGCCGAAAACACCAACATCCAAAGGTTGGAGCTTAGCAGACGTGTGCGGATGTAATATGATAATCGTTACTCCAGATACTTTTGCCAGATCAAACGCCTCAATTGATAAATGAGATTCATGATTATCAAATATCAAAATACTCGGATATTGGAGTAAACTGCCAGAATGCTTGATGAAATGCTGTATCACCTCCACAAATGAGTCAATATTCAATGGTCGATCTAAGAATCCCTATTTCCGAAAACCTATTTTATAAATTTGCTGTTACCTTCGCTAAAAACATTCGCTAAATCTTTTGTTCTTTTATGTGAGACATTATGCTACTTAAATTGTGTAAGTCTTCATGTTCGAAATGTTCAAAAAGCTCTAGTTATTTTCTTATCCTGCTTCTTTTTTGTTATGGATTTTTCATATTGTATAATTATGTTTATAAAAAAGCCCTTATTATTTAGTTATATTGTAGTTTCATTGCGAGGCTTATTAGTACAATTTTCAGGAGAATTATCATGTTGGTCCACTGTGTACCTCTTCGGCTCACTGTGTACCATGCCTGCGGTTCACTGTGTACCAGCCTAGTACACAGTGAACCAAAATGCCATTTTTTATGTAAATCATTATATCTAATTAATGGTAAACTTTGCGAAAATGAGTTTATGCACATAACAAAACCAAAGAAGTACTGAAGACAACAAAATTTATTTGACATTTCTGCATTAAATTTTGGTGACTCAAATTGACTCAGAAAAAAAAGTGGTTCACTGTTGACCCACTGACCCTACGCTTTTCAACCATTCCATGAAATTTTATTGATTTTGATGAATTAATTAATGAACTTATATTAAACAAATAGATAAGTACCTAAAGAAAAGAAAGTAGATAAATGATAAATACAAAGAAAAATTTAAGCATTTTCTTTACCTTTTTAAGTTTTTCTAAAATTTTATGCATTATATTTAACATTTTCTTTGATTTTTGACAATTAATAAAATTTATACAAATTCCACTTATTTCCAACAATAGGCAAACTTTAAAATATCATTATCATCAAACAGTACCTAGTCTAGCGATTGTAGGTATGGTAGAAATTTAAGAATCCGATTAAGAATTAGTTAATTAATTAATTCTTGACGCCGCGCCTTATGCAAAACCGTTTTCGTATGTGAAGTTTGTACACAAATCTACTTTTGTAATAGAACCGAATTGAAGCACTGTCACTGGATCCAAGGAACCGGCTATTTTTGGAACCAGTTCTTATCAGATTTATAAAATGGTCGCCAACACTCAAACTGGGCGAATCCAAACCAAAAGCCGCCCGCAGGGCCTAGCAGCAAAAACCTGCGGAGTGGCTTTTTAACTGCTAGTCTGTATTATTATTAATGTCCGAAATTCCGAAACAGGACTTTCTACGAAACCGAATTATCAATAGGTATCTGTCTCAGTTTCGGCCGAAACCGAAACTTTTTTAGACATGTTTAAAAATCTATTGTTTACTGAAATTTGACTTATTTTTTTACACTTATACAGACAGTTAACACGTGTTTAAATGAAATTAAAAATAATAGAAGTATGTGAAAATATACATATATTACTGCTATAAAACAAATAAAAGTTAGGATCTCATCAATTGAGTATTTTAATTGCGTTTACAATCACAACATTAACATTCTCAGTCAGCCGAACGACGCGCGATAATTCACCAATTCAGAGTTTCGGTGCAGCCGAAGTGCCTCTGTTCACGGAGATACTTAAAAGATCCTCGTGAGCGTATCATACGCGCCGATCGTAAGTACCCCCCGTACGATTTTGCTGGTGCCCATTCACGACGCTACGCGGTGGCTGTCGGTTTCCAATCAGTATCACGATACGTGGGTGGTGGGTGGTTTGGTATACAGGGTGTTAAGGGACGTACTTGACTTACTTTAACCAGTGATTCCTGACATTATTTGGAGTAAAAAATGCAAATGAAATTTTGGTCTCCCGTAAAATTTTTGATGTTGTTTTTTTAATTTTTTCTACAAAAACATAAAAAGTTATAGGTATTGGACAGTTGGAGGCGGGGGAGGGGTTGGTCGGTTACTCGGCTGAGTGACCAGTGACGACATGTGGAAGAATTTTTTTTTGTTTGAATTTGGAGAAAAAAAAAGTCATCAAATAAAGTCACCGGAGACCAAAATTTCATTTACTTTTTTTACTCCAAATAATGTCAGGAATCACTGGTTAAAGTAAGTCAAGTACGTCCCTTAACACCCTGTATTTATGCACGATACCGACAGTGCTGATCGCACGCGGCGCGTCGCATCATTTGTGTCTGATACTTATTCGTTTGACGTTTGACAGAAATGACGTCGGAACATGAAAGTAATGTTAGATTTTTTCTGGAAGTGGAAAAAATGCATGTTTATATAACTATACTTAACCAGAATACGTATTTATACTCCTGTCAAAATAGACGAAAAAAGGTGCTCACCTCACATTAATTCTTAACAAGCTGAATTTTTGTACAAGTCTTGAATACGTCATTACAAATGCTGTGTCAAAAGTCCCCATCGATCCCGCTCTGGCAAGGTTTTTTTTTCGAGGTCAAAGGTCACATTTTTTGTTTTTTGCGTATATCTCTGAAACGGTAAGAGCTATCGAAAAACATATTGAATAAAAGTTTGTAGATCGTAAAATTCTCTACAAAAATGATATCAATACTTTTTTCTCTACGAAACACCGTTCTCGTTTTATCGCGATTTCAAAGCTAGAAAAAACGAATATAAACGAACGTATGTGGTCAGTATACATCATCGGGTCATCCATTTGAAGAAAAAATATTGGAATATTGGTTTTTGTGACTCTTACGTGGAAAATACACGATTCTGAGTAAATCAACGTCAGTTAGGGCGCACAAACAAGGAAAATAATTTTGAAACTGACGAAAATAATTTAATTAACTCCGGGAAGTTCGCTATTTTGTGAAAATATTCAGGCGTAAATTCAGAGTTCATTTGTTTTCAATTCAGTTAAAAATTGCATGAGAAGTTGTGTCTTGCGAAAGTGCATGTGGAAATCAACCGGATTAAGCAGCATGGAAAATTTGGTAAGCTTCTTTAAAATTATTTAGTACGGGCCTTTCAAAAAAAGAAACAAAAGCTAAGTTTAATTCTAGTTTTCGGAGAGAGTACCTACCCAAGGTCATGGTGAGATACTTTAAAGTGGAGGACGCGATTGTTTTGGGTTCGGGTCATAATCTTCTGAGACTTCCTTTCTTTTGAGTACAAAGCACTTAAATCAATACTGACAGTGATAATAATTTTAATGCGGTTTTGGAATGTACGGAATTCTTCGAACAATAGCTAAAAACTAATTTTGTGTAACTAGACATTTTTAGGCGAGTTCCCGAAGGGCGCCTTCCATTGCGAGCGGAAAAGAGTAGAGCGGAGCGGAGTGGGAGCTGAGCGAAATAGTTTTGACCATCCATCAAAAAAGAGTCACTTAGAAGATAGGTGTTTGCCTTCCACTGCCTGTGCGAGAGAAATGAGCGGGGCGAGCGGAGCGAGGTCAATGAAAAATGAGAAATAGTTTTGCCCTTCCATTGAAAACGAGTCAGTATCGCTTTGTTTCGAAGTGAACGGAGTGATTTTTGTGATGTCGAGTACTGATTCTAGTGAATATGATTCTGACAGCATGTATGCAATGAAAAAAATGTTACGTATGAATTAAATGTACATTTATAAAAAGAATCTCACCTCAAATATGTAAAAACTTTAAAAAAATAATTTACTTTCTTATTTCCGCCAATATCATCACACTAATGGTTTTCTAAGCCGAATTCTTTATGTTGACAATCTTTGCTAGTCGTATCCTATAAACGAAATTGGCAAACGGCTTCAATAAACACCTCCATCTCGACAAAAACGCAGCGAGGCAATTGAATTGGCTACAGTTCTTGAGCGGAGTCCGCTAGAAACTAGTCGGCGATGGTGTGCGCGAGCGGTCTCTTTCGGACCTATTTTAACAAGTTCGGTCCGCTCCGCTTTCCTCGTTCCTGATGGAAGCACTTGTATACAGTTAACGTGTGCGAGTCGAGCGGAGATCGTACGGAGTCCGCTCCGCTCGCATTAGCGGAGCGGACTCGTTCGAAACTATTTAACTCGTTTAGTCCGCTTCGCTGGCCTCGTTCTTGATGGAAGCAATTGTATGCAGTTAACGTTTGCTAGTCGAGCGGATTCCTTAATGAGTCCGCTCCGCTCGCAGTGGAAAGCGCGCTTAGCGTTTGGGGGTGCGGAATGGTCAACGATTACATAAAGGACATTCTTTCAGTAGCATTATAACAATGGGACTGAAGGGATTTAATTGTTCTGAGCCGTCGAGCCGCCGAGCTTTAGCCGTCTAAACAAAGGGTTTTAAAGAAGAACACTAAAACATAAACATCAAAGTGCAATTCACATACGGTAGAGGTGAAACCTTCAGTAAACTGAACTTCGGGAGAATGACGAATTTAAGACTAATGTACATTATCAGGAATACGTTAATTGTGGAGTTTATTCATTATAATATCGTTACCAAGAGCTAAAATTAGTTCGATTTTATTCTACGAAACACCGCACGAAGAGGAGGTTGATGGGCCACGAAGCACCACACCAAGAAGACACCGATTAGTCTGTCTCATTCTTTCGCAGGATAAATCCTACAGATTTGTTTAGTGTCGCTCGTTTACGTTTCATCTAGTTTCAAAGCACAACGGTGTTAAAGAAGTTTTCATTTTAAAAACAGCTGTCAGCATTTTAGAAACAAAGGAATTACAGTTGCGCATTTTACACGCGGTAGAAGTTAAACCTTCAGAAAACCAAAGGAGACAAGAGTGGGGAGGCCACGAAGCACCTCACAAAGAGAAGACCGATTAAAGTACCTCATTCTCTCGCAGGATAAATCCTATAGATATGTTTAGTGTCGCTCGTTTCCGTTTCATCTAGTTTCAAATCACAACAGTGTTAAAGAAGTTTCACTAAAATAATAAATCCTATAGATGTGTTTAGTGTCGCTCGTTTCCGTTTCATCTAGTTTCAAATCACAACGGTACTAAAGAGCATTTCATTTAAAAAACAAAAAATTACAGTTGTGCAGTTTACACCCGGTAGAAGTGAAACCTTCAGAAAACCAAAGGAGACAAGAGTGGGGAGGCCACGAAGCACCACACCAAGGAGACACCGATTTGTCTGTCTCATTCTCTCGCAGGATAAATCCTACAGATTTGTTTAGTGTCGCTCGTTTCCGTTTTCAGTGGCGGACTAAGCCCGTTAGAGGCCCGGGGCGGCAAAGCTGGATGAGGCCCCCCCCCCCCCCATAGTAAAAGTTGATTTAATTTTACAAGATTTTTATTCAGATCACACGGGCCTCTGGTCCTGGGGGCCTCCAAGCACTTCCGTGTTCCCTTTATCAAAACCTAAACAAGGCTTTGAGGCACCAGGGCTCTGTAATTTTTTTCCTTTTATTTTTTATTTCCTTTTTTAAAAGATGCATTTGTTAATAATGCTATCATAAAATTCTTTAAGAAAATTCTAAAAATTCACGGAAATACACCGTTTTATATTAAACCGTTTTAAACATTGTGTATGTTGAATTATCCTTCAGCAAAAATTTTAACGCGTTTTTCTCAAAACTACATTTTTAACGTATTAGAAAAACTGATAACATATTAGAAAAACTATACATCCGATTTGCATGCACCAAGTCTTTAACTAATCCAGTCACTATGGCACCACATAAGGATTTTTTAAAGGCCTCCTTAAATAGGTACTATGCACATTTTAAAGGCGCCACGACACAAAAAAAAATTGTCGCTTTTTTTAATTCATTTTCTAAAAGATGCATTTGTTAATAATCTTTCACCATATACTGAAGGAAATTCGTAAAATTGACGGAGATACAGCATCTTATCGAAACCGTTTTAAGCAGTTTGTGTGTTGAATTATCTTGGTTTTTGTGTCTTTTGTTTTTCAACTTGGTTGACAACATATAAGAAAAACCCCGCATTGGGTAGGGTCCCTTAGGGTAAAGGGGGCCCGAGACGAGCATTGTCTAGGGGCCCCGACATGTTAAGGCCCGCCCTGGCAGGGCCATATTGTGCACAAAGCAGTGTAAGCCACTGCCTAGGGGCCACGCATCGTCTAGGGGCACCTATGGTAAAGGGGCCCTGAGAAGTGCATTGCCTAGGGGCCCCTACATGTTTAAGACGGCCCTGCCAGGCAGTGTAGACCACTACCTTTGAAAATCCAGTCACTGTAGCCAGGGCCGTATTATCCATAAGACGTGTAGTCAAATGCCTAGGTGCCCCGCATCGGATAAGGGCCCTTAGGGTAAAGGGGTCCCAACATGTTTAAGCTGGTCCCAGCAGGGCCGTATTGTCCATAAGGCAGTATAGGGCACTTTGAAAATCCAGTAACTATAGCCAGGGCCGTATTATCCATAAAAAGTGTAGGCAACTGCCTAGGGGCCCCGCATCGGGTAGGGGCCCCTAGGTTAAAGGGGCCCCAACATGTTTAAACCTGTCCTTGCAGGGCCGTATTGTCCATAAGGCAGTATAGGGCACAACCTTTGAAAATCCAGTAACTATAGCCAGGGTCGTATTATCCATAAGAAGTGTAGGCAACTGCCTTGGGGCCCCGCATCGCGTAGGGGGCCCTAGAGCAAAGGGGCCCCGAGACGTGCATTGCCTAGGGGCCCCGACATGTTTAAGCTGGCCCTGGCAGGACCGTATTATCCACACAGCAGTGTAGGCCACTGTCTAGGGGCCACGCATCGGCTAGGGGCCCCTGTGGTAAAGGGGCCCCGATACGTGCATTGCCTAGGGGCCCCAACATGTTTAATCCGGCCCTGACTATGACACCACGTAGGGATTGTTTTATAAAGGGCCCCCTTCCAATTTATTTTTATTTTTATGAACGATGAAAATTTACTATAAAAAATTGAAAATAAAATTCGCTGGCCGTCTTTTTATCTTTTTTTTTTAGATATCGAAATTCCCTTACATTGAATACAAATCGGATGTATAGTTTGTTTAATATGTTATCAACCAGGTTGAAAAATTTCGATAAAAAGGCATTCAAAGTTTTGCTGAAGGATAATTCAAAACTGTTTCAAACGGTTTCACATAAAATGTTGTATCTCCATCAATTTACCGAATTTCTTTAAAAAATTTGGTGAGAGCATTCTTAACAAGTGCGTCTTTCAAAAAATAAAAAATAAAATTTACAGTGTCCTGGTGCCTTAAAGGCATGTTTAGGATTTGATCAAGGGAACATGAAGGAGTTTGGGGGCCCCCCGGAAGCGGGGGCCCGGGGCGGGCCGCCCCCCCCTTAGTCCGCCACTGTCCGTTTCATCTAGTTTCAAAGCACAACGGTGTTAAAGAAGTTTTCATTTAAAAAACAGCTGTCAGCATTTTAGAAACCAAAAATTTACAGTTACGCAGTTTACACGCGGTAGAAGTGAAACCTTCAGAAAATCAAAGGAGACAAGAGTGGGGAGGCTACGAAGCACCTCACAAAGAGGAGACCGATTAAAGTATCTCATTCAATCGCAGGGTAAATCCTATAGTTGTGTTTAGTGTCGCTCATTTCCGTTTCATCTAGTTTCAAATAACAACGGTGCTTAAGAAGTTTTCAGATCAATAACCATAATGGGGCCGCCGAGGTGCAATGATTGTAAGGGGAGAGGGTCTTTTGGGGATGTTTTGTTAATTTTAACGGACAAGAGGTATTTATGTATCTTACGATTGTGTTGCGAGACATTACATCAGAAAAACAAAGCTAGTGGGATTTATTTGGATATAATAAATTCCATTACATTAGGAATACCTATTCTCAAATATACTTTAGGATTTACTCAGTAATTGAAGATATTTGTTAGGCAAGGTCTGTAGTCTGTACGTACTAGGTATATCGGTTTGGAAAAGGGATGCATTGCATGGTTACTAACAAATTTTATACAATAGAATTCCCAATCCAAAAATAAAAACCCCACACCTTTTACCTTAAACTTCGGGAATCTCAAGAAAACTGTTATGTAGAGACCTACATAAGCTACATTTTGACTTCGTTGAAACGCACACTTGGAAGTGTGCATAATTCTTTACGATTAGGTATATTTTATACGAAATTTACATTTTAGCTCAAATCTTTAGTATTTGCGATTGAACGAGACCGTCAGTAGGTATTCAGACATCACGCGCGACGTGCTCTGCTATTATTATTTAGCAAATTTCCTTCTTTCAAATTTAACTGAATGAGTTACGGCGCTGGAGCTGGTGATTGCTGGAGAAATTGTTGAGTTAAGCTTCCCTATTCCATGAATGTAGGTTACACTTTATGCAGTTATGATCGGGGGCGAAGTGAACGATTTGCTGGTGGGCTACACTATTTCCCAAATGTGGGGGCGAAGCAAGCGAAGAAACGGACTTGGTCCAATTAAATTGGAATCCTTTGTGATGGAGGCTTGGAAACCTGTGTCTCTGGACGGGCCTGAAGCAGTTGAGAGCGAGGCAGGAGCCCTTTCATGATGTCGACGTATATGCTATCACATGTATCGTCATAAAGGCATTGGGAGACGTCTGGAAGGCAAAGGACGTGCTCCCACAACTCCCCCCTCCACCCCCCTCCAGAAGTATCAGCTGATAAGAGTCGCTGTCGCGGGTGGTCAATTGAATACAGGACAGAGATAACGATCTGGCCGGGCTACCTCCGTAATGAAGAAAAAGAAGTGATGAAATTCGCGTTGGCTTCACTACCCTTTGGTTACACTCGTGGGGAGTTACCTTGTCAGCGGAACGAAGAGCAAATGACATACGGAGTTGTTTTAGCAATCGATCGGCGGCTTCTTGTCGGAAATCGGATAAATTTTCATAATTTTCCCCAAAATTAGAATTAGGGCATCATCCAGCATCAGGTTGGGAATGTACTTTGGACGAAAGCGTAGCAGGGGAAATGAAAGGGATGGAAGTCGGATTCACGATCCGGTGCCATTCATTCCTGGACCCAGCACTCTGGAAGCCGAGCTTGACATTCCTTCTTAAAGCTGATATTTGAGATGAGCTTGGGATATCACCTATCGTAGGGCGGATGCCCGTGACGCTAAATGGGGGACCGTCCCCATCACGCCTGTTTCCGTCATGCGAGGGGAGGTATTTTCACTCAACTTCACCGCGGCTGAAGGCTGACGCATGTTTCTAACGTGCCTAGGAAAACGTAATAATTATTTTTACTGGTTCGAGGCGGTATGCTGAATGGAGAACGGGACTGTTGAGGAGCTGTGTGACTGCAGAGGCGAGGGTCGATGACATCAAAATCCACCTTTACTAAATTCAAACTTCACGAGATCAGAGGAGGGAGCGGCTCCACCGACCTCCTGACATTGCCGTTTGTCTAATCCACTTCGGTTTAATGTTCATGTTCGATGCTATAGGAGTGAATGGGACTCTAGTCATTGACATGCTGAAAGACTTCTCCAGCATCATCATCATCATCAATTCGGCTTTGAGGATGTCACGATCTAAAACCTCGTGCCACCCACGCAATCCTGAATACTTCCGGACACCGGCTACCACACCATAAATCGAAGCAGATCCTCACATCAAGCGATATGAGATGGCATTTCATCAAGCAACATTAGCAGTATCACCATTATAATTTAGCGGCGTATTGGTTGAGAACACTCCCACTATCACCCCACAAACCAGAAACACACATCAAACCCTTTCCCGACAGGAAGCAAAACATGTCGATTTTACATTCGTCGCTTGCGACCATCAAAATATTCTCTGGAGGTGATGGAATTGGAGGCTGACCGGGCGGTTTTAATTGAACCTCACCAAGTCAGTTGCGGAAATGGAGGAGTCCAATTGAAGCAAGACATATTTTGTTTTATGTCAATCCCTAGTAATCTCCCAAAAATACCTACTCAAACTCAAAACTAACTAACAAACTCCACATACAACTGTGACTGTAGAATTTGTGCATCCCGGGCCTGTTTTGGTTGAATTTTGATTGTAAAACCGTAACTAGAGTACAAATGTCAAATTAATTTATATGTTAGCATCCCAAGAATAGCAGAGGATTCGCAGCGTTACACTAAAGGTAGGATCTTCCCAATTCACTGTATAAAGGTATATTTATGTAATAGGTACTAGGGAAGATGACGCGGGTTAATTCAGAAGAAATAATCATCAACAACCAAGTATTAAACGGACGTTAGTAGGGGAGGAAGTTGCACGAACGGTAGCATTAGTTATTTTCAAGTTAGCTAGAGTCAGTCATTGTAAATCGGGCCCTAGTGAATTGTAACACGCCATACCTAAAAGAACAAAGGGTTTACCACAAACAAATTATTAATTAAATTGGATTAACCATATGAAACCTTTAAAACAAAAAATGACACAACGTTAAGGGGTTAATTTATCAAGTTAATTAATTGAGAGCATCTCGCCACGTATACCTAAAACGTATTACGTAAAGGGGTGTCGAGGCGCTGCCAAAGGAATGAAGGGGAGAGAAGAGTGAGCGACGGAACTACAAGGCTACGAATACGAATTCGAGGCTACGAACTCTACGTACAGAGTTAGTTAAGAAGGATTATATTCGAAAAAAAAAACTTTTAATAATTAGGGGGGGGGGGTAAAAGCCCAATATTATTACAGCCTTGAGTAATGTCTGCCTGTTACTGCCGACGCACACCTGCATTTTTGGGATTTTCCATAGGAACCGGCGTAAACCTGCATTTTTCGGATTTTATATCTTCAGTATGTTCGTAGGCACTTCGGTCACAACGTTACCATAGTATTTGATGGTTATACTGATTGCATGAAAAATATCAAAGCTGCAGAACAATGTCGTCGAGCTACAAAAACATCTTCATCGTCTGATATAGTTTTTGATCGATTAACGACTGTTCCAACAAACCAACAACAATTTCTCGCTAATGTTCACAATAAAACTCGCTTGATTTCGATGGTGTGCGAAGAATTCGCAGCTGCCAAAATTCTTGTGAAACAAGCTAATAATGATGCTGATGTCCTCATTATTGAAATCGCAATAGATCAATTCAGTAGCAACAATATAACTATCGTTGTTGGAGAAGATGTAGACTTATTAATAATACTGACTGCACGAACTCCAAGTGATAAGATCATTTACTTTTTAAAACCTGGGAAAGCTCAAATTCAAACAAAAATATTTTAGTCACAAAGTTTAACTGCATATCCAAAACGTCGAGCTCATATTGTATTCCTACATGCGATAACTGGCTGTGATACGACATCAGCAATTTTCAAAAGTGGAAAAACTGCAGTATTTAAATTGTTTGAAAAACGTAATGATTTGATAGATAACGCAGAAGTATTTAAAAACATCAACTCTTCAGCAGACGTCATCTTCACTTACGGAATTCGCTTTCTCCTTGCTTTATATGGAGCTCCGAAAAAAATGGAATCGATAGACAAGTACAGATTTGCAGATCTGCTTCTGCTTATCAACACGTGTTTCGTGTATTCTACCAAGTGCAAGTGTGGCTGAGCAATCAACTGAATCCTGAAGACTGGGGCTGGAAATTGATGAATAATAGTTTGGAGTCAATCCGTACTTTACTTCCACCTGCTCCAGAGAAACTGCTGAATACAATTTTTTTTAATTGCAAAAAAGGCTGTACGAACAACTGTGGATGCAGAAAAGTTGGATTGTTTTGTTCACCAGTCTGTACCAACTGCCAAGGCCACTCTTGCACTAATGCTGAATCAAATGCAACAGATGAAGATTCTTTCGAAAACGATGAGGATCTAACTGACATATCTCTCTTCTTAGAGCAGTCAACACAAATTGAGCAAAAAGAGGAAGAAGAGAGCGAGGAAGAAGAAACGAGTGATAATGTAGACCCTGATGATGAATAATGTAAATTTCTTGCTGCTACAATTGGCCGCCACGCCGCACATAGGAGTATTTCGATGTGAAATCCGGTCAAAACTATTTTATGGTCGTTTTTATAATAAAACAACGTATTATTATATAATACAGTCTTTAATTAAATAAAAAAGTACAAATATTTACTATAAAGCAATTTTTGATTATTTTCTTCAGTTTCAAAAACTCAAATTAAAAATATTTAATCGTACTCGTCATCTTCATCCTCTTCCTCCATATTTTCTAGGCTAACATCATCTTCTACATCTTCATCCTCTTCCTCCATATTTTCTAGGCTAACGTCATCTTCATTATCTTCATTAACGATCCAATATTATCTGAAAATAAAAAATAAAATTCATTAAAGCGAAATTTACCCAAATTCTACTTTACCACTTTCAAATGATCGAAAACAAAAATGGTGCAAATATAAGCAGAATTTTTTTTTGTATTCATTAGAGAATATCCTAGTAAATATATTAATCATAAAAAAAAAGTTTGACAAGCCTCGACACATAATCAAAAACGTGATTATCTTAATATTTTTATACAATTCTTTTAATGTTTTCGGTTAATTTTGCTTAATTTTTTAACACACTTTAATTCTACATAAAGTAGAAAATTGGCATAATAAAATATTTTACGTACCTTCTACTTCCATATTCGTAATAATTTTTTTCCACAATTTAGCACACCAAATCACAACTGCGACTACAAAATAATGAAAATAACGAATGCCGAGGACAAAGACGTGCGGTCTGCACAACGACTGGGTTCCGACTGCCTGCGCGAGAAAGGACGGCTAACTGAGTAACTAATGTATCACTCATTCATTGACCCGGTTATTAAGCTACAAAAAGAGCGACTTTAGTAGGTTTTTATTTAACTTCGTAAAATCGACTTTTAACCGGAGTTTTAATGAAAATACTCCTATGTGCGCCGGACCAATTTTACCTTTTTACCTGAAAAGTGCCTCTAAAAATTGTAATTTCGAAAAAAGGTATTTATCTTTTTTACTTGTACTATCGTGTAGAATCTCCTCCCGAAGTTAGTGCACTTTACCCCCAGACACCCTGTATCGTGGAGTATTCCTACTGGGGAAACCACATTTTAAAAAAAGCGCCAAGTAGGTTCACTACCTCAAAGGTGGTGTGGAAATGTGTGCATACCTACTGTCTGAAATCGCGATAATTCGAGAACGGTGCTTCGTAGAGAAAATAATAAATGTATTTTTTGTAGAGAATTTTACGATCTACAAACTTTTACTCAATATTTTTTTCGATAGCTCTTACCGTTTCAGAGATATACGCAAAAAACAAAAAATAGTGACCTTTGACCTCGAAAAAAAAAACCTTGCCAGAGCGGGATCGATGGGGACTTTTGACATAGCATTCGTAAAGACGTATTCAAGACTTATACAAAAATCCAGCTTGTTAAGAATTAATGCGAGGTGGAATGTCTATTTTGACTGGATTATTAGTCGAGAAGGCATGGATTGATGTTGGAAAAAAAGTCATGTGACATCGTTTGACAGCGTGCTAACTCCACGGCTGCATGTGAAAAATGATCAAATTCAGTATATTTCGGATAGCACCGTGTACGGAGACTAGCATTAAAAAGTAGTATATCAGCAGGATACTTGTGGTTTCGTCACAATTACGTAGATTGTAAGTATCTCCATGAACGTAGGGCCGAAGGTTCGGCAGATTTTCTGCCGAAACCGAAACTGGCGCCGAAACTAGATTTTTTTCCGAAACCGAACCTTCGGTCGGTCACTAAATTAATTATAGTAAGTAATTATTGCAGACCTGCCAGACACTGAAAATAAAGTGCAAATCTAAAAAGAAGAAGTAAAGGAGAAAAGTAAAATCACTCTTCATTATTTAAATTATAATCATTTTATAATGATCTAGATAAAGATATAAAACGAAATGTCAGGTTATTGATTGTTATCATTTCTGTATTGTGGTGCGCATCCTTGTTAGCTATAAATAATTGATGCGTTGATGGATAAATGTATTGAAGTATTGATGGATAGTGAATGATTTAATAATATTGGTTGAGTGTCACTGTTTTGGACTATATTCGTAAATTGACATTGACCCATAATAAAATAATGAACAACACATTATTTACCTACATGTTTGCAATGCGGCAAACTCGCAACCTCAAAATCAAGTACACAATCTTATACCAATTTATTAATAACTAGCAACTAGCTGGTTCCCGGCATGCGTTGCAGTGCCATATTCAAAGAAATACATTGTTTCTCCCTGAATCACTTTTCCCGTGCGTCCCCGTTCTCCTCCCGCTTCCCTTTCTAGCTAGCAACATAAATTATAGCCTATATGTTATTCTGATGTATGAGCTATATTATTGTAAAGTTTCATTCAAATCCATTCAGTAGTTTTTGCGTGAAAGAGTAACAAACACTCATACATCCATACAAACTTTTGCGTTTATAATATTAGTAAGATATTGTATTGGGCACTTCGACCAAGTATACTCATTGGGCAAGAATAAAGATGGCGGTGATTAGCTGGTTCCCGGCATGCATAGCAATGCTATATTCAAAGAAATAAATTGTTTCTCCAATGCATGTCCTTTCCCGTGCGTTCCCATTCTCCTGTCGCGTTCCCTTTCCCTCCCGCTTTCTCCTTCCACCATCCTGACAACCCCCCTCCACCAACAACGTGCGAAACGTCAAACGCGTAAACAAAAAATAGTCGTTAAGTTTTCTGAAATTATCCAATTTTCTGCGCAATTTTCTTAATTTTTCTTTCCTTAAGAAACTTCTACAAAGTATTAGAAAACTTAAAAAAAAAGATGAATGAAATAAGTAGGTAAAGTCGTTCTGAAGTTATGGCGTGACCAAGGGAAACAGGGATTCATTCATAAAGAGGCCGTTTCCGTACAAAATATCGAAAAAGACAGAAAATAGAGGTAAAAGTAAGAGTGCCCTGGTTTTTTGTAAATATATTTGTTTTTAGAAATTTGGCTTTCACTCAACTTGGCCATATAAAGTTTAGATTTTTTTCTTAAAAACATTTTTTGTTTTAAACTGCAGTTAAATCGAAGGAACGTTATTTAGATAAAACGCAACAAACGAGAGTAAAAAAAACATACAGACGATTCTAGAAAAGTGACAAACATAAAAAGTAAAAACAGGTAATCACATACTTATAAAATAAACCCGTGTACAATAATAGTGGTGTTCTTCGCCATAAAAGAGAGATTTAAAAAAATATCTTTGAATTTCGATTTTGTTTTCTTGATTGTATGAATGAAGTGGAATCTTAGAAGTGGAAATTAACTCATTTCTCGACATCTGGATAACATTAGACCAAACTAAGTAGATAGACTCGTTGTCGATGACAATGCAAGACTAACTCTTAGTGGCAATCACGGACATAAATTATACCATTTCTCTGACATTTAGCAGGCGGTTATGGGTGCCGCCGCCCCGGAAACCACTTATTGGATAATCAACACCCCTGTCATAGGTCACCCCAAGTGGTTCGGTATGTTTGGTGATTTAGCAGGGGTACTCGGGTTCATGGGTAAGGTTTGTCTAGACCTTGGCGGCGAATGCGCCGACCATGGAGGGAGACCGTTTGATCCATAAATATATCAAACTACCCACTTTTGATCTCTCCAGCCGGACTCTTGATCCGTCGCCTTGCGCCGCAGTGGAAGGGATGGATTCACTTGTCCGTCACTCCTGGACACATTGACCCCAAATCCCTTCCCACCCCTCATACCTTTTTCTTTCCCAGAACTTCCTCTCTTTTCTTTCCCTAAAAAGACCCTTCAAACAGTATCCACAAAGATGACATTAGGCCCTGGGAGAACTTTTTCCTCAGGGGTTCCTGTGTGGACCTAAAAAAAATACTGCGCTTCATCATTACATAGTATAAAATGAAGTCGCTCAAAATGTATGTGCGCATAGATCTTTTAAACTACGCAACGGATTTTCATGCGGTTTACACCAATAGATAGAGTGATTCAAGAGGAAAGTTTATATGTATAATACATGCTTATTATAGTAGAGAAAGGCCGAGAAATTCAAATATTCAATTCAGGCAGCGGGCAGCGTGGACACACGACAGCTGCCTGAATTGCATTTTCCATTTTCCAAAAGTAGAACATGTCCAACAAATGTTTATATCTCGCCGTGTATACGAAGGCTTTATACGATCCACTGTCATCCGCATCGTCTGCGCGGTGACGTGTGTCGTGTGTCCACTGTCCAGCAGACAACTCATAAATGAACTAATACCGACAACTGCACCGCGATGTCCTATCAGATCAGCTGATCACTCAGTGGGGCCGCGCAAGCGCATATCGTCCTTCCCCTCCCCCCTTTCCCACATTTATAATAGCATCCACCCCACACTATTGTTTTCAAGCCACTACAAGTCGATTTTATGCGATGCGGTTTGCTAAATTTACAGCGCAGTTTTTTTTAGTTACATTGTTAAATTAAATTTTTTGTTTAGAGAAACGGAACAAAAACAATGAAGAGAACTTACAAGAGTGTTTTTAAAAAAAGAAAGGAAAATAAGAAAAAGAAACAAGAAGATTTCCAGTGTGCCAGTTCAATGTTTACGTGGTTAAAACCATCAAGCTCTACCTCAGATATAAACGATGACACGACTGTAGGTAAGGTCATCGAAATTTTAGATTATTATTTTTATTATGGGTTGTAATTTTTTGAAATTTTGTTCTATTTATTCTATATTTTTACGTCACGTACTAAGAGTTTTTGCTTTTTTTTACTTTAAAGGTTTTTACTAATAGGGCTAATTGTTATAATTTAAACAATAAACAGTATAAAAAAGATTCTCACATTGGGGATAAATTCACAATAGAAATGTGTTAAGGCCTACGTCATTAGGAGGTACTTTATGCAAAATATGGATAGTAGTTTGTCGGTTTATTCATCAATGGTCAAAATATATATATATTACGCGTGTTCTAGGTAGGTACTTACTTGCAGGGACTTTTTTCCTTTAAAAATCAAAACATGATATTGAATAAATTTATTTGTGATGAAAATTATTTTATGCTCAACAGCATAATGGCGTCGTTTTGGTGAAATATTACAACAAAGTACCTACTTAGTACTTACCCGTGCAAAATGAAATACAATACAACTACAATGCACTGCCAAACCATGCAACCGATTGTTATTTTTAATGGACTATTTGTCCGTAAATAAATTAATTATATACAGCGGGTACCCGGCATAACTTCGGGGTCAACTAAACCTTACTGGTTCCCTACCAAGTCCCGGGAAACTACATTATAATGCAAGCGCCTACACTATATAACATTATATACAACGGGTACCCGGCATGCGTTGCAAGGCCACTTTAACCTCGGGGTCAATAAAACTGTAATGTTTCCATCCCAAGTCCCGCGAAACTGCATTATAATGCAAGCGCCTGCACTATTTAAATATATATATATATATCGGGTTTTTGGCATAATTAAGTGAAGTTTTACTTCAGTCGTGTGGACAAAGCACACTTTTTTAAAAATTATTTTCACGTTCTGTGTTATTTCTTCTTCGATTGCGATGAAACTTTGGGGATTTGATGTGCGCATCGCCTCGATTCCTTCTGTCTAAAATGGTGAGCTCTGACATCATGAAATTATGCATTGCTAAACCGTTCATCCTATTGCGATGAAACTTTGGGGATTTGATTGCTGCATCCCTTCGATTCTTTCTGCATAAAATAGTGAGCTTGGGCATCATAAGATTATGCATTGCTAAACCGTTCATCCGATTGCGATGAAACTTTGGGAATTTGATGTGCGTTTCTGTGTACAACAGTGAGCTCTGGCATCATGAAATTATGCATTGCTAAACCAATTAACCGATTGCGATGAAAATTTGATATTTAACCGATTTATATTTAATTTAACACACACTCCTCCTCGCTTCATCCACGTTCACACGTCAAATCGCATAGTGTTTTAACCCGTTAATTGCTTTTGCAATGGGCCCAGCTAGTAATTTATTATTACGTGCAATGTTTTAAATTAATTAGGGTAAATTTCGGTTTAGGGGCGAAATTCCTAGAAAATCAAACTAGTTATTTTTATACTAACTATGGGCCGGGGAATCCGAATCTGAAAGAATTAGGCGGCGGCAAGCAATATTAACTGAATTACACGACTTTAAAAATTTTTATACACTCACAGGAAAATAGCCATTTTGGAAGCATTTTGATTCCTAGAAAATCAAACTAGTTATTTTTATACTAACTATGGGCCGGGGAATCCGAATCTGAAAGAATTAGGCGGCGGCAAGCAGTATTAACTGAATTACACGACTTTAAAATTTTCTATACACACACACACGAAAATAGCCATTTTGGAAGCATTCTAACACACGAAGTACGAAGATCATAGAAAAACAAGATAACATAGATGTTTTTACCACACAAAATTAAGTGTTGCAATTAAGCAGTAATATCAATAACGTAATATAACATTTTTATATTTTAAGTACTTATTTTTTATAAATTTTACTCACTTTTGTATCACAAACCATGTTACATAAACCCAGCGTAGCCGCTAAACTACTTGAAAACAAGGATGTTTTGTTGCCTTGACGCGAGTAGGCGCTATGAAGGGGGCACTTTCTTTTCTATCACAAACCATGTTACACAAACCCAGCGTAGCCGCTAAACTACTTGAAAACAGGGATGTTTTTTAAAATTGACGTGAGCAGGCGGTATAAAGGGGCACAAACCATGTTACACAAACCTAGCGTAGCCGCTAAACTACTTGAAAACAGGGATGTTTTTTAAAATTGACCCTAGCAGGCGGTATAAAGGGGCACAAACCATGTTACACAAACCTAGCGTTAGGTTAGGTTAGGGACGCGAGCAGGCGGTATAAAGGGGCACAATCCATGTTACACAAACCTAGCGTTAGGTTAGGTTAGGTTAGGGACGCGAGCAGGCGGTATAAAGGGGCACAAACCATGTTACACAAACCTAGCGTTAGGTTAGGTTAGGTTAGGTTAGGGACGCGAGCAGGCGGTATAAAGGGGCACAAACCATGTTACACAAACGTCAGAAAGTTTTACGTTATTGATATAGGGATAAATATTTTTGAGAGTTGGTAACACTGCCGGCACATGTTTTTGTACATTTCTTGTTTTTCTATGACTTGTTATGTCAGTTCATTATCATTAAAAATTACGTTTTTCCTTAGTGTTTCCTTAGTACTTATTTTTTATAAATTTTACTCACTTTTGTATCACAAACCATGTTACATAAACCCAGCGTAGCCGCTAAACTACTTGAAAACAGGGATGTTTTGTTGCCTTGACGCGAGTAGGCGCTATGAAGGGGGCACTTTCTTTTCTATCACAAACCATATTACACAAACCCAGCGTAGCCGCTAAACTACTTGAAAACAGGGATGTTTTTTGAAATTGACGCGAGCAGGCGGTATAAAGGGGCACAAACCATGTTACACAAACGTCGGAAAGTTTTACGTTATTGATATAGGGATAAATATATTTGAGAGTTGGTAACACTGCCGGCACATGTTTTTGTACATTTCTTGTTTTTCTATGACTTGTTATGTCAGTTCATTATCATTAAAAATGACGTTTTTCCTTAGTGTTTATAGAAAATTTTAAAGTCGTGTAATTCAGTTAATATTTCTTGCCGCCACATAATTCTTTCAGATTCGGATTCCCGGCCCATAGTTAGTATAAAAATAACTAGTTTGATTTTCTAGGAAATTCGCCCCTAAACCGAAATTTTTCCAAATTAATTATATTGTAACTAAAATTAGTTATGATTTTGAAAATCATAATTAATTCTAGTTACAGTATGGTACAGTAAAGGAGATTCCCTAGTGAACAGCATCAACTTCTTCTTGTACAGTTGAGAGGGGTGAGGCGCTTGCTTGCAATCAGCCACATATAGATCATCATCCATCGTCTCTTGTCGGCGAATCAAGCTCCAATTCTGATTCAGAAGATGATGAAGAAAATCAGGAGACCTATGATGCAGCTAAACAACAACTTGGGTGTTTCATTTGTCCATACGAAAGTGATCCAATCATAATTAAAAAAGCTTTCATGGAAAAACATCCTATTCAAGTTGTAGAAGGAAAAGGTACAAAATTGCCATTTGAGCCTTCTAAACTTTATTACCGACATTTGTCAAGTTGTGAAAAAATACACCGAAAATGGTTATCATATTCAATTTTCAGCTGAATAAAGTGTACTGTTCGTGCTGTAATGGCTTTTGGAGACAAAGGACATAGAGACTCTACCTACATTACTGGTTATGATGTTTCTTCAAAAAATGTGTATAAATCAGTAGAAATATGCGAAAACTCTACCCATCATGAACTTGCTGCGAAAGTAGCTTTTCAAAGTCAAAAGGGCTACGATATTTCAAATCTCCTGAATACCAACCATACTAAGCAGCAGAAAGTGAAATTCAAACTAGAAGATTGGTCATCCAACGTTTGATAGACATAGTTTCGTTTGTAGGAAAGCAAGGTATTGCATACAGAAGTGACAAAGCAGAAGCAGCCTAAGCTCTTGATTCTTTACAAAATCATGGTAATTTCCTTGAACTGGTCATGTTGGTGGCTAATTATGGTGTAATTTTGCAAAGCCATGTAAAAAAATGTATCAAAGACTGCAAAAAGCACAATAAAAATAAAGGACAAAAGAGAAGCCACAGGAAAGCAATCTAAAAAGCCCATTGGACGATCAATGTCAATGTTGACTTTGTTATCAAAGACTTTCATTAACAAGTTAATCAAGATAATTAGCTCGATGGGTCGAAACATTATTTTGAAAGGCCTCCAGGATAGCATCATCTACAGCGTAATGGTGGACAGCACCCAAGATATAGCTGTCATGGACCAATTGGCAATATGCGTCCGCTATGTCGTTCAAGGAAAAGTGTATGAAAGACTTTTAGAGATTGTAGTTGTTAATGACTCAAGTTGACTTGCGTTGTACGAGCTTATAAAATTTAAATATTATTGACGTTCATTTGATGTTGCTTGTTCATTTGATGGAGCCAACAACATGAAAGGCTGTTACAATGGGCTATAAGCCCATTTAAAAAAAAGAAAATGAAGACAATATTTATACTCACTGAAAGGCACACGCACTGAACCTAGTTGTAGACTAGTTGCTGACTCAACAGTGAAGTTACTACAGGCTGAGAACTTGTTTGGATTAGTGAAAGAATCTGCAGTATTTGTAAGCTCATCGCACAAGAGAATGGCCGTCTGGGAAAAGGAAACAAAAAGACAACTACTGCTCACGACAAGTTGTACAGGTTGCAAAAAATAGGAGCAACGAGGTGGTGGAGGAAACATAAGGCTCTTTCATCAATTGTTGATGAAGAATTTTTAATCAGTGAAGACTGTTAATTCAGCTAAGTTCTTTAATTTTATTTCTGTGTTTAAAGAAATCTCTGATGGAAGTTTTGACAGCAAATCTCGATTCATAGCAAGAAACCTGATAAGTCAATGGTCCAAATTTGAAAACTTGTTTATGTCGTTTGTTTGCTAGATTTGTTTTTGGTCAATTCCCCTGTTTCTAAGTACTTGCAAAGTAAATGCATGGATTATGCTTTAGCTTGGTACTTAGTATAAACACTGCTCCATCAAGTTAAGGACAAAAGGAATGACGCGTATTTTGAAGTATTGTACGCAAAAACAAAAGCCTATGTAAGTGCAGTTAATCTTAAGCTAGACGAAAATAACATTGACGTCAAGTTAGAATTGGACTTTAAGAGAAAAAGAACGTCAAAGAAAAAAATAATGCCCGGTGAAAAATTAAAAGATGAAACTGACTCTATTTCAACAGTTCAACATTACAGAATTGTACATTTTGATATTTTAGACTGTGCGAGGATGAGTATTGAAGAAAGATTTTGCGCAAACAAAGACGTTTTACAGGATTGCTCTTGGTTGGACCCCAAAAAGTTTGACTTTATCTTGAAACTCCAAACATTTCCCACAGAAGCTCTGCACAGTGTTTCTAAACTGTGTACAATTAAAAGAAGTCGGCTGTTGATAGAGCTGCGACAGTTTGCACAACAATACAGCAACTTCATTGCGGCAGAGTCCACTGAGAACTACGTAGACAGATGCAGTGACGAAGAAGACGATTTGGACCCAACGGCAGCGGAAACAAATGCTGACATTTACTGCTCTGAAAATAGACAATATTTCCAGTGTTTGACGTGTGTTTTTTCTGTTCTGTTTGAACTTACTCAATCTGGACTGTTTACCAACCTGTATATTGTATATAAATTTGTTCTTACCATACCTTGTACCCAAGTCACAGGTGAACGAGTTTTTTCTAAACTTAAAATCGTCAAAAAACGACTTCGGTCGTCCTTAGGCCAAGACCTTATGTCCAGTCTGCTTTTTATTAATGTTGAGAGGGATTTATTTTATAATTTGGACAAAAATAAAATAATAGATGAAGTAGCTTTAACAAGTGAGTTGCTTACAAAGAAACTGTTACTTTAGGGCTAGGGGATCAAAATGTCGAATCATTTCAGTTAAGTTAAGCCCCTTCTATTCTAGTATACAACATTGTAAATTGTTAAACACACAGGATTTTTTTTAAATGTTAGTATTATTTTTTTAATCCCTAAAATCCGTTTGTCATTATTTTTACTACACAAATAATTTTGACATAGTTCATTAATGCTTTGGTGTGAATAAAATCCTGCCCTTTATTTTGAACTCCGTTATAATTATTGGCAGTTCTACACCATGTGTTTTGTAGTGTTGTGGTATCCTAAAAATACTGCGAATTTCTTATTTCAATAAATAATAAAGTCAACAAAAGTCGAAAATCATAATATTCGTATAAAAACCTATCTGAATTTCTTCTTCTTTATAGGTGCCAATATAGCTTAGAAACGCGTTTTCATTGTTTTCAAGCACAAATTATCCGGGAGAGGCCCCCGGAACCCCGTTTTCTGGAGCCCCCCACCCCACGTTAGGGGGCCCCTTTACAGGTTTTAGCGGAGGGCCCCGAATGGTCTCAGTCCGGGCCTGATACCAGTACTAAACACTGTTACTCTTTTCATTGGTGTACTACCCACTCAATCAGTCCTGGATTTGTCAATAGGCCTTATAGGCCGTGGCCTAGGGGCGGCAGAGTTCAGGGGGCGGGGCTCGCTCTGGTAAGCCGTTAATTTTGTGTTCGATTATACAAACAATAACAAAAGATAGAGTTTTCCATCTATTAACCTTTAGACGCCCAGCGGTCCCGTACGGGACCGCGGATTATTGTCGTTTATTGCCCAACGGTCCAATGAATACGGGACTGGTGATTGTGGTGCGAATATTTCACAAAAAAAATGCTTTGGTTACTACTACTTTGGTTAGGCTACTATTTTGCACGAGCGTTTAAGGTGAGAAATAGGTGTAGGACTTCGTATTTTTAGCGATTTTCATGATTTTTTTAACACATGAGGAATACATATATGTATTGTATACCTTGCGGTCATTTTACACATACGTATTCAAGAGTATATTCTAAAATTTTCAAATATTTTCCTCAAAAAATAACGGAGATAGCAACTGCCGCGCATTGTAAGTCCCCACCCGGCTGGACAATTTGTGGTAAACTCCTGGAGGTCACAATTTTCATCCGAAGTCAATTTTTCAAAAAAACGTAGTTTTTTATTAGTGTTTCTTCTATTTGAACCTCACTTCTAACAAAAAAATCGAAAATTAATATTTTTTCGATAAATGTGAAAATTTAGTACTTACGATTTTTTACCATTCTTTTAAACGTTTTTTTTGCCACAAAAAAAATTTGCGCATTTATATAAAGAAACTATGACCTTAGTTTGATAACGATTGATCAAAAACTGTAGGAGCTGGAGGTTACACAAATTTGAAAAAGTAGCTTCGAAAAAATGCGTTTGAAAATAAGAGTGGCAGTAAAATAGTGGTAATAGTGGTAATAGTGGTAATGTCACAAAACTGCGCTATATAAATAAAATGTTATTATTATTATTATTAATTCGACTGAGGGACACTCACTCAAACGCATATAACTTTTAAATGTTTCAGAAAATATTTTTGAATAGTTCTACCATCGATTTATGAAGAAAAAAATAATTTTTGAAGCCTCCACGCCTATTTCCCCCCTTAAAGGAACCTCTAGACGCCCAGTGATCCCGTACGGGACCGCGGATTGCATCGTGCAGTTATGTTGCGATTATTTCACAAAAAATGTTTAGGCAGTGGCTACCTTTATTTGGCTTTTAATCGTATTTTGGAATGCTATTTTGGAGAGACTAAATAAAGTGAGTGCTCAAATTTAGAGCTCATCTGTTGATGTACTGACGGTATCTGATTTTTATGGATCTCTTCTCGAGTATATTATACCAGAGCAAGAAAACTTTGATTATTTCGAAGAAAGTGCAATTGAAATGAGCACAGTTTAGCAATATCACGGCGACATTCATAGTAAGATGACCCTAAGAGAAAAAACTTTACAGACGAAACATCAAATTAATGAGGATTTTGAAACAACTTCCTGACTGAGATCTGAATTAGAGGTAAGGCATTATCGAAGGCATTAGGCACAATACTTCAAAGATTTTTTTTTTTTTAAATGGGTGAATTTTCAACACAAAGAGTCTCAGAAAAAACTCAGTCTCTTGTGCAATGATTTTGAAGACGATTTAGTTCAGGAATGGGTACACTTTCAAGGTCACATTCCCTCTAATAAGATGGCAGAGAAACCTGAATCTACATCATTACTAAATCTTTTTAAGGAAAGTTTTTGTGAAAACCATCTCTGTCCAACGTTTACCCAAACTTGGATATAGCTCTCCGCGTCTTTGCACTCCGGCCACAAATTGTTCTGGAGTTTTTGCTGTTTAAAACGAATGAAGAAATACAAAGTAAGGTCAAATAAAAAGGTCTTCTTATCGTAAGAAAAACTTTACTCTTCGGATATTCTATGCATAGAAGCAACTATGAAGCTATTATAAATGATTTTGTCAAATAAAAAATCCGTAAAAAATTGTAATTCTCATTTCATGTTACACTTTTGTTTTACAAGTAATTCATTCTTCATTTCATTTTTGAATACCTACTTAACCTATGTTTGAATATTTATTTTTTAAATAATTGTGCGTCACCTAATAAAAGCCTACAAGTGAGTGATGATAGGTGGCAACTTCTAAGACGGAGGAAGGGGCGGCGCAAATGAAGTGGCCTATACCAATGAAAAGTGTAAATACGGCCCTGCACTCAATACTTCGTCTATGATCTGTATTCAATGCATATCTGAATTGGCACCGCCACCACAACTGCTCAAATGGACATTACAACTGGCGCAGTCGGTAGTAGCTGGCACAACAACGCAGCTACGGAATTGAAGAACCTGAAGACGAAATTTAACGGAAAGTGATAGTACGGAAGAGAAGAGATTGTTGCGACAATCGTATAAAATTATTACATGAAGACGCACGTAAGAAGACGCCATCTCGTATGTCTACTTTCAAGAAGACATACATTAGAGCCTGCATCCGCAGTATATTGAGGGAGCAAATTGGCGTTGGCATGCTAGCATTGCATGCGTAAGAAGAAGACGGTGACAAGCAGACCATCTACGGAAGAAGCCGGAATCTGGGGCAAGGGCTCGGATTCTGTCGCTGCAGCTGTACAAGCGGGACCGGACAAAGGGCTGGATTCTGTCGCTGCAGGGAGACTGACACATGCAATCAGCGGTCGAAAGGGGTGGCTGGTGACGGAGTTCCGGACGCTGAGTGGGGAGACACTTTGGAGCGGCGAGGTCGCCGGTTCGCTGAACCCGCGACCAACACCCGGAAGCGCTGAGATAAGTTTTTAATTACAAAATTTGTTTCAGCTCTTATTCCCTATGGATGCGATTTGTAAAAGTCTGGGGGCATTCTGTCACAAGACAGGAGTGTGGTCCCTGTTCAAGGAGAGACTGGACCAAGCTCTCATTTTATATGATGATAAAATTTTGTCACCTGAACGTAAAAGAGAATAAAGAGACCTCTTAAACAATCTCACCGAAGATACCTTTTCATTGCTAGTGATTTATGTTTTCCAAAAAAAGTGTCGGAAACCTCATTTGAGGATTTGTGTAAATTTCTAGATTCCCATGGTAAGCCCATTCACAATATATTTGAATCTCGGGAAATATTGTATAAATGTAAACAATCGGCTAATGAATCCATTAAAGAGTTCGCCGCGAAGCTTAAAAATATTAGTTTGTCATGTAACTTTGAAGCAAGATTAGAATCGTGTTTGAAAGACATATTTATTATTGGTGTGTTCAATGAGAAAATGAAGCACAAACTTTTTATGGAAGGTTTAAGCAACTCATTTCTAGAATGCGTTAATTTAGCTTCCACTTGGGAACATGTCTTAGATATGGAGAGTGCAAAGTCGAATTTAAATATAGTTCATAATTTTGATAAATATAGGCAGGTAAGCCGTTATAAGGATAGTAAAGTGCGTAGTAAGTCACCTCATAAGATAAATAGTTATATGTCATGTTTTATTTGTGGAAGGAATAATCATTTGCAAAAAGATTGTTGGCACAAGAAGTTACAATGTAATATTTGTAAGAAGGTAAGTCACATTAGCTCGACTTGTAAAAATAAATCACGTTGTAAATATACATGCTCTCCTAATAAGGAGCGGATAGCACTATTAACACCGTTAATCAGGGTAATATCAATGATCCTTTGTATTTAAATTTGTGCGTAGATAATATTATTTTAAAGGTTATGGTCGATAGGGGAGCCAGCATAAATGCGATTCCGCACGAAATATTTAATAAGTATTTTAGTGAAAAGGAATTACTTGTTTGCGATAAAAAATTATTCGGGTACGATAATAATTTATTAAAGGTAGTGGGTAAAATTATATGTAACGTGAAATTTAAAAATAAATGTGTGCCAACCGAATTTATAATAATCGATAATGGTAGCTCATGCATTGTAGGTAGAAGTTTTCTCAAGTGTTTCGATATTACATTAAACGGAATTAATCTAGTGAACAATAGTGTTACGGATAATAATATTCGCGGTATGTTAAAATTAAAGTATCCTAATGTGTTTTCAGATAAACCGGGTAGATTAAAAAAACTACGAAGCTAATATTGAGGTTAGGTCGGATTTTAAACCAAAGATCGTTAACATGAGACCCATTCCGTATTGTTTGCGGGAACAATTGGAAATTGAATTATTAAAAATGGTGAAAGATGACATTATTGAGAAAGTTGAAATTAGTGAAATGGCGATTCCGATTGTTATTGTTAAAAAAAAAGATGGTACGATTGGATTTGTACAGATTTCAAAAACACTTTGAATCCAATGCTGGCACCTTTAAAATTCCCGTTGCCTAGAGTAGAAGATCTAATTTCTTCGTTAAATAGCGCGAAACATTTCGCGAAAATTGATTTAAAAAATGCCTTTTCTCAGATTGCTTTGAATGAAAGTTCAAAAAACTATGTGTTATTTCAACTTACATCGGTTTGTTCGCGTACAAAGTGTTGCCTTTTGGGCTCGGCAAGCCCGGCGATTTTTATGCAAGTGATAGCTTCTATCGTCGGTGGTTTAAAAAATGTGCGTGGGTCATTCCGCGGTTTCGTTCAAATCGCATGTTCTCGCAAAAAAGTCATATGAAAGTGAATGTTTTTCAAGAAAATTTTATTGGAAAATGTAGCTTTTTAAAAAAGGAAAAAGGAGTATTTCCCAGATTAGCCATTTGTTACTTAATTACTTTATGATATTCAAAAAACATGCTAAAATCTCATTACCTTCCCCATGAAAATGAGGGACCGGTAAATTGATCTACACATAAGAACAGTTTACACTCGTAAAATTACTACATTCATTAATCGACCAGTATGTACAACTAAATATGCATATTTATTTGTATTTAATTTATTTTTAAAGCTATTGTATCATAGAAAGAATTGAGATTTTGATTTTGTCCAGAGAAAATCGTCGTAGTCTTCCGCGAAAGCGGTAATTAAAATTGTGACCGCGTTTGTCCCTGTTGGTCAGCTATATCCCGCCCCGCACCTCCGTTACTAACCAGTGTATCACTACATCTAGACGGGGGAAGCCGTGCGTCGCTGAATAAAGAAATATCTGCGATTTCCGTGCTCGAAAACAACTTTGTCACCGACCAGGCATCATTACCTTACAGCATTTTTTAAAGTAAGTACATGTTTTAAAAATTCGAATCATATGTCTATAAACTGTATTTAGTCGGACTATTTTTGATTGAATCATACAGATTTGTAATGTCAATATTAAGCGAGTAATTGAGAAAAAACTGTCAAAACTTCATTACCTTCCGATTCATTACCTTCCGTATCGTCAAAATTTTTGCCGGATGGTAATGTAGAGGTTTGGAGGGTAATGAAACTTTTGTAAGGGTTATTTTTACGAGCATCTGGGACCATGTTTGGGGGTTAATAAAAGCTAATATTATGAATAAATGCAGTTTCTTGCGTTCTGCGTCGGACAATTTCGGTTTTGGTGAAATACATATTTTCATTTTATTTTCTTTCTGATGTGGAAAAACAATCAGTTAAAATTTACCCAGCGAATTTTTATTTAAAAATTGATTTTTTATTCAATGATATAATTATTTTAAAGAAAACGAATATATTATACAAATGATTTAACTATTCACCCTACAGTCTCAAGATCTTTCGTTAGTTAGTTGTCTTTCAAAACTGACGAATTTTACATAATTTAAGTTTCTAAACAAAGCCAAATTTAAACAAAAATCTACATAACTGGGCATCAAGAGTCCAACGTAAATTTCTTGATTAAAAAACGGTATCAAAAAATGTAACAGTAGTTTACATTTTAAATCATTTAGGGTAAAAAATTATTAAACAAAATATAAAAGTGGTAACATTTTTTGGACTCTCCTGTAAAAGATACCAAAATGAAAATATCCATTTTTGTTCTTCGACTTCTCACTTAATCCGACACTTACGATAATTTTTCTTTGTTATTTGTTACAGGCTATTACCACTATAAACCACAATGGCAAAGTTAAATAAAAATCTGAAAAATTAAGAAAAGCTTTCCAAGGACAGACTACATAAGCAACAAAAATATGCAGAGATTAAAAACAATCCGAAATTGTACAGTCTTCAGAAAGCGAAAGAAAAAAAGATACACTCTGCAAAAATCGCAAAAAAAGATATGCAGCGTTGAAGCTAATAATTGTTTGGATGATTTTTATAGCGCCATTTTCGTGAAAAAGATATGAGTGAAAGAGCCCAGAGAAAGCAAGGACGAAGATGGCGAAAGAACTCTCTAAATTATTTGAAGAAAAAAGAGCAGTGTAAAATAGAAATGATTATACTAGAAAATATGCCTCCAATTAGTGACATTGTTAAGGAAGTACCCAATAATGTGCGAAACACTCTAGATCCTGACCTCTTCGCAGTCGAGAATGAACAACGAATCACACAAAAAAGCATGCATGGTCTAACGAATGTTAGAAAATTAAGGTACAGATCTAGGAAAAACATTACCAAGTTACAGGATGAGATAAACAAACTTAAGAAAGAGAAAAAAAAACGAACAAAAGAAAATGGAAGCGTTGCAGCTACGAAACGCAAACATAGCAATCGAAGATACATTAGAGAAAAAAGTAAACGACATAGCTACTATTGACTCGCCTACTATTTTCAAAAATATTGATGACAATATGCTATTGAGCAAATTCGACGGCTCCATGTTTTTGGACGATACTATTGCTTCAACGCCAGAATCTGTTAAAACTATAGAAAAGAAATGTTAAGTGAAAATACTCTCAAATGTCCCGTTCGACGGTCAGCATTATTCCTTTTATAAAAATAGTACCCAAGAATTCAATCTTTTCGATCAATGTGAGTTCGAGAAGTTTTTTCCGATCCCTAAGAGTATAAGATCCTGATTTCAATGAATCAAAACAGCAGTCTCCCAAAACTATGGAAATCCCACACATGGAAATTGACGAAAAGAGCATAAGGAGGCGCCATTCAACTATGACTTCGAAGGCTGGATAATGGTTCAAAATAAAATAAATAACACAACACATCATTTCATTGGGAAAATTATTGAGAAATATGAGTACACACTAGAGTACAAAGTAATTTTTTTGAAAAAAGCTCAAGGAAATTCCAAAAAAATTGTCTGGCCAATTTTATTTCATTCTGGAATTACAAATTCTTCAGCGCTTGCAAGATCCATATGAGAATGGAAGAGGAAAATTCACTTTCAAAAATTTGCCGAACTTTAATTTTAAATAGTTTTCGAGCAAAAACCTTCACAAGAATAGCAACTCGTGATCTCATTAAAGTTCCTTAAATATCATGTTCCTATTTAGATGTAAGACCTGTACCTACTGTGTATTAGTTATGTTGTATTTGTTTAGTATTGTCTCTGATGTTATTTTTAACTGCATTCCAATTGAGTTCTGTTCTTTTCTTATTTTAATTATTATTTTTAATATTTAAATATTTCTATTCTTCAATTATTACAATGTTTGCTCAGGAATGTGAAAATTTTGAATTTATTGTGTCCAATACCCACTTATAAAACTGAATTATAAAGAATTTGACTACGCCTTATAATTTCGGGGTAAGTAGAATAAGTAGGGAAATTATGGTGGGCCTGTGATGTTCCAGCTGCATTTTCTTCATTTGTACCTATTTTGATATTTTGTCCATTATTTTTTAACAATTTATACAAATATTGCAAAAGCATAAGCAAGCAGAACTGATTACGTATGAACAAATGTATTTCTTGTCTCCAATACTCGAAAGTCTGAATAAAGCTTTTAGTTTTTCACTATAATAGATTTTTCTTCCTTTTTCCTAATCCGCTCATCACGTCAGGTCAAATGATACTTAGCATGATTTGAAATCTATTATATTATTCAATTTCAATTCATATTTCATTATTCACAGAAATTTTAAGAACTTTGAACGTGTTCACTACCATTTATTAATATTTCATTACCAAACTTCATCACCATTCAAATTTATAAATTACCATCCAACAGTTTTTCATTACCATCCACACCTTCATTACCATCCATCAATTTTCTTCGTATCTAAGAGTCGTACAAAGGTGTCCTTTTCACCTCTCTACATCTGGTAGGTACAGGAACCCATTTCTAAAAAAATATATAGTAAAAACGCAAAAAAAAAATTTCCGCGGAATCAGGCAAATTTGAACGAAACCGCGGAATGACCCGCGTGTGTTTAGATGATATATTAATTTTCGGTAATTCGAAAGAGGAATTAAATTCGGTTTGTGACGCGGTAATTAAGAAATTAAATGATCATGGACTGACCCTAAATGACCAAAAATGTTATTTTTATGTACCGGAAATTGAATACTTAGGTTTTAAAATCTCTCAGGAAAGTATAATGCCGCTAGAAAGTAAAATTGAAGCAGTTAAGAATTTGGCAGATCCGAGGATTGTGTCAGAACTGAGAAGTTTGTTGGGAATAATCTCATATTATAGAATGTTTATACGGAATATATCGGACACTCTGTCACCTCTCTATAATTTATTAAAAAAGGGAACCTTATTTTTATGGTCGGAAGAATGTAGTGATGCTTTTAATTTTGTAAACAAACAATTGATGTCAGAAAGAATTCTAGTTCACTTCAATCCTAGTATCCCTTTGAAACTCATTACGGATGCCAGTAATATCGGCATATCAGCAATACTTTGTCACAAATATGATAACGGGATAGAGCGCCCAATCGCATTTGCGAGTAGGACTTTATCGGAAACCGAACGAAAATATTCAATTTTGGATAGAGAAGCGTGTGCAATCATATTTGGTTTGAAAAAATCTTTCAATACTTGTATGGAAATAAATTCATTCCATCGTGCATTCATAAACCGCTGGTACACAGTACACATACTTGATACGAGGAAGCAAGTACCGCTACTTGCAGCGAATAGATTGCAACGTTACGCGTTAATATTGTAAGCATTTAATTATAGTATAGAGTACATTAAGTCGGACGACAATAAAGCCGATTTCTTGTCGAGATTACCGATGCAAAGTAGTAATAATAATATCGAGGAATACGAAGATAACCATTATTTCTTGGATCTAATTAACGATACGGATATTTGGGAAATAGAACAGTTAAATAATATTTCTGTTGAAACGGAAAGAAATCGGGAAATATTTAAACTGAGTTCGGAGAAGGATTTAGTTTTATCAAAAATTGACAATTATTTGAGTACAGGGTGGCCTGAAAAAAAAAATTTAATTCTGATTTATTAAAATTTTGGTATATTAGAGATAAGTTATCAGCTCATGATGCTTGTTTGTTTTATGATAGTAAACTGGTAGTACCAATGGAGTTAAGGGAATCAGTTTTGAAATTTATTCACTGTTCGCATCTAGGATTGTGAAATCGTAAAGTTTAGCTAGAAATTATTTTTTCTGGTTAGGTATAAATGCTAATATTGAGAAAGAGGTAAAACAGTGCACTAGGTGTGCGGTATGTTTACCTACTCCTTCCAAGGTGCAATTGGCGAGTTGGCCAGTGAATAATTTAGTTTGGAATCGGATTCATATAGATCATCTGGGTCTGTTCGGTAATTTAAATTTTTTGTGGTGGTATACGCTACCACAAAGTGGGTCGATTGTCAAATGGTACCTACGGTAGATTCAGTTAGTGCAATCAAAATATTAAAGAAAATGTTTTCTAACTTTGGTATACCGGAAAAAATTGTTAGCGATAATTGAACTGCTTTCACGTCAGCTTCATTTCAGGAATTTTGTCGCGAATTTAATATTGAACATGTGACGTCAGCAGTTCAGCACCCGGCTTCGAATGGTTTGGCAGAAAACGCTGTATAAGTATTATGTAAGTAAAAGATATCATTGTATTTTGTGCACGTCCTTCGGAGAAATGAATGTTGTGTGTAATTTGTTTTTTAGTGTGGGATGTGGAATAGTTGGTTTAATAAAATAAGTGTCACGTGAATAGAGATACTATCAGTGTTTCTCCTTTAACAGAACTGGTTCTTGATCCTGCTGAAACTTCCGCTGTAATCAACGAGCTAGCTCCTTTACCACAATTTGCAACAACCGATGTGCGGAAGGTTAGTGCAACTTTAGATGCTTACCGTATGATAAATTTAGACAAGAATATATTTACACAGGAATCCAAACAAAATAATTATCGACAAAGACGGCAAGGTAGCGCGGTGGGAATTTCTCGAAAAAGTTATTAGGACCCAAGAAGAGCAAGGCCTAAATTTCGCCCATGAAATAACATACCAACACATTTATTTCAGAAAACAGATAATGAAGGTCAATCTAGCAACCCAACTACTAAGCCGAAGTGCTACTAATTTTGTAGAGAAGAGTTAAAAATGGCGTAATACAAAGATTCAGAAGCCACTTGCAAGTTGTTAAAATCTTGAATGATCTCTTTGACGTTTTAAACTCTCGAAATCTTCGAAAATTTGTATTCCGGTAACCCTTGTCTCCCTTAAATAAAGAAACCGTATTGATTTTTTTTGGTGGAGCCACTGATTATCTTAACACCTAATAATTATAGTAACCAAACAATTATAATTAACAAAATAATTATAGTAACCAAACGGATGAATAAAGAAAACAAAACATTTAAAATAACAAAAAACGAAAAACAAAGTGTGTACAAAACAGGCTTCTTGGGAATAGCATAGCGTGCATACAAAGTCTGAAATATTTATGCAAAAATTTAATTGAGGACTATTAAGTAAAAAATTTAGCTTCTTACAAATTAAGCAAAAATCATATAGAGTACCTTTTCGGCAATTTAAGATCACATGGAGGTCATAATAATAACTCGAATGCTCTGCAGTTTAAAAACATTCATAAAAAACTCCTCGGTCATTTAAATTTAATAAAAACCACTTAAAGCCAGAATCTGTTAACCTACTGTCCCTTAAAATGCAATAACTTATTGTACATGAGTCTAGTTTTTGCACTGATAATTCGTGGTGGATACAGGTAATTATAAAGTTTGTTATTACCTGTATGTAGGTACCTAAAATTAACAAAATAACTTATAATACCTTAAAATTAACAAAATATAAATATTCATTATATAGAGACAATGTTGTGTACCCCTGCCTAAGAGTGTATAAATACCGTAGCATAAGAATTTCAACTACCAGTCTGAAAATGTCCGTAATAGCATGAAACCGGTCCTGGTGAAATATAAATTAGTGGAAGAAAGTACAAAAGTGTTTTAATTTCAAATTCTAACATATTGTACAATTGTCGCTTTTTGGCGGGTATGTGATCGTACTGCTTACTAATATAATGAATTCTAATATCGACATATTTTTCTAATACTGCTTTAAGTAAATTAATGAGATGGTTCGATGTTGGAAACTGTTCATGCACGTGGTCTTCCAAAGACTTAAATATCGGAATACCTATAAATGCTTTTAAAGTTTTACTGACAATGGTCGCTTTGCCATATTTTGGAAGAAGCATTTTACCTCCACTTTCAGACAACATCGTCTTTATGATCGATTCAGCCTTCACACAAATTGCGACTATATCATCAGAAGGATAGACAAGACCTCCTTTATCTTTAAGCGCAATCAACACATGTTGGAACGATTTGTTTATTGAATGTAATGAGCTGATACAAGTTTCGCACATTATTTTTTTGCATAAGGATCTGACAACATATCCTCCTATACAAGGTGTCCGGAAACTCGTAGTACAAGCGGGAAACTGGAGAATCCACATCACATTTGGAGTCGATTTTGTGGTTTAACTTTTTTTGATTTGAGCTTTCGTTTTCGAGTAAATCGGGTCCGAAGTTGGAATTTTTTTGGTTAAATTTGAAAAAAAAATTCACTAGGGGGTTGATTTCAGCTGTGTAATGTCTTATAAAATGCAACGAAGGGTAAACCGGGCTCAAAATTTTTTTTAACCCTTTAGTTGCCGAAAAAATGGAAAAATAGAAAAAAAATAATATTAAAATCGAAATGCTTAGATCGAAAAAAATAAGTTTTTTGGGTTCTCTACGTGATGTAGATTCACCAGTTTCCCGCTTGTACTACGAGTTTCCGGACACGTTGTATAAGTTATGATCTGTCGGTCAGAATCAGAAGAGATATCAACGGGATTAAATACAAAATTCATATCAAAATTGTCAAAATCTTCCGAAACCTTTTCTTCATCCGAAATACTTTCACCATCCTCGACCCTATACCTATTTGATGATTGATTTATCGTTTTTATTGCCGATGTACTAGTTAATCTGGAAATATTATCTAAAGGAATGCAATTACCGCTGAAAGAATCACGCAGTTCCATGTGCAATAAGTTTTTTTTATAAATGCCTTTAAATTGGCGACTTGTCGGATTATTATTGCATCCGCCGTGAGAACGAATATTCCCAAAGAATAGTTCTAAGTGATCTTGACTGCACTTATAGAAAGGTAAAAAATTTTGCAACTTTTTTTATTACTAAACTGTTATACATTTTAATCGTACTCTCAATATCTATGCAGAATCCAATAAAACCAGTTTTTCTATTAGACGAAATAGCATTTTGCCCATCGTTGAACTTAAGTGCCATAAGGTATTCTTTGGCTTTATTTAAAAAAGCAAGGTGATTATTAAAATTTTCAGGGTTTAAGGGTTTTTTAAAACCTAATTGTTTCAAATTTCTTGAATTAGACATCAAATAAATCATTTATCATTTTCAAAAATCGGACGATGCCGTTAACATTTTTGAACTCAGGCAAATTCAAATAACTACGGCATAAAATTAGAGAGTCAGCAACGCTCTCACTGAACAACTGTGTTGCTAATTTAACTTTCATTTTTTGATTTTGAAAATTTATATGTACCTATCGGCCTCAATTTGTTCGCAAAATGTAATATTTTTTCATTTTGCATTTGATTTAAGCTTTCCAAATGATTCCATTTGGCTTCAATCTTATTTTCATCAACTATTACTTTTTTGGCTTGAAAAGCGTTTCGAACTAATTTTATCATGTGGCAGGCATCTAAAAATATGCAAACATCTTCTTTTGTAGATGGATGTTCGAAAAAAGTTTTTAATTGTGTAGGATCGAACGAACAGCCTAAAATTTTGGCCATAGAAATGTTCGGAAATGTTCGCCGGACACCCATCAAACGTTAAAGACACCACATCAATACATACCCGTAAGATGAATCTTTTCCAAACATTTACATACCAAATTTGCCCTTTGTTCACCGGAAATTCCATTTACTAAAAAAAAAACCAACAGGCAACTTCCAACTATCATTGATTGCCACAACCATTAGGACAAAGGCTTCTTTTGCCCTTGTCAGGCAATCACCGTCTAACTTAGCACTCATGTCAATAAATCCATGGCAATTGGAGCCATCAAATTCGACCTTAGTCATTATGGCCATTTCATCGATCACTAGTCCGCAGAGTATTTTTTTACTTGAAGCTTCAGCCTTCATCTTCAAAGCACGAAATGCTTCCACTGTGAAACCAGCCTGGCCATCAATACTCTCGTACCACTTCCCAAGGGTCCTAGCGTGTGGCAAACATGTATCAAAACTTCTTCGAACGTAATCGTAAGCTTTTGGAGAATAAAAATGTAAAGTTACAGCAAACGATCTAAGGGCCGGGGAGTATTTTTTTTCTGTCGGTTTTCCTTTATTCTGGTTATAAAATTCTCTACTGCTGATTAAAATTGACTCCAAGTCCGTAAACTCGTTTTCGTATTACCTTCTTGTAAACATGTTAAAATCCCCTGCAAACTGGCATTTTTTAAGTGCCGTCTACGTGACGCTTTCAAACACTTTAGCTCTTTTTTGCGTTCAATGAAGAGCGTTGTCCACTTCTTCGCTTCTAATCTAAGTTTTTTTACGAGGAGTGTCTTCCACTTCATCGAGTGACTCATGTGATCTATTGTAGGCTGATGGGTCTGCTGATTCAGTCGTAGGCTGAAAAAAAATTGTATTTGATATCCAGCCCAATTCCGAATTTTTTTAAAGCGTTATTGCTATAATTGCTTCCATCTGGAGCCAGAGAGACTATGGCATGTATGTTGTGAGGCTGAAGATGTGGGGAGGGGAAGAAGATGGGGACGAGGAAGATGGGGAAGTACCCGTCTTTTCCATTTGCCATTTCAAGCAACATTTCAATTCTAATTGGTGGTCTTACCACCAGGGCGATACTGAGAGAATGTTCCACCTGGAACGTGCCGGAAATATATCTTATATTATTTTTAATTATAAAATGTTGAAAATACAGATCAATCCAATAAAATTTATCTGCGCGCACCGGGATTTGAACCCGTGACCTCCGGATTGCTAGTCAAGAGTTTTACCCCTCGACCACGGGGGCATGTCAATGTGACTTTTACATAACAATACAGTGATTACATACTTTGAATTAACATTGTAAACATATGTAAAAGGAGTGTTAAATTAGTAGGAAAAAAAACTAAAAATAACAGTGCAAACAAGACAAAGTAAAAATGTTTAAAAATGAATAAGCTAAATGATAAAAAAACACGTACCTATGATATGTGCCAACTCAACTTTATATTTGTGCGTTATGATTAATAAAAACATTAAAAAATTTAGGTAATTTTTAATTATTATAATTTAAGTTGACTGATTCGGCCCATTGGCAGTCGGAGTTCACGTGTCGGGCCCATGGCCATTGCGGTTGAAATGAACACGCCGAAAATTATAAAATGTATATTTAAGCTATGTTTAAACACTTACATGTGAAAGGTAAGACCGTCTTTCTTCTTAAAGGTCTTCATAGAACTACTTTTACACAATTTTACGGCGCAGTGGACCATTTTTCTATGTTTTATGAACGTTTTCTGGGAGCTCTATGCGCGTCCGAGACGTAAAAGCCAATGTCAGCCGTCTAAAAACCGTTCGGTAAAATTTTAGAAAAGGCATGCTTTGGGTGGGTGGGCACACTTTACATGCCGTCTCTCATATCCATACTCTTAAGACCATGAGTATCAAAACCTTTATTGCCCGTGGAACACGAGGGTAGTATTTCCAGCCAGGATAGCAAGTAGCAAGCTATTGCTGGGATTGGTATTGCTAGTATTGTTCATAAAGCACTCTTTTTACGATGTTGCTAATTCAAAAAAAAAAAGAGCGCGGCGACGACGCGCATTGTTTTTTTCCAGTCGGCATACTAGTTTGCTTGAAATACTAGCTTTATGCGCACGGGCATTAATTATTACGAAATATATAAAATTTGTTTTTAGAAAAAAACATTTAAAATTATGTAGAGTTGCACACAAAATATAAAGTACGTACCTATCTAATATTGATAACTGGGAACTTTACCCTATTTCAAATGCGTACGTATTCACGTAATGATCCTTTGAACAACAACGTACCATCTGTCACGGAAATATTATCAGATAATGACCTCTACAGTAACTTTTTATAGAGCCTATTATCGCGTAACATTTGTGGGTCAGATGGAACCTTTACGTTGATGTTTAAGTTTTGTGATGTCATGTTGCCATGCGGTTTGAATGTGTTGAACTGTCATGTTATATGTCATTATCACTTGTTTGCGGGAGGAACTGTCAATAAATTACAGCACAACCTGTAAAGCCTCGCATTCCAATTCTTGGTTTGGTCGTCGTTGTTCGTTTTGAATTTCCAACAATTTATAGTTCTGCGATGGCGGCCACTATTCCCACATTGAAGTTCCATAACGGAAAGGAGATTCCCGTCCTGGGATTGGGAACATGGAAGGTAAAAACAATATTGAAAATATGTATAAATCTCAAACATTCCATTAGTAATATTCTACTTTGATTAACTTGCACGAATTATGGAATAATTATTGATTACTTTCCTAGGTACTTAACTTTTAATATAAAATTGGTTAATTTGATTCGTAAAATGGTAATAGTAAATACACTATCATTCCTTATATTATCAGTTATTATTCAAAAGTTTTATGCCTTATTTCAAAATTTTGTAATCTTTTAGGATTGCTGGCCAAGCTTTAAACGAAGATTTTTTTCATTATTTATGCATTAAACTGCTTACTCGATACAGAATATAATATAATACAGAATACTTTTTATCCAAACAGTTTGATTTAGCTTTATTATTACGAAAAGTGAGTATTTATGTCGGGGGAGACCAAAAATATGCATTTAACATTTTAATTTTGTTAAAATTAATTCACTCGCGCGGTAACGCCATGTTTATTATTGCGCTACCTCCTTTAGCCAACATTTCAGACAGCGTTACAGTGCATCATCAGGGCAGATGTGTGTGTCAGTGTTGATCACACATACGTGTGTATGTCACACGTTTGCCCTGATTATGGACACTGTAACGCTGTCCAAAACGTTGGCTTAAGAAGGAGGACCCCAAAAATAAACACCGAAAATACTTTTGGCCGTGAAAATCTAAAATCATAACTGTAAAAGCTAATATATATTTACATCCGGGGGAGTGGAAAATAGTGCATTTAAAAGTTAAAATTATGTGAAAATTTGCTTTTGTATGTCAAAGGGTAAAGTGCACTAACTTCGTGAGGGTAGAAGCAAAAATGATAAATACCTTTTTATCGAAATTCCAATAGGTAGATTTCATTTAATTATTTGCGGCACGTTCCAGAGTGGAATATACTCTCAGTATTGCCCTGGTTAAAACCGTAATTCAGAATTGAAATATTACTTGAAATAACTTCACTCGCAATAATTTCACTCCAGTGTCCAGTGTAATTCGCCAGACTTGAAATGTGAATTATAACATTTATTTGTACAAAAATTGGTTTAAAATAATGTACCTACCAATATATTACCACGCACATATAGATTTTCATAATAATAATAATAATCAGCTTTCTTTTTGCTAACTCTATAGTACTTACTTTGATTTTATATATTTTATAATTACATGTTTTTTATAAACTTTCATGTTTATGTGTTTTTATGTTCTATACTTTTCATATCATTTTATACTCTACTATATTCTTCCACACTCTCTTATATTACTCTATAGTAATTTGTTTTCTTTTATATTCTCTCACACTCTGCATATGTTAATGTTCTGTATAGAAAATCGACCACCACAACACGGGCATTAGTGTGGATCGATTTTTTGTTTTTTTTGTTTTTCTTAACAGCGGGGTGTGGAATGGATGTTCTATGGGGATACTTTTAAAAGTCATGATGACAGCATTAAGGTATTTCGAGTGCAAGTACTGCCCCAAGTCAATTCAAATTTAAAAAAAACAGCGAGAAACTAGAAAAAGGTGGGTTTAATCTTTGCTCAATAAAATTAGTTAAAATATAAAAAATTTAACTTTTCATTTACTTGTAATATTATATACTAATCAAGAAACAATAAAAGTATCATTGCTACACAAAAATCACAAACAATGTTAAAAAATAAAGTAAAAAATCATAAAAGTTATTGTGTTTTATAGTCCTTCTTCGAATTGAATACTGGCATTATACGACAAGATTCTAGCTTGTTTTGTATCCACCCTTCACGTCTTTCAGGGTCGCAAACAGCAGAGCATGATGCCGTTACCACTTTCATGCATCTTTCCGTGGCTTGCGTGTGACAGGACATCAATCGGAACTTACACAAAATGTTGGATTCGATAATTTCGTGCTCTGCAATGGCATCAATTATTGTCTCGCTAGATATCAGTTTTGTAAGAGGTAGTTCTGATGGTTTTTCCCAGTAGATCAAGTCAATATAGTCTGCTGCGTTGAAATTAAAAGTAGGTAGCTTAAATAACGGAAAATCAAAGAAATCTACCAGTCCGCCTCAGCACAGGACCACCTAGTGAGGAGGACTAAGAACAAACAGATGAAATATTTATATACATTATCATATCTTGTAATTCTCATCCAACTTGTAATTAAATAGTCGCTAATAAAAAAAAAAATAAAAAAAATACTCTTATTGGAGAGAACCCTGACGTACATTCTCGGATACTTAGAATCCGTCTCAGAGCCAACTCTCTAATTTGTCTTCGTTCGTCGTTTAGTGTACTAATAAGTATATTTTCGCTGTGGCCAAAATATTGCGTTGAATTACGGGATCTACCACCTTTTTCAAATGCTCTGGAAGGTAACGAAACAATTTTATGGTTTCGTGGAGGTGTCTCGCCCTGTAAACACACGAAGGTTGTGTTTTTATTTTAAACCACATCGGAGCATTATGCATACATTATAAATAATTAAATATTTTTGCCTGAACTTTAGTAAATAAGATAAAGTTTTTTGGCGATGATTTGTTGATTTGTGTCCCAAATTGGTCATTTCTAAATTAAATTTATGCCTATCAAAATGTTTGTCATTTGACTGTCCTAGAACAGGAGACCTTCCTAGTTGGACAGTCAATGCTTCTTTGCACTGATGTATTCTCTATAACAAATAAACGTTTTATTATTATTATTATTATTATTAGCATACACTCTTAGCATAAATTCAGTCCATATCACCTGATTTTCTCCGGATTCTTGGTTGAAATGTAAAGTCGGAGAATAGTTGGCTGTTGTTAACAAACGCGAATGACAGATTTTACCCGGGTTTCTTTTCGCTAAGTTTTCGTTACATTGTCCTTCGGAGATTGCTCGGCACATTTCCAATAAATAAAGCTGGTCTGTGCTAAGGTCGTCACGGGATTTTGTAATGTCCGGTAAGTTGCATTCTATTGCTTGAAATTCTATCACAGGAAGATGTTCACAGTTCTTGAGTAACTTTCCTAGTTGGCCGCTAAAGCTTCTAGGACCTGTTGTTGTTCCATCAAGGTATTCGAAAAGGTGTCTCAAACTTAACTCGTTAGCACGTAACTGACAGACCAACCACTGAAGTGGACGATGGAGCTTTCCTTCAAGAAGTCGAATAATGCCAGACTAAATTCCAGTATTAACTGCTGTTCCGTCGCATCCGATAGCCACGATGCATGCTAAATCAATGGATTTTGCCACAAAATATGCAAACAATTTGTGAGCTATTGTTTTAGCATCACCGAACTTAACGCCTATGTGGCCAATGTATTGTGAGTCAAGTTCTTTCAAAAGACTGATATGTTCTTCTATCACAACTTTTCTGCGTCCATCCTCCATGATTAATGTTTTATCCTTTCGACCGTCAAACGATATGCAAATGCACTAATCAAAATGGGGCTGATTGATGACAGTCAGTGTGGTCCTAGTTTTGGCACGAGCACGTCAAATCTTATTACGATCGATCACGTTTGTTTGATTATCTGTTGTCACTAATCCAATATCTTGCATTGTAGCACAGAAGATGGCAGCACCTGTCCGATCAGAAATACTGTATCGATCCAATGTTCTGGATACAACAGATAGTCCACTGTCTGTTGAATTTATTACATAAGAAGAAGAAGTAGATGAAGCAAAGTATTGTTGGTCAGTTGGAAGATCAACGTTAGTAAAACTTGAAACTGTACTGCGAGATGTGAACGGTTGATCTAAAGATGTTTGCTGTGTTTCTTGGTATAGTGCGCGAAAGTGGACTCAGCAATTTGTCAAATTTTCGCGGGAAAATAAATAATATGATCAAATTTTTTTAATATTATTATTTAAGGCGCGGCAATTTTTATTCATTATGAAATGTAAAGGTCAAAAATTAAAGTATTGATATTGACACAAAACTGTTTTATAAAGGGACAATTTTTTACCAGATTTTAAATAATTCAACTGCTTTGGGGCACTACTTGTTATCAAAATTTTAAATTGATATTTTGTATGCTTAATTGTATGTACCTAGAGCATCTATTCCGCACCCCGTGAAAACTGATTTATAAAAAATAAAAAATTCCATACAATGGCGTTCCACCCTAACGGGCATGAGCCTAGCATTGTCGAAAAATTCTCAATTCTTGTAACAAACAATTCAATGAAATAAGAAAACTTAAAAAAAAAAACTTTACCGTGTTTGGTAACCAGATCTGAATAGCCAGGTACTTCCCCTCCTTCCTCTGCCCATCTCCTTCCCCCCCACTACCTTCATCCTCACAAAATACCCCAATTGGAAATGCCATAGTCTCACTGGCTCCAGATGAGAGCATCTGGGAATCTTGTGAGGTATTCACAAAAAAAAGCAAAAAAGTTAAATTGCGTATTCTGTTAATTATTCTTCTATGGAAAATTTTATTGTATGGGAAAAAACAATGGAATTTCGAAAAAAAATATTTATCTTTTTTATTTCAACCATCATGTACAATCACTTCCCAAAGTTAGTGCACTTTACTCCCGGACAACCTGTATTATTTCAATAAAGAATATTAAATTATTACATACTGACATGACATTATCAATGGCTTGGCTGGAAATGATGCGACACGTATGTCGGTCAGGTACATCGGTCGCGTGCGGTAGTATGTAAGTGAATGAATGAAGAGCTGGCCAGCTATTCTCCAAGCCAGGTCCCTTGCAATAGCCGTCGAAAGTACGTACTTGGTTATTCTCGAGACTCGTCGAAGCTACATACTTAGACACCAAACGCTCAAAAGTCATTCCACACAATAATGAGTGGGTTGAACCAGTCGAAATGGAGTGGAGAGTGGTGGGTTGTTTGCGTACCTTTCGCACCCGCGAAGACATAATATGTAGTATATTTTTAGTCATTTTAAGGTTCCGTGTTACAATGGCTGATTTACCAGATGTTTTGGTTGCTGGTAATATATCCTGAACTTCCAGTCATCTCATTTTTCGCTCGTAGATGGCGCATAATGAGTAACATTCATAGATCATTGCTCTGGAATAGCCACCCTGTAGTGCAACGCTGACCGACGGTAGACGGAAGCGCTTACTATCTGCATGAGAGCGTTCAGTGCGGCGCTGATGGTGGCAACTGATCGGAGTGCATGTGTACAGTCTTATAAAATGAGTGTGGACAGAGTGGGTTATTACTGAAGTACCCTCCTCTTTGGAACTAATAATTTATACAAAGATCGGGATGCTAAGTTAAAATGTTTGCTTGAAGTGTGTGAGGCTTTGTATCCAGACTCTGATGAATACAATATTAATGAAAACTATTTAATTAATTGAAGACGACGGTACGCAACCATCATGTCACACTATTTCCAACCAGTTCCAGCCTAATGGGCTTCAGAGATGGTCAAACGGCTTGATGGCAAGCATGTAATTTTTTTGTCTATTATTGTCTATGCTCAAGCGGCTGGGCAACACGAGGCATTTAGTCATAGTATTCCTTCGTCTTTCACTTTCCCATGAAATATTTCCGTTGATATTATGTTATAATAAATGGTTTACATACACGAGATTTATATTATAATATAACATTAATTAATAAGGTAAGGAAAATGATTTATTCCCTACTTCTCACTCTTCTCAGTATGTTTACAAGACTTAACACATTTAACTAAGTCAATAGCAGTCACGTAATTATTAAACAATTAAGAAAACATTATCATTTAATGTGGGTAAAATAGATTTCCAAGAATCAATTGTCACAATTATTTTCCCATCAAATCCTTTTAATTATTTTCCCATCAAATTATTTTGTCCAGTAATAAATCATTTTAGGCTTATGAAAATTGAAATTGGGCAGGGTAAATAAAATCACACAAATAAGGCTGATAGAGAAATTGAATTGCTTTTCTCTGAAAAGAAGCGAAGCTAGCAGTCCACAGTGGAACCTACCTGGTAACCTACCCTGATGTATGGCAGTCAGTGGCGGCGTAAGGGGGGGCGGTCCGCCCCGGGTACCAAGCACCGAGGGGTGACAACGACAACTCACTCGTACAGCCAAAGAATGCACAAAATCTCCCTCTATAAAGACAAATCAATAAATAACTACCTACTCTTGTACCTATCTACCTGCATAGATACTAATACATATTTTGAAACGCATCGCAACTATATTTTCATTTTTTTTCGAATATAATTTCTAATTCCCTAAAACAGGGTTTCCCAAACTTTTTCTGCAATGGAACACCTTGCGAACCCGCAAATTATAACGGAACACTTGTCTTATTTTTTTATGTTGGATAATTCCTAATAGTAAAAATTAAAAAAAAAACGTTATTAAGCACATCATTTTATTTATTTAATAGATATAATAATATATAAAACAAAAAAGCAATATAAACAAAGAACATAAAGGTATAAATAAAGCACCTAATGACTTTGAAGATTTCGAGTCCGTGAATTACATATCGTCTTGATATCAGGCTTAATATTGGTAAATTGAATTCTAATATCTGGTGTGACGTCGAGCCTGTTCCTGCACTTTGGACTTGGTTGAAGCATAATTAAAAAATCCCGCTCCGCATAAATAGGTTGTGGAAAACGAAAGTAAAACAATAATAGTTTGTTTTGATAAATTGGTACACTCTTATGACAAAATCGCCCAGAAATCATTTTAAGACTTATCTTTGTATTTTTGTTTCAAGTCAGAGTCACTAATTAAATAGATTTTCGTACCGACTTTCGCTTAAGCCGTCACGGAAAATAGATTTCGAACGTTCCTAGTTTTCTGAAATTATTGGAATCGAGTTGTTTTCAAGTTATTTTGTGATCTTAAAATTCTTTGGAAACCTTTTCATCTACTTATAAATTTAATTCATTCAAACATTCATGTGAGACAAGAAAACAATCAAAATGATTAGATTGAACCGATGAAATCCAAAATTGTATTTTTTTTTCATTTTATCACCAACATTTACGGCACCATGCGCGTTTATAGTTTGACTAATTGTTAAGAAGGCTATGGTAAGACTGATTGATTTTTGATCTGATATTATTTTATTTTCGGGTAAAGTCGATTTCGAAAAAATATTGTTGGATTCCTTGGGAACACAAATTTCGCGAAACACATGCAGATCTGTTATCTCGTTGTTATTGTTTCCGCATCGCACAGATGATGACAATTTGAGAGTTTTTTTTTAGTATGTAAAATGAAGATTTACTGCAATAACAGTATAAACGGCTCATTCAACTTCCATAAAGCTTAGTCTTTGTACCTGGAAGGGTCTAGTACCTTAACTTAAGAACTATTGTGAAATATTTATACAAATATTAATTTCTTGTGAGTAATATCAGTAGTGTTGAAATATGACTACGTGTATATTATATTAAATTAAATTATTCGGACGAATTGTCGCGGAACCCCTATTCGGGTTCGGCGGAACCCTAGTGTTCCGCGGAACATAGTTTGGGAAACCCTGCCCTAAAAGAATGAATTCATGTTGTATTCGTTCCCTAAGATGACAGAGTCCCCGAGGAAAATTATTTTCCTCAGGGTCTTCCGGGGGTTTTTTTTACATGAGCTCCACACAGGAGGCCCTTAGGAAAATAATTTCCCTCAGGGCCTGTCAACTTTAGGGATGCTGTGTGGAGGGTTTTTTTTAAGGAAAGGGAGGAGAGGAGAGTTCTGGGAAGGACAAGGGTTTAAGGTAATTTGGGTAGGAATTTGGGGTTCAGTGTGTCCTGGTCAACCGCCTCCAAGACCTAGTCAAACCTCACCCCATCAACCCGGACACCCCTGCTAAATCACAAAAAGTAGCGAACCACTTGGGGTGACCTTGCAGAGGTGTCGGTTATCCAATAGAGGTTTCCGGGGCGGCGGTACCCACTCTCGCCTCCCAAATTGTCCCGCCTCCCAAATTGTCCCGCCTCCCAAATTGTCCTTATACCGCGCTTACCTAACATCGAGCGCGGTGTGAAATACTAATGAAAAATATAGGCGTGTCCTTTAAACGACTATCAGAGATAATATGGAGTGCTCATCACGACGCTGTTAAATCACTGTAGAATAATTTTGAGATGGTTGTATCAACACTCGAAGAGATGTGCAATCCCAGCACAGCAAAGAAAGCGTCGAAGCAAGAGAAGCAGCATCAACACTCATACCAGCTTTGTGTGACTTCAGTTTTCTATGCTATCTTTCCTTTTGGTGTGAAGTCCTAGAGGAAGCTAATCAGACAAAAAAGTATATAAAAAAATCTGGACCAACATTGGAAAGTGTGTAATAAAAATTAAAGCTCTTAAATTTTTTCTTCAAATTCAACGTAACCAAATAATGGAAAGGCTATTTGCTACGCAATAAAAAAATGTGAGGAAGAAATTCCGATTTAAGGAAAAAGAGAAAGGAGGAGATTTCTAAAACGTATGCCTGCTGAAATGGCCCGAGATGCTGGACTTACAGTATCAGAGGAGCTGCAGAAAGCAATGTTAGAATGTCACCATAGATTTTACGAAGAATTAAACCATCGTTACAGTGCAACGGATTTTATGCTGGTTACATTTAGTGTTATTCAGCCTAAAACGTTGGTAACATCACCAGAAGAAGTGGAATGGTTCCACTTCTTCTGGTGAAATTTACGATGAATTTTCAGCAAAGGACGGCAATTGGAAGCCGCCAACATTTCTGCCCAAGAAGCAGTTCATTGGACTACATTGGAGCTTCTCAGATTCATCGTAAAATGGGGCTATTTTGGTCTGTTCCAAGTTTAGCGCTATGTCTTAAGCCTCGATTACATTAAGCGAGTTTACAAGCGGAGTATTCACTATCTGCTAGTAAACTCCTTCAGTGTAAAAATCTGCTAGTTAGCGAATAATATGATTACACTGAGCGAGTTCACTAGCAGATAGTGAATACGCCGGCTAGTAGCTTGTAAACTCGCTCAATGTAATTGAGCCTTGAGATTTTTTTTAACAATGTGTGTTTTGATGGCTGCGTGTGAAAAAAGCTTTTCAGAGTTAAAATTATTAAAATCGTACTTAAGGTCCACAATGAGCCAAGCGCGACTAACCAATCTTTCAATTTTATCAACTGAAAGAGACAGGTGATAAATTAGTATAATGTGATCGAATATATTAGTAAAATTAAGTCTCGTAAGCATGTTTAGTATTTGGTGTTTTATTTTAAGTAGGGGTGCTCAATACAAAACCGCCCCGGGTGCCAATCTACCCTACGCCGCCACTGATGGCAGTGAGGCGTGGAACTGGCAGAGGAAGGATGAAAGTAAACTGAATGCTGTTGAAATGAAATCCTTGAGGCGTACGTGTGGTAAAACAATGTATGATCGTGTGAGAAATGTGGATATCCGCAAAGAATGTAAGGCCGATGTAAGCATAATGAGTAAGATTAGGAAAGGGATCCTCAGATGGTTTGGGCATGTAGAACGAATGAACGAAGAAAGTAGTGTAAGAAGAATATGCGACGTAAATGTGAATGGTAGAAGAAGTCGGGGACGCCCGAGGAAGACATGGCACGATCAAGTGAATCAGATACTTGAGTCGGGCCATGTCAAAAGTCAGAATAATAGAAGAGAATGTATGAGACGATGTATGAATGTGAGTGAGGCAAAGAGTGTGCGCCAAGACCGAGTTGTTTGGCGGTCTGTCCTCTCTGCCTACCCCTGCGAGGAAACTGCGTGATGGTTAGTTAGTTAATAAGTTGTCTCAATGGGGCCTAATTACAATTAAAAAATGGCCTTGAACGCCGAAACAGCTGTCATAATAATAATAAAAAACTGTATTACTATATATATTTTTATTATTTATACTAGCTGGGTTACCCGGCTTCGCTCAGGACAACATTCGAGAGTGTTCTGAAATGTTTCACATTGATGTTCTCGAATCCCTATTCCCGAACTTTCCACAATTTTCCAGAATGTTCCGGGATGTTCTGGAACATTGTGGAATGCTCTGAAATACTCTAACTGGTTTTCCGGCTTCGCTCAGGGAGTTGATGTGAGATTGAATTGACCTTCGAATCCACGACGGATCTTGCTTTATATACCCCATATGGGTAGCCCCATAAAAAAAATTCAAATGTTCCAGATCATTCCACAACATTTATGAGTGTTCTGGAATGTTCCACAATGATCTGGGATATTCAGGTATATTCCTAAATATATTCCGGAGTGTGTTGGAATGCTCAAGAATACTCTGGAATGTTATGAACTGTTGGAAATTTCAAGGGGCGAGACTTCCAGCCCTTATATCTTTAAAAGAACACCCTTCAGGTAAAGCCTATAACTTTCTGCATGTATGTGGGATAGAGGGCTATCACACAATATAACTCCTGTTATCATACCAGGACTCGTCTTTGAGTTTTAGCGGCGTGCACATTAAACACTTTTTTAATAATATATATTGAAGATAAAGATTATCCAAACTTTCCAGAAATTCTATCCGCCACTCATTTCTGAAGCTTCTAGAATTTTCTCCTTCCGTAACATCCTAGAGCATTAGGGAGACTTCCAGAACAATCTAGAACCTTCTAGAATCAATAGCACACTCCATCGCTCTTTTCAAATCTTTCTAGAGCTTTATCAAGCCTTTTAGAACTTTTCAGAACCTTCTGGACTCAACGACATACTCCGCTACTCCTTCCAAAATTTTCTATATCTCTATCGATCCTTTTAGATCTTTTCGGAACCTTCTGTATTCACCGACATACTCCGCCACTCCTTTCAGAACTTTGTACAGCCCTATCGAACCTTCTAGGACTTCTTACAGCTTTATGGAACCTTCCAAAATTTTTCGGACCCTTCTAGACACACCGTACCTTCTAGACACACTCTTCCACTCTTATCAGAACTTTCTACAGCTTTACGGAACCTTCTAGAACTTCTACATTTTATCGAACCTTCTAGAACTTTCCGGATCCATCTAGACTCACCGACATACTCTGCCACACCTTCCAGAACTTACTACAGCTTTATGGAATCTTCTAGAATTTTCGGGACCTTCTAGACACACCGACACACTCCTCGACTCCTATTAGAACTTTCTACAGCTTTACGGAACCTTCTAGAACTTCTACAGTTTTATCGAACCTTCTAGAACATTCCGGAAACTTCCAAACCCACCGACATATTCCACCATTCCTTTCAGAACTTTGTACAACTTTATCGAACCTTCTAGAACTTTCCGGAACCTTCTAGACTCACTGACTTACTCCGCCACTCCTTCCAGAACTTTGTACAGCCTTATGGAACCTTCTAGAACTTTCTACAGCTTTATAAAACCTTCTAGAACTTTCCGAAACCTTCTAGACTCACCGACATACTCCGCCACACCTTCCAGAACTTCCTACAGCTTTATGGAACCTTCTAAAAATTTTCGGACCCTTCTAGACACACCGTACCTTCCAGACACACTCTTCCACTCTTATCAGAACTTTCTACAGCTTTACGGAACCTTCTAGAACTTCTACATTTTATCGAACCTTCTAGAACATTGCGGAAACTTCCAAACCCACCGACATATTCCACCATTCCTTTCAGAAATTTGTACAGCTTTATCGAACCTTTTAGAACTTTCCGGAACCTTCTAGACTCACCGACATACTTCGCCACTCCTTCCAGAACTTTGTACAGCCCTATCGAACCTTCCAGTTTTATGGAACCTGCTAGAATATTCCGAGGCCTTCTAGACACACCGACACACTGCTCCACTCCTTTCAGAACAGCCTTATGGAACCTTCTAGAACTTTCTACAGCTTTATCAAACCTTCTAGAACTTTCCGGAACCATCTAGACTCACCGACATACTCCGCCACTACTTCTTGAACTTTGTACAGCCCTATAGAACCTTCTAGAACTTTCACAGCATTATGGAACCTTCTGGAATTTTCTGGTACCTTCTAGACTCACCGACACACTCCTCCTTTCCTTTCACAACTTTCTACAGCTTTATCGAACCTTCTTGAACCTTCCAGAACCTTCTAGACTCGCTGACATACTCCTCCATTTCTTCCAGAACATTCCAGAGTCTTATTGATTATTATATATATTTTTTTTTAATTGCTGCTTTGTCCTGTTTTTTTTTTTTTTTTTTTCTTTTCTTAAATATTCTTGTTTTCATTCAGTTACTTTTATGTTTCTAAATACCTATCTGTGAACATTAATAATTGGTCTTTTTTTTATTATCCTCTTATGTATATTATATTATTAAGACTGTTTATGTTCCTTAAATAAATAAATAAACTTATAACATTATTTGATTTACATAAAATTTTTTAAAAAATTGGATCAGTTCTACGAATTAAACACAAAAACAATTAATACCCAGATTCGAATTTTGAACATCTAGCTGTCATCACAATTTTTTTTTTTTACTCTAGAAAAAAATAATATTTATTAGGTAAATATGCAGTTAGTCCACCTCACGGATAATACGGAATGTTTGTGTTGTCGAAGTTTGATGCACAGTTAATACGGAATATTTTTTTTTAACAAATAGATAATAGACAATCAAATGTGACATTTGCCGAAAGTACCAACATCATAAAATAAATTCTTGTATGTTCTTGATTCAACTAGTTATATTTTCCTAGCCAGGAATTAATGACGTACAGTATCTACCTACTCACTGGTTGAGCTAAAATACGATAAATTTTTGAGATCGCTGGCAATGGTTAATACGCACTTTTTTTTGAAAAAATCTTTTGATTCACCTTACATTAAAAGACAACTATTTGCATTGGGGGAAGTGGAAAATATTTCATTCTAAATTTCGATTACGTAAAATTAAAATTAGCTTTCATTCTGTGAAACGAGACCGTCCATTTTCAAACATTATTTTCAAATGTCATTTTGTTATGTTGGTATAAGTTTGTGTGATATGGTTTATGATACAAAAGAAAGTGCCCCCTTTATACCGCCTGCTCGCGTCAAGGCAAGAAAAACATCCCAGTTTTCAAGTAGTTTAGCGGCTACGCTAGGTTTGTGTAACATGGTTTGTGATACAAAAGAAAGTGCCCCTTTATAACGCCTACTCGCGTCAAGGCATAAAAACTCCACAATGCTAGTTGGTGTACCTTCCTAAAATATTTGAGAATCAATTTTTCCGCTATGGCAATCTTTTTTAATATTCTAGCTATTGGTACCTTGGAAAATGTGAAGGATTGATTTTCTATGCACATATAAGTTGTTGATATAAATAGAATATGGAGAAGAATTTGTAATCGCGTAAGTGAATTAATTTAAACAAAATTAAAATGTTAAATGCATATTTTTTGCATGTTTTTTGGTCTCCCCCGACTTAAATACTCATTTTTCGTGATAATAAAGCTAAATACAACAGTTTGAATAAAAAATATTCCGTATTAACGAGTAAGCGGTTTAATGCATAAATAATATTTTTTATTATTTTAATTAATATTTTTATATTTTTTGGTCATTAAAAGTGCAGTGTGTTGTTCCTTGAGGATTCTTCTCCCCTCTGATCTTACAGGAGTCACTTTTCGTTGCTGATTTCCAGATATTTATACCCTTTTTTATTTCTGTCACTTTCTATACATTTTTTTCTTTGTTGTTTGTAATTTTGTGAACAATGGGGAAGGATTTCCCTCCTGGATACCTTAAAAAGCCCCCAGATCCTCCCCCTGACCCCCCAGATGGTGAAAATGTAGTAATTTCGGAGAGTGAATCTGTCATTTTGGCTACCACAAAAAAAAGGAAGTTTAGTCCCTCTTCCTCTCATTCTTCTTCTCAGTCTTCACCTGCTCTTCCTCAACCTCCTCCTACAAACTTTTATTCTCCTCATTCCTGTGGCCCGTTCATTGTGTACGCTCAAAAAACTGAGCAAGGTAAAACCATCCACCCTATTGAATTTGGTAAATTCCTATCAAAAAGCAAGAACCTTTCGATTAAGCCTGGAGGCGTAAAAGCCGAGGGTCGCTTCCGAATTTCTGTTGAATTCCTCTCAGGTTCAGCCGCCAACAACTTTATCAAAAACATATTTATTTCATCAAATTCTAAAGTCAAGGCATACATCCCAACTTTTAATGTCACTCGAATGGGCCTCGTCAGAGGTATCTCGACCGATCTGTCCATTCCAGAAATCCTGTCTTACTTTCAACTCCCCAACATATCGACAATCCCATAAAAGCTAGGAGGCTAAATTATAAAGACACCTCTGAGGGCATCGTTTCCTGGAAGCCCTCCCAATCTGTCGTCATCACATTCGAAGGACAATCTCTTCCCTCCCATATTTATTTATTTTTCAACTCCTTACCAGTTGAAATGTATACTTATCCCACTACTCAATGTTACAATTGCTGTTGTTTTGGTTATACCAAAGCAGCATGCAGATCCCCTCCCAGATGTTTCAAATGTGGAGAAAACCACACGGCTGACCAATGTTCTTCTCTCTCTTCTCCTAAATGTTTTAACTGCTCAGGTGCTCATTCCGCCATTAACTCTTCTTGTCCGGAACAATCTCGCCAAAAAACTTGTCTTTTCTGCAGACTTCTAAACTATTCCCGCCTGTCAAAAAATTATTTGCCGAGGTTTTATCCAGTAACTCTTCATCCACCCCACCCGCCTCCTCCTCAACATCTTCTCATTCAACTAAATTCACATACAAAAACCCTATCTCTAAACCAGCTCCTGGATACGATCAACAACAACACAACTCACTTCTCTTAAATCCCAATGGTTCACCTCTTTCAAATTCCGCAAATGGGTGTGCAAACAATTATAATTCATCCTCAACAAACCATCAAAAGCTTTCTGAACAACTCTCCCAAGATAATTCTTCATTGACCTAATTTCTTCTCAAACTAATCTACCGTCCAACGCTACTTCTATTATTTCCACATTAAAATCATTTATTCAAAATGGCTCTTCAAGATGTCAAAATTCTTCAGTGGAATAGCCGCAGTGCTATTTCTAACAAATCGAATCTTCTTAACATATTAAATTCAAACCTTGTTTCTGTGGCTGCTGTTTCGGAGACATGGTTTACTCCATCCACCCACTTTAATGTGGAAGGGTACTCCTGTCTCCGCGATGATCGCCCGGAGGGTAAGGGCGGCGGTGCTGCCCTTTTTATTAAAAATTCCCTACCGTTTTTCCCAATAAATAATATCAAACCCCCCAATGCTGACTTTCAAATGGTTGCAGCTAAAATAAAGGACACTTCCTTTGTTTCTATCTATCTTCCTCCAACATCGCACTTCAATAAACAAGCGTGGTTGCAAATTGTCCGTCTACTAAGCCCTCCTTTCTTTTTATTGGGTGATTTTAATGCCCATTCCCCCGTCTGGGGTTCTGCTGTCTCTGATCGAGATGGTCGAAGTGTGTTGGATTTCCTAGATGAATCCAACCTTTTTCTTTTGAATGACGGATCTCCTACTAGAATCTCTCGCCCCAACACAAACCCCAGTGCAGTGGATCTCTCCATATGCTCTTCTAATCTGGCACCTCTCTCCTCGTGGGTGGTGTCCCCCGACCCTTGCTCCAGTGATCATTTTCCGATCATCATCACTTATCAAACTTCTTTCCATTCAGACAAGTCCCATATTTCGACAAAGATTAAAACAAAACACACCAAATGGGACGAATTTAACTCGCATATGGATAAGTTTATACAAAATTTACCCTCTACCGATACATTATCTGTCAAAGATGACTATGATAACTTCAAATCAATGCTCATAACTGCAATTAATAAATCAAATCCTCCCCATAAAACCAAATCTCTCAAAAAACTCCCTCCGACTCCCTGGTGGGATGAGGAATGTCCCAAGGTACTGAGAATTCGGAAAGCTAAATCTCTTTCCTATCGTCACAATATGACTATGGAGAACTATCTTATATACAAAAATGCCGAAGCCAATGCCAAAAGGGTATTGAGGTCAAAAAAAAGATCCGGGTGGTACAACTTCTGCAGTTCAGTATCTCCAAACACTCCAATTTCGGAACTTTGGTCTATGATTCAAAGATTTCGATCCTCCTTCAGTTCAACATCTCCTCGAGCGTCTTATTATAAATGGATAGATGAGTTCTTGGACAAAATTGCCCCCCCTTCTGTACTTAAATTAGATGAAATAACTCCCATCCACAACACTCCTATATCTGATCATCGGCTAGACTCTCCATTCACTTTAATTGAATTAAAAAATTGTTTATCAACAGTCAAGGACTCATCTCCAGGCAGAGATGGTATACCTTATAGCATTATCAAAAATAGTAAAGATAATGTTCTAAATCACTTCTTAAACATCCTAAATAAAATATTCCAGACTAGCATAATACCTGATGACTGGAGTTCTCAAATAATCATTCCGATCCTAAAATTAAACAAATCACCCAATTCTGGATCCAACTATAGGCCAATTGCTCTTTCATCCACCCTTAGTAAAATTTATGAAAAATTAATTAAAAACCTGTTAGAATTTTTTGTCGAGAGTAATCATCTTCTCTCTCCATCTCAATTTGGATTTAGAAAAAAAAATCTACGCAAGATAACCTTGCCATCATCAGTACTGATATTAATTTATCCATTTCTAACAAAGAAATATGTCTTGCAATCTTTATAGACATAGAAGGCGCCTTTGACAATGTTTCCATCCCAATTCTTAAAAAAAAACTATTATTAATCTATTTCTCGAAAGGAAAATTTTCATACCAGATGTTACTCCTCAGAGTAGGTCAATTTGGAAGGGTTTTTCCCAAGGCGATGTATTATCGCCCTTACTGTATAATATATACACACACGATATGCATGTCACCATTCCCCCTCACGTAAAAGTTATTGAGTTCGCAGATGACATAGCTTTCTTCTTATCATCCAAAATCATTCCATCCGCCTTCAAATATCTTAATGAAGCCATGGATGCCCTTTGCACATGGCTCACTTTAAATGGTCTTGAACTTTCAGTCCAAAAGAGTCAGTGTTTCACCTTCTCAAACCGTCATAATAACCCCCCTGTTCAAATTTTATTTAAAAACTCTCCAATTCCCAATGCCTCTGAAGTTAGTAGTTAGTTAGTAACATTTGATAGGAAACTTAAATGGTCTTCCCACATTCATAATTCACATTCCCACATTCGACGCCAGCACCTCAAACGATGACATTGAAAGATTCCTGCGCAATACTGACAACACTTTAAAGTGTGACGTTGCCAGACGACCGTCTCGGTCTGAGTACGCTTCATTCCGTATTGGGATCCCGGAATCAAAATTCGCCACATTTATGGATCCAAACTTATGGCCAAACCATATTTCGTTCAACGAGTGGTTTTTTCGCAGATCAAACCATACCAACAAACAATAGCCCTTCACGCACAAGAAAGGAACGGAAAGTAACATCTACTCTATCCGTTTACTATCAGAACGTTTGATTGAATTCAATGAGTTTGTAAGGTTTTTGGCGCTACATTCTCACTGTGAAAATGGTTCTATTACAATGAATTAAATAAATATCTGTAATGTTGTAAATTTTTGTACACAAATAAATAAAAATAAAAAATAAAATAAAAAAATAATATAATTACTGAATGTGAAAAAAATTTAAATATCATCAGATCATTGACTGGCGTTTGGTGGGGTGCTCATCCTATCTCCATTAAGTTACTTTACAATGCACTTATTCGAAGCCATCTTGACTATGCCTGCCCACTTTTTAGTACTGCATCCAAAAATGCTCTCAGTAAATTAGACAAAATTCAATCTAAGTCATTGTGAATAATAACTGGAGGGATGCAATCGTCGCCCATCAATTCCCTTCAAGTAGAATGTTCTGATCCTCCTCTTTATTTAAGACGTCAACTATTTGCTGACAAATTTGTTCTTAAATGTTTAAACTCTAAATGTCATCAGGTTATTCCCAGAGTCTCTTTGTTCAACGACTCAACACATTCATCTACAATCAGAGCTCGAACTAAACCTCTTCCTGCCATCTGGAAAAATTTTCGCTCTCTCTCAGAGCTTCAAATTATCAAAAATGATCTTCTTCCTTTGTACAAATTACAATATAGTCATGTCACCCTATCCCCAACGATTTTAGAAGGGATCGGCATCCTTAAAAGTCATTCCAATCTCCCAGCCCGTACTGTCAATAATATGTTCAATGCTATTATTTCTTCTAAATGGCCCAACTCTTCTCTTTTATTTACTGATGGCTCCAAATCTCCGGACTCTCCCAACTGTGGTATATATATATTAATGCTCAGTTTTAGGTATTAACGTTTACCACAATAATACTAATGAAAGAATATTTTATTCAATTTTCAATATTTTCTGCCAAATGCATTGCAATAATTGAATCTCTCAAATATATAATAAAAAATAATTTTGAACATTCTCTTGATCTCTCTGACTCTCTCAGTTCCCTCCAAAAACTTAAATCCTGTCCTCTTCTTCATCCTGATGATCACTTTGTATGCCTTATTAGAGTGCTGATAACCTCCATTCAAAGCTCTGGAAAAACCGTAATTCTTATTTGGATTCCTTGACATGTTGGCATAGTGGGTAACGATATTGCGGATTCCTTGGCAAAACAAGGAGCGTCCAACCCCTGTTATTTACTGTATGTACTTATCCATCTATTCTTGTTTGTCTATTCTCAAAAAAAATATAAATTCGCAACAAGCCTGTGGTTAGCATGTGGAATATTACGCAATGCTTTTGATAAGCCTCAAGCAAGCGCTGTAACGGTCAAAATGCTTGGCCCAAGCCAAAAAACTATTTATTTGGTTCAAGCCTCTTGATCGTCTCTGAAGTGCTTAACTAATATTTAGCTTTGGAATTTAACTTGAATTAATTATTGCAGATTATTTTGCTTGCTTACCTACTTATTTCACTCATATAAAATTATAATTTTTGCCTCTTATTAAATTTATAGTATCACCCTTGAATATGTAGTTTATAAATAATAACTTTCCCTCAAATCTACTGCATTTTCGTAATCATTATCATTAAATATCAGAAAAGCATTTTCTTTAGTACACAAACAAATGATTTATATTTTTTAAGTCTTGGCGAGAATAAGTAATTTTGTGTTACTCCATTTACTTACAAACCTAAAAGCAAACATTTGAATAATTTGACAATCTTTAAATTCCTCCTTGTACGATCATAAAAAATGTAAAATGTTATTTTCGATAAAGACAACAAATAATCCAGAAGAGTACGTGGGTGTGCCAGGCCAGTATGGTGTTGTATCCCATTTGCTCACCTTTCAACCAGTAATTTATTTCTTGTAATTAATAACAACTTCACTATAAAAAATAATTTGTTCCCTCCTCTGACAATCTAGTTGATCTGACTGTGAGGTCAGCGGCTCAGTAACTCGGTAAAAGAGACATGCTTGATATGATGATGTCCTTGACCTGACAGTGAGTGAGGTCAGTAGAGTAAAAGAGCCATGTTTGATGATATAATGTGTTGCAGTCCCCCCCGGGTGAGGTGAAGAATGCTGTGGAGGCAGCGATTGACGTGGGTTACAGGCACATTGACTGCGCTCACGTCTATGGCAACGAGAAGGAAGTCGGAGCAGCTCTGAAGGCCAAGATCGGCGGAGGAGTTGTCAAGAGGTAACTAATTCAATTAATGTGATATTATAAATAATTTAAAATAAAATATTCTGCAGATTCTCATTAATCTGGCACTATATAAAATCTGATGGTGCTGGATTACTGAATAATAACATTTAAATAAGTAAAGATTTGTATTTTTATTTTTAAAAATTGGTTATTAGAAAAGTTTTGCTACTATAGCTAGACTGCAAGCAAAAGAAGGTTCACATATGCGTGTTTTTTCTGAAGAAAGGGCGCAGTTTATTAGTAGATCACTAGTGCTCGTTGGTGGCTTGCCACACCGCACTTTCCTCTCGTACCTCCTTTCTTTCCAGACTACACCAGGGAACGGTCTTTTGCTTTTGATCGACCTATACCCAATGTTTTTTTTATTATTTAATAAAATAATCTCATATCGAAAATTGTTTTCTTACGCTGAAATCGAGTTTAAAATTTACTCTAAACCAAATTTTCTTCACTTGATGCCACAAGTAATGTAGAAAGTAATATTTAAATAACTTATTTATGGGTTTTATTATAATCGATAATTAAATTAATTTAAATCATATTCATAGTGCCGAATTATTGGATTTGCCGGATAACTGCATTTTTTAAATGTAATATTTTACAAATTATTTACTTAGCAATATTTTAAGTCTATTTTGGGTTTCCCATATTCATTGAGTTCAAATTGAGAGATCCAAATCATGTTAGGTTATCATTACATCCTATCTTCTCTAAGTTTTATCTTATTTGCAAAACACTTCTGATGTATAGTTTAAATTATGTACTTAATTAGGCTTTTAACTGATTTCTATCAATTTATTGCACAACATCATTATTAATTTATTTTCATTAACTGATATATAATATTATAATTTTGTGCAGAGATAAGATAAAAGTAATACGGTGGATGATATTTCAGTTATTATCTGGTATGTTCATTATTTATTAAATTACTTGGCAATAATATTACGTTATTATTATTTATGAAGATAATTCTGGATGATATTGTTTATTATCGACCTTCATTAAATTTACTACTGACATTTATGTATGAATCTAATTTTTGCGGAAACAATGGAAGAGTTTGTAGATTTTTATAGAAATATCGCTCTCACAGAAGATGCTTTGATTTTGAAGATTAATGATATATATTTGTGTAATTGTTTTTTTTTATCAATCAAATATGCACTCATCTGATAACTCCCAGCAGTTATTAATTCAGGCAATATAGTGTCCTGACATGCTGATGTTTAATATGTTTTTAGAGACTGCAAAGTGATTGTGGTCTATTATATTTGAAGGGTGGATGATAAGAAATAATCCTGATATGGAAATGATATGATGTTGCTATGGCTGTTGGAAATAATGTTTTATTATATTATAAAATAGCACCGGTTTGTGATAAAAATCACCTCATGGACGGACGCTTTGAATGCTGCTTATTATAATGCTTAATTCTAAAGCTGACAACTTTTTTACAGGGAAGATTTATTCATCACGTCCAAGTTGTGGAACACTTTCCACCGCCCCGACTTGGTGGTTCCAGCTGTCAAGAAGACTCTGTCAGATCTTGGTCTAGAATATTTGGACCTTTACCTTATTCACTGGCCATTTGGCTACAAGGTAATTTAAAAATCTTTCTTTAAAATCTTACATATAAAAATCAATTTTTGTTTTTTTTTTCGTTATTTGTTTTTGGAATGTTATTCCTTGTTGCGCTACCTCCTTCTTTAGCCAACGTTTCGGACAGCGTTGCAGTGTCCATCATCAGGACACAACCGGCAGCTGTCCGAAACGTTGGCTAAAGAAGGAGGTAGCGCAACACGGCATAACAACCAAAAAACAAATAACTGTTCATCCGATTGCGATTAAACTTTGGTGATTTTTTGTGTGCGCGCCCGCGAAGCTTATAGGCTATATACAATGGAAAGCTCTGGCGTTATGAAATTTGTATAAAAAAATTACTGCACACCTGCACCACCGCACGCTAGTGGTTTGAAAATGTGCATATTTCATATATTTTAGCGGCAGGGAGGGAAGGCAGGAGGGAGAGGGTAACGAAGGAGGTGGGGTTTGCGGGAGGGGTGACGAGGGAGGTGAAGGCGCAGAAGGTGGAAGGGGAACGAGGGAGGGGAACGGGGACACACGGGAAAGGACATGCAGGGAGAAAAAAAATATTTCTTTGAATGGTGTTGCAACGCATGCCGGATAAATAATAAAATAAATTATTGTATGTTAATTCATCATTAATTCGTCCAAAATACTTCAACCTCTAAAGCATATCAGATATGGGCCTCTTATAGGTGTTAAAGAAGGTTGAAAGTTCACTTTTATAGGGTTCACTGTTCAGGTTAGTCTGATTGCTCCCAATTGAACTATGCTAACTAATGAATTAACTCAAGTTTATAAACTTATACTTTCAATGCAGCTAAAAGTTAAAGCTAAAGCATTGACTGAATCAGACTTAAACAGTGACCTCCCTCTTGTTTTCAAGATCAAGTGTGCAAAATTTCGAAATCTCAGAGTAAAACTGTAGATTTGTATAAAAATCAAATAAAATGCAGCCCGCCCGCCACTGACAATCCTCTTTATATAAATAGATTAGAGGAAAGTATACTGCTGTAATAATCAAAAATTAACTTTCAAAGCTTATCAGAATTTAGAATTCCGTCCAGAAAATCAATTAAAAAATCCATTCAAATTTTAAAAAAAAAAATATTTTAGAAAGTAACATTATAACTGTACATATAGATTTATTGTAACAACGTTAATATGTAATGCTATAGTGGCTTTGTCACTGTGATTATTGGATTTGTCAGGTAAAAACATTTAAAAAAGAAAAACTCTTTTCTATACTTGAGTTGATAACCAGAATTTGTCAATCAGCTGAGCTATTCCCTATTTTTTGTGGGAACGAGATCGATATCGCGCAAGATCTCCCGTCAGATTTGTGTGGTTTTCAATAATTGTTATTTGCTTTTTCTACAGGCCGATGTCAGAATTTCAGCTGTGAGCTGTCACGTATGTTAGTTTAGGTTGTTTAAAACACACATTCCTTCATGTATGCATGCTTATTTATTCATTTAACAGCGATAGAAAATCCCACAAATCTGACAAGAGATCTCGCCCAACATCGATCTCGTTCCCACAAAAAATAGAGAATAGCTCGGCAGATCAGATAAAGAAGGGATTGGAGGTATTGTTGCATCCAGCTCCTCACTAGGTGTCAGTGCAGGGAAGATTTGTATCAATATGCAAAGGATGCATGCATTATAAGGGAGGACTTCCCCTTATCACTGGGTTGTAAGTATCTCTCACAAAACTTTGTATTACATTTAAAATAACCCATTTTAAAACCAACGAAAGATTCTTAGAAAGACGGTGAGCAGAGTATTTTCTATATTCATATTTTTTACAGAATGAAATAAGTTCTTTGTTTAGGACAGTAAACATATATTCTGTATAATGTCAAGCCACAAAGTGTTTGCTTTCTATGATAATTTATATATTTTTTGTTTAACAGGAAGAAGGTGAGTTGTTCCCCACTGTGAATGAGAAGATCCAGTTCTCAGAGGTGGACTATCTAGACACATGGAAGGCCATGGAGGGCCTGGTGGGAGCTGGCCTCGTCCGCAGCGTCGGAGTCTCCAACTTCAATGCCGCTCAGCTCAACCGACTTCTCAACTCTTGTACCATCAAGCCTGTAACCAACCAGGTAATACTTTAATAATTTATCAGTTCATTTATTTATTGTATTTCTGCACCAATCAAGAGAACTGGCTCTTTACTTTTGGCATAGGAATTAAACACAATATAAGGATGTACAAATATTGAATTTTAGGTACACTCAAAGATATTGAAATACAAAAGAGATATACGTCCAATGTCCGCGCGACTGTCAGCGGACTACTACCTAATCGGAGTAGTTTACATACGAAAAGATTTTGTTCATTTCGTTGATTTTTTTAAGGTGTGCAGTTGTATTGGTTAACAATATAGTTTGAATACGGAAAGAATTTGTTCATTTACTTTATTTGTTAATTGGTAAACAATATGGGTGACACCCGGAAGTGTAGTCCCACCCAATAAAAACTGCAGATAGTTATATTTCAATATCTTTTGGTACACTAGAGTGGTTTGAATTAATGAAGTTACATTCCACTTTCCATTAAGTACGAATATGTTTTGAGTGACCTATTTACATTTATAACATTTTCTAATTGGTAACCATAATTTTGTGATACCTCAGAAATGTGATTTTATTAAATTTATAATATCAGCGGAGGAAGGTCACCAATGCTCTGGAGTGACAAAGTATCACAGTCCGGTACGTCGGTGTCCGCAGCTCTCCATGCAACTCAGAATCGTGAGGAGTGGAGGAGCCTTGTCAACCATGGAAATTGGAGTGGGTCATGATCCCTTATACCTCAGAAATGTGATTTTATTAAATTTATAATATCAGCGGAGGAAGGTCACCAATGCTCTGGAGTGACCAAGTATCACAGTCCGGTACGTCGGTGTCCGCAGCTCTCCATGCAACTCAGAATCGTGAGGAGTGGAGGAGCCTTGTCAATCATGGAAATTGGAGTGGGTCATGATCCCATGATACACGACATCTTTTTTCAGCCCGATTCCAATTACAGACCAAAGTTAACATGTTTTGATTTACGCGATCGCTATTTTCATCTCTATCTTCATATCTACTATTTCAGTTGGCATCACAGCAAACAGCGTGGTTCATATGTTGTTTGCAGTGATGACAATTGAAATCGTAGATATGAAAATAGAGATGAAAATAGCGATCTAATTGGAATCGGGCTGAAAAAAGATGTCGCGTATTGTAGGCATTAGCAATGAGAAACCGACTCTACTTGCAAAAGTTTCTTTCAGATTCATTAGAGTTTCTTGAAAGATTCTCACAGGAATCTATTAGCTTTTTTCTGTCATGATAGTATATGTCTCTCCTGATTGTTTCCATTTTATTTGTAGATTGAATGCCATCCCTACCTCAACCAGTCCAAGCTCATCAAGCTGTGCAAGGACAATGGTATCCTGGTGACAGCCTACAGCCCCCTGGGATCGCCTGACAGGCCGTGGGCCAAGCCCGACGATCCCCAGCTCTTGGAAGATGTCAAAATCAAATCTTTAGCTGAGAAATACAACAAGACACCCGCCCAAATTGTCATCAGGTAATTTTTATTACACCTAACATATCACATCACAATTATTTATAAAGGTTGTGTCAATAATGGTCTCATTTATTTGCTCATCTTGTGGATTCCTTTATTATGGACTCCAGATATTAATATCTACAGCCTGTATGTCAGACGAATATCTACAGCTCATATGTTGGACTAATATCTATGAACTTCAGAGTGAGGACTAATATCTATGGAGTGTAGGTTGGACTAATATCTACAAAGGGCAGCTGAGCAAGAGGTTGTACAGAAAAGCATAAATTACCTTAATTACGTAATTACTAATTATGTAAAGGCTTAAACGTTTAAAGTATGTACATGAAGTTTTTGCATAATATTACGTATTTACGGTACGAGGACAATAATTTATTGAACAAGCATGGAGGTCATAATACAAAAATATTTATTTATTTCGAAATACACGGCACCACAACCTAACCTAACCTAACCTAGCCCAACTGACATAGAAATGGTCATGGTAACAGACTAAATAATTTAGAAGCACTCGAAATAAAGAAAGCTGTTAAAACAAAAACCCAAATCCTTAATAATCAGCTAAATGTGTCCAATAGTCTGGTATTAGGGATTTTTACATACATACTTACATAAATTAAGTTTTTTAAACTGCATACGCAATATTACATTATTCCAATATGCTATACATAATTGCAAATCCAACCTCTGCCAGTGCTGTAGATGTTCGTCCACACTTTTGTTCTCATAGATATTAGTCAGCAGTTTGAGCTGTAGATATTCGTCCTCACTTTGGTTCTCATAGATATTAGTCCGATTTATTCAGTTTTTGGAATTCCTGTAGATATTAGTAGATGCCTCCTTATTATGTATGATTATTATAATACAAGGTGGTGCAAAAGTTGTCTCCCGATGTTCTTTGGCTGTAATTTTTTTTATGAATGAAAATTTTTGATTCTGCTGTTTGATTGTGTTTATTTGATATCTTAATTTTTTTCCATGAAGCTGAGTAAATGACATCGGAATTAATGACCACGGACCCGATTTATGACATTTTCCATCACTCTTTCCAGAACTTCCGGCGATAGGTTCTCACATTCTTGACGGATATTCTCTTTAAAGGCTTCAAGAGTCTGAGACTAGTTTACATAGACTTGTGACTTCAAGAAACCCCACAAAAAGAAGTTTGGAACAGTTAAATCGGGCGATTTTGCCGGCCAGTGCAAATCACCAAAACAAGAGATTAGGCTACCCGGAAATGCGAATAATTTTTGAGGAGTATAGCGATTAATGTCTTGTTGACGTGTATTTTCTATCTGTTTACTTCTCAAATGTCAAAGCAGAACTGATATTTGCCGCCATTTGCAAAAATTATGGCATTTTTTTATAGGATGATGACTTTTCCGCCACCTTGTATATTATATTATTTTTTAAAAGTGTTTGATGCTCGACAGATACCAAATCGACCGTGGAAACATCGTCATCCCCAAGTCAGTGACCGCGGCTCGCATTGCACAAAACAAGGATGTGTTTGGATTCCAGTTGACTGCTGATGACATCAAGCTGATTGACACCTTCGATTGCAATGGCCGAATCTGCCCAATGAATGGGTAAATAACATCAAATATTTTCTGTTTTCTTCACATGATAATTAACTATACTTAAATCGATCTTCATATTATACTAACTATATAAGCTAATTACTGTTTTTTATGTTTACAGAGCTCTGGGACACAAGTACCATCCTTTCGAAAAAGATGCCTACTAAATAAAAAGTGACCCCCGCCCTATTCAACGGCAACATATCATGCACTGAGTTTACACCTAGATTGAAATTTGTGTATTTCGCAATGACTTTTTTTATGCAAGTGTTCAAGTGATTTACTGTTTTATATTTACATTTTTTTTAAATCCACCAATAAAAGTTCGAATGTATTAATATCTACTGATTTAAAACCCATCAAGTTATGCTGTACTTATAAACACTTTTGACTCTAAGCAAATTAAAAGTGTGCCCTATTGAGATTTGAGATTGGTAGGCACCTTTGGTATGGATCTCCCACATACGTAACAGATTTTTTTTTTTACATTAGCTCTGCACAGGAGCTACGTCATCTTTGGGGATGCTGTGTGAATGATATTTTTAGGAAGAGGAAGTTCTGGGAAGGAAAAGGTATGAGAGGTGGGTAGGAATCTGAGAGTCAATGTGTCCAGGAGTGACGGACGTGTGAATCCATCCCTCCCTTTGCAATATGTACTAGGCGATGCGTTGAGAGTCTGGCTGGTGAGGTCAAAAGGCCTCCCTAACCCAGTCTCTCTCGGTCTGGTCTGCCAAGCGCTAGGTGGGCAGATGCATCCGCTGCCAGGACCCGGAACATTCTCCGGAACCTGGGCGCACCTGCTAAGTCACCAAAAGTAGCAATTATCCAATAAATGTGACGGCGGTACCCGTACCCTCCTACCAAATTATAAAGAGTGCCCTTAAATCTACTAATAATAGTTAGTTTCGACTATTTTGGAGGAAATACCACTGTTAGATAGAGCAAGAGCACTGCTTAAATGAACCGTTAAAATATTACGGGTACATTTTATTCTGAGGCTACACAAGCAGTTCTGCCTGTAAACTGTAATTTTTCAACGTTCATAGTAAATTGTGTCTGCCTGTAAACTGCAGCGGACACAATTTTCTATGAACATTGTATGTTCATACTATACGAGCAGTTTCCCGCGATTGCATTTCCAGCAAGAGAGCGTTGTTGATTGGTCGTGATACGGAACGATTCATAATAGAAATACAAGATCGGCTGCTTTAGGTATATGATGTAAAGTTGAATGATTGCACCAATCGAGAATGAATGTGAAGAATTTTTGAGGATTATCTCGGTGTGCCCTAAACATTAAATGAAATATTCCTCGGGTTAAACGATTACTTAATATTGGTACCACCCAAACACTTCGGCCTTTTTTATTTTTTAAATAAATCTATTAAAATATATCATTGGCGGATCCATTTGGAAGAATGTACAAAAGATTGCAGGAAACCGCCACCCATATATGAGCCGCCAGCTTTTTCTTGAGCGGTTTCTCGCAGCGGGAGAACCGCTTGTGTAGCCTGGGCCTAACATTCTTAATCAATAGCTCTATATAATATATTTTCATTTCTCGTAATTTATTTTACCTACCCTATAGTTTCTTGGTAAAGTGATGTCCATCAATGAGCAATAAAAAATGTTTTTTTTTTTTTTTTTTTTTTTTTTTTAATTTATTTATTGCAACATTTATTATAATTACAATTTTACAACAAATATATAATTTTTTTTACAGGTATTTTTTTTACTACCCTTCCATTTAAAGCATTTGCTTGTGTATGGAAGGGGAGTGTACATAAATGCTATTAGTTATTAGTTATAAGTTAGTACTTAAATAATTAATTGTACATAAATATATGTGAGCTGCAGTATTTGTTTGATAATGGTGTGAATTTTTTTTAAAAAAGAAAGAATGTAATGGAAAACTAAGGATATTTGTAAGATTAATTGACAGTAATTTTTTTCTTAAGAATATTTTTAAAATGTCTCTTGACAGAGAGCACTATTCGGGTTTTATCATTAATGCTTCTGATTTCTTCTGGTAGACGATTGAAAAAAGTTCTTCCCTGGTAAGTATAATGATGCTGTGCAAAAGACGTATTTAGTTTTGGGCATAGAAAAACATGTTTAAGTCGAGTTCTGTTTTCATTTAAAAATGGATATTTATCTTTTTCCTTTATAATTTGAATCAATGAATTTTTAATATATAAATCTTTAAATGTGGGTACTTGAAATTCTTCAAACAGGCGTTCTGTTGGGTAGTCTAAGGATTTTTTTAATATAATTTTAATAATTGTCCTTTGTACAATTTCTATTGGAAGAAGGTTACATTTATACGCGGATCCCCAACTAATAATAGCGTATTATAGAGTGGATTGAACTAAGGCATAGTAGATTAAATATAGATTTTTTATCGACAGAAAATTTCTAATTCTTAAAAATATATATATTAATTTTCTGATTTTGTTTACTACCTGACATATTTGTTCCTTCCATTTCAGATTTTTGTCGATAATTACTCCGAGATATTTAATTTTATTTGTTGTTTTTAATATTGTACAGTTTGATTTGCAATAATTTTGGCTATGAATTTTAGTATTATCGTGTATGACAATGTTAAAATTTTTGGGAGCATCGTTTGGATGGATTGCAAATGGAATTACAAATGTCTTTTCACTATTTAGTGATAGTAAATTAGTGTCGAAAAAATTCTTAAGCGTGTTGATGTCTTCTGTGGCCTTTAATTCTACATTTTCCCAAGTCTTTTCACTTATTATTAATACTGTATCGTCGGCGTATGATGTAATTTGACCATTTAAATGTTGAAAAAAAATATCATTTACATATATGGTAAAAAAAATTGGTCCAAGCACTGTACCTTGCGGGATTCCAAAGCTTGAAATCTCTTGATCACTATTAACATGATTGATTTTTACCACTTGAGGGCGGTTTTTTAAGTAGTTTGTGATCCATTTAATCGCGTTGCCTTTAATGCCAATATCATTTAATTTTTTTAATAGCATCTCATGGGATATGCTATCGAATGCCTTTCTGAGGTCAATAAATATACCCGCACATTTTTTACCTTTATCTAATGATTCGTAAATGTATGAAGTTACGTTAGCAATGGCATCTTGTGTGCTGAGCGATTTAATAAAACCAAACTGGTTTTTGTGTAGTATTTTATTACTATCTAGGAAATTTACCAATTGTTTTTTTACTATTTTTTCAAATATCTTTCCTATGTTAGAAATTAGACAAATTGGGCGATAATTCGTTACTTGTTGCGGATCACCAGATTTGTAAATAGGTGAGATTATTGTGTTTTTGTAATTCATTGGAAATATTCCTTTCGTTCAACTCAAGTTTATTAAATGAGTGATGGGTTTTATTAAGTAAGATTTCATAGATTTTAACATTTGTGCCGTAATAGAATCAAAACCGTGAGACGAACCTCCTTTCATATTTTCTATTATTTTTAAGATTTCACATTCTGTTGTTATTTCAAATGTTGAAAGTATATTACGTTTCTGTAATTTTTTATTTTTTTGTTTTTCTGGGTTAGAAGGCTTATGAATATTTTTCGCAAGTTTTTTTCCAACATTTGCAAAGAAGGAATTAAATATGTTTGCACATTGTTTAGGCTGTAAATTGGCATCTATAATTTTTTTATCATGTTCGATGTACTTAATATTTTGTGTTTTTTTTGTATTGTCTATGGCCAAATTCACAGTTTTCCACATTTGTTTTTGGTTATTTTCTGAAGATAATATTTTATTTTTAAAGAACTCTTCCTTATTTTTTTTAATATAAGATGTTAATTTATTTTTATATTTTTTATAAAAAATATATGCTTTTTCATCATGGGGATTTTTTAAAGTTGTTTTATAAAGTTTTTCTTTGTTTCTGATAGATATTATAAGTCCTTTGGTAATCCAAGGTTTTAAACATCTTAATTTTGATTTTATGTGTATTATTATTTCACTTGTCGAATTTTTAATGTGTTGTGACAGGATTTTTTCAAAGTTTTTCGAACATATTTCGGTATCATCACTCTTTAAAACATTGTTCCAATTTTCCATTTTTAGTTTTTCAGAGAGAATAGTCATGTCTATTGTTGATTTTTTGGGTACTAAATTATGTTTTTTATGTTTAATATTATTATTATACAGAAGTAAGCATGAATGATGATCAGTTATGTTAGTTTTCCAAACAATTGATTTTAGTTTGTGAAGATCTTTAATGTTTACGTTTGCCCAAATGTGATCTAAACAAGATGGAGTATGTTCTTTTATTTCTCTAGTATTTTTATTTATGCAAGATATGAAATTTTGTTCAGTCATACAATTGATGTATTCAGTTTTGTTACTATTTTCTATTTTTTCATTAATGTTCACATTAAAATCACCCACCACGAAGCAGAGTTTATTTTTTAATTTTAATAATATGTATTTGAGGTCATTAATAAACGTAATAATACTTGAGCCATGCGTTCTATAGATAGCTATTAAATGATATATTGATTTGCCGAGTTTGAAATGTACTTCGATGCAGTTTACCAAATGTATTGGGTGTTCTATAATGTTAACAATACTAAATTTATTATTTGCAAATATTATTATTCCCGAATTTTTGTTGATATCTACTTTGGTAGAAATATAATTGTACTCCGGTAAGTGATAAGACGGTGACTCAGCGTTTGTAAATGTTTCAGTTAACACTATGAAGTCCGGCTTTTTAATTAAATTATTTATTTTTAGAATTAGTTCATCTAAATTTTTCTGAATGCTACGGATGTTTATGTGCATAATAATTATATCATTGATGTTTTTAGAAATAATTTTGTTACATGAATCAGTACAAATACATTCATATTCTTGAATTTTAATATTTAATTCTAATTCGCTATTTAAGAAATCATCCATTTAATTAATGTATTTTGCAAAATTATATATAATTTTTTTTATTTTTTTTTATTCAATGTCGTAGTTTATTCTTTCTTTGGCTAATTTAAGCATGTAAGAACGGAACTTACATGTTTCGCTGTTTGTTCGGTGGTCTATTTCATTCATTTTACTGTTGAAGGAGTTTATTTCTTTCTTCTTGTTAGCTGAGTGACAGTTAGCGCATTTGGGCGGCAGTTCCAGGGATTTACACTCGGAGATGGGATGATCTTCTGAACAGTGCTTGCATGTTGGTTTATTCATTTTATTGTAGCATTTTTGTGCTGTGTGTCCGAATCTTTGACAATGGAAACATTGGGTAAGAACGTTACAATCGGTTACATAGATTCTCATGAATCCTAGATGAATTTTTTTTCTATTTATAAGATGTAGTCTCAATTCTGGATTTGTTTGGAGAATTAAGTTTTCGCTGTTAGTTTTTTTGTTCGTAATGATGGCTTTAACTTGTAATATATTTTTATCTTGGTATTTTTCACATATCATTTTGATGTCGTTGTTTTGTTCAATTATGTCTTCTAAGAATTCTTTTTCGGTATAGTCTTTGTCAAGTCCTTTGAATATTACGCATGGATCCGTTTTCACAAGTACCTCCGCTATTATGGTTTTGTCGACTTCATTTATCTTTTCTTTTAATTTTTTTGCGTCTTCTTTTTCTGGGCATGTTATTATAATGTTTTTTTTTGTTTTTTTAAATTCACTTACTCGAATTCCCAACTGCGATATTTTGATTTTTTGTATTTTCTCTTTTATTTTTTCAGTGTCTTCTTCTTTTAAGCTTTTTATAATTATAGGAAATCGTTTTTCTTGTGTTTGTGGTATTAAGTTTTTTACTGCCGAAGAGTAAGAAAATAAGTTTTTTTGTGTTTGGTTTTTTTCTTGAATTTCACATTTTTCTTGTAATTTAGCTAATTCTATTGCCATGTGGGATATCATTTCCATGATGTTATTTATTTCTTTCATCATTTTTGATTTGGTTTCTTTAGTAAGTTTATTTTCTTCTATGATTGTATGTAAGTCACTTATGTTTTGTTTCGCCTTAGTGATGAAGGCATGCGGATCAACCGCTTCCTCCATTTTCACGTGTTATGAATTATTTTATTTTCGGTTAATTTATATACTTTTAAAATTTGTCCGGGTTTGAAAGTGTTATTTTATTTGAATCGCCGCTCACTCGCGTCCAACACCGTTAGAGGTTGAGGCGACAATGTGATTATGAAAGCCAAACAAAAATACCCAGTCATAATTCTGTGACTGATATTTTGTTTTGGTCCAGACTACTTTGGTCAACTTCGTGTTTTGAGCACCAAGAAAAACATACAAATTAATATTTACAAATTTCTCTTAAATGACAGATTTAGTCAAGTTCTTATATTTTTTATGGATCCAACCATGCTAGATACCACTAGAGTGCCTGAAGAGGTAAGACATTATACCTGATGAGTTATAGTATAATTATTATTTTTAATTGATAAACTAACGTTTATGACAAGATTTTTGTGCATAGCACAAAGGGTAACAATTATTACAAGCAATAATTATCAGCTTTAACACTTACTATCTGCATTGAAAAAATCTTCTGAGAAAAGATACATGCCGCCAACGGGACTTGAACTCGTGTCATTCTGATTGCCGGTCAGGTCTACCACTGACTGCACTGACATTATTTGGCGGGTATTAGATAAGCTGACATAGCTCAGTGGTAGAGCACCTGACCGTAGAACCTCAAAGTCGGGTTCAGATTATTCATACCACCTGCTGAATAAGATATCAGAGCCCATTGTCAATCTATCACAATGAAGTCCAAAGTGTTTTGATGATCCTGAGTTTTGAAAACCCCAGAGGTACAATATAAATGAAACAATATTGTTTTCATTAGTGTGATTTATTGGTATTTGTATTTTTTTACATTTTAAATTATTATTCAATAGTTGAGTTCTGTGTAATAACTATTTGCAGCGCAGGACAGCAGGAGATGTGACGTCTAGTATTCATCATTCTCGAATGGGTGATGCTTGTGTCCAGCGCCCCTGTAAAATTACATTCAATTAATATAAGTATATAATCATTTCTTATGCTGCAGTTATGGTAAATTCTCTGATACAGGTAACTTACTCAACCATCATGCAAACTCGGCCATTGCAATCAAATGAATCTATCAGCTTCAAGTCTTCAGTGGACAGTTTGAATCCAAACACATCCATGTTCTGTGCGATGCGAGATGCCGTTACTGACTTGGGGATGACGATGTGGCCCTTGTCGATTTGATATCTGGCAGTCATAAAGCATTGGATGATTAATTTATTAAATTGGATGGAATTATCATAGGCATCTGCAATTATGTAGGTAATTTACCAATCTTCACAAAATATCCAATATTTTATTACCAGCTAGTATGTAATACAAGCAGTGGCGTAGCGTGGGGGGGGGGGCGGGGAGGGCGGCCAACCCCGGGCGGCACTTTTAAGGGGGGCGGCAAATTTTCACAATAAATAATAACATCATCTTGGAAAAATTTAAACCATTTCAAATCATTATTTGAAAATGTTCTACTTTACTTTCGTTTACGAATCCAACTATTTTTTATAAATTATTTATTAAAAATATCAATAATTATTTTTTTTTAAGCTGCAAATTTCGCAATTCGTAGGAAAATCGTGCGCAAATTATGAGAGTGATACTAATTAAAGCTGATAACTCGCAAACAGATTCACTCTTAATTAAAACCAGAATTGTGTTCAGATTGTATTAACGAATGAATTTCAGTTGTGTATTGTGATTTTTAAAAAAATTCGGCTCGTCTAAAATTAGGTCGTAATAAAAAAACAGGATTTCCAAATACAACCCCACCCCCCCCTCCCTGCCGCTTGAAGTACCCTAATAAGGGGGCGGCGAAATTTTCCTCAGCCCCGATGTTCTGAGTTTAGTTTTAACTCACCGCATACAGATTTAATTAAAACCAGTTTTGTGTTCAGAATGTAAGTGCCGGCAGAATCAAAGAAAAAACATCATGTTTTGAGTGTAGTTTTACACCGCGTACAGATTTAATTAAAACCAGTTTTATGTTCAGAATGTAAGTACCGTACCGGTAGAATCAAAGAAAAATCATTTTTATGTTCTGAGTGTAGTTTTGATACACCGCTTATTTAGTTTAATTGAAACCAGTTTTGTGTTATCAATATAACAATAAATTGCCGATTCACCGTGTACCGAGTGAAGCTTTGCATTTGAGTTGCATTCCATACATACGCGTGATGAAGATGCGAAATTCTATTACAGGCATACAATTCTCGATTTCTGAGAGCAGTTATATATATGATTAAGCATGATTTTATTGGAAGAGTGCTCGGCACATAGGATTATAAAAATCAGCATAAAAAATAGGATACTTACTCCCCCCCCCCCCCCCCCCCCTCCGGTCAGCGCTTGAAAATCTGCGGAAGAAGCACCTGTAGAAAAATTTGTGCAAAATTTTCCTCCGCCCCGGGCGGCTGAAACGCACGCTACGCCACTGAATACAAGTAGGTACTTAATTTAATTTAAGGAGCTAACAAATTCATAAATATATGTACTTATGCTAATATGTATTGACAACCCAATGGCTCAGCAAATAGCTTCTGATTTATCAGGAAAATAATAAGACATGGGGGATAGTCAAGGGCGGATCCAGGATTTTTTTCTTGGGGGGGCACAATGGGCGGACAGGCAAAAAAAATCAACAATTACTGTTAGAAATAAACTTGAAGTATCATACTTCAAGTTTATTTCTACAAGTTCAACTATGTATACGAAGGTTTATGAAAGTGTCAAAACAATAGAAAAAGTTTAATAAAGACAGTTTTCTGTACTGTGATGGAATCTCCACAGTATACAAAAATACCATCTGGGGGGGGCACATGCCCCCGTGCCCCCCCCCCCCCCCCCCCTCCCCCCCTAAATCCGCCCTTGGGGATAGTGTTTACTATGGATAATAATATGCTTTTTTAATACAATTACCTGATGACAATTTGAGCAGGTGTTTTATTGTATTTCTTAGCAAGGGATTTGATTTTGGGGTCTTCCAAGAGTTGTGGATCTTCGGGCTTAGCCCATGGCCTGTCAGGAGAACCCAGGGGGCTGTAGGCAGTCACCAAGATGCCATTATCCTTGCACACCTTGGAGAGCCTTGTCTGGTTGAGGTAGGGATGGCATTCAATCTGGAATTATGGACATTATAAGAATACGCATTACAAGCAGTGCAATGCACTGATGCACATACCAAGGAAACACCTCTGGTTGAAAATAGCAGCCATAGGTATATGGTGGCAGTACTCTGCGGCCGGCGCTCTTGAAGGTAACAGGGTTGTCGTAAATGACTAGGGTTTGTCAAGGCTGGCGGGGAGTTCACAAAAACAAAAACGTGCCACATGTCCGGGCACGCAGGAGTGTCTACTCGCTCGTAGTTAGTACGGCCGCGGAAAATGTTAGTTAAGCTTCGATGACACATGACGAGTTTACAAGCTACTATCTGGGAAATTCACTATCTGTTAGTAAACTCGCCCAGTGTCATCGTGTTACTTGCTAACTAGCAGCGACTAGCAGGTTGTTGACAATCTACGAAAAAAAGTTGAAAGGTCGTCAACTTTACTCGCCTACACGCTTGCTCCGCTTGCTCGTGAATGGTTTATTTATGTTTCCAACATGGCTTCCGATAAACAGCTGATTTCGACTGTCAAACATCTGAAGAATGAGTTCATGCAGGCGTCGTTATTCTTGTTACTGGCGCTAGCAGCGGCCTCAGTTTCCTACGCTTCTGAGCGAGTGGACAGTTTTGTGTGTCATCATGACAATCTCACTCGCCGATTTACCCGCTTTTAAACTTAGTAGATAGTAGCTTGTAAACTCGCCGTGTGTCATCGAGCCTTTAGTAAACAGTGTTGCTGCATTGTGCAGGTTTAAATCGGAAGGTTATATGTTTTGTCGAGACATTTTAGGATTTATCAGGACAACGAGATAATAGTTGACAGTCCCAAAATATCGGGACGGATGGTAAACCTAGTAGTTAACCGGATAAAGTAGAACAAGAATAGGTTATGTTAGGTTTATTTATAAATTCTTTTTATTTAGTATTCTGTTTTGTCATTTTATTTATTTTATTTTATTTTAAATGCACAGTTATATATAACCAATAATAAACATACGTTTTATTTTTAAGGCCAGACTTAAATGTTTCATTGAAGCAATAGATTACCTGGTTGGTGACGGGTCTGATGGTACAGCTATCAAGAACCCTCTTCAGCTGAGCGGCGTTAAAGTTGGAGACTCCCACACTGCGGACCAGACCCGAGGTGACCAGCCCCTCCATGGCTTTCCAGGTGTCCACATAATCCACATCAGAAAACAGGATCTTTCCATCAGCTCCCTTGGGGAACAGTCCTTGTTCCTCCTGTAGGTACAGACACATATTCATTAACAACCACCTCATTCTTTAAGTAGATTGATGATAAAGCATTGCCTATCACAATTCTGATTATGTGGTGGTCTAACAGGCTTTCTGAAGCTGATAGAGATAGAATGTTACATTAACTTGTATTATTCACACATTCAAGAAATGCAATTGTCGGCTGAAGTTTTGAAATAAGTTTTTCTATTAATGTATCTAACCTTGAAGGCGGTTGGCCAGTGAATGAGGTAAAGGTCCAGGTATTGGAGTCCAAGGTCTGACAAGCTCTGATTTAAAGAAACGGGAACCAGGTCTGGTCGCAGGAAGTTGCACCACAACTTTGATGTGATGAATAATTCTGATCTGAAAAATACAAATTCAGTTATCATTTGGCGTTACATCTTATGAAAAGTATTGATACATTCTAATTACATAGTTCTTAGAAAATATATTATAGGTGCTATTGGCGTGCCGTGAATTTTAAGGTAAGTATAGTTAGTACACGCCAAAATTTAAGATCAGCCTGATGTTGATCAATAATCGTCGCAATAGGCGAGTTTGGTAAAAAAATTGCATGCCCCCGCCCACGCCTTTCTCTGTCCCACATATGTTATTACGCATCTTTATCTTTCGCTTACGCTCATTGTAAAGTCAGTAACTGAGCGAGAATGAGTCGTACCAATGTTCAGGCCGGTCTTAAAGTTTGGTGTGTACTATACCTAGGTGTTCTATTGTAAGCATTTCACATTTTTTAAATTTGAAATAAATTTTGCATTTTTTTTCATTGTTATTATGTGCTTATTGGCACGTTTCGAGTTTATTATTTAAATATGCAATTGTATTTTGATTGATGATTGAAAAGGCAATTTAAGATATATAATATTGCAATCTAACTGATTTTATCTAGATCTAGATCATAATAATTACGTATCTACTAACATCAATTATATACGATTTACCGTATAATATCACTTCATCAAAATTTGTAATCTACAGAAATGTGACAGAATGACATGCAGTTATTATTAGGTTCATTGAAATTAAAAATAGAATTTTTCTTATCTTCACGTTAAAAACTTTTGCTGTTCAGCCCAAATACTATCAGAAAGTAAATGTGTAATTTACACATTTTAAAATAACCTTGGTTTTTTAAAAAACCAGGAAGTTGGTTTATCCTTAGAAATGATTTTCTATATATAACCTGGGAAAACAAAGAGATTCTGATATTTTACCACCATAGTACCTTTTACCTATCGGTCAACAAACAAATGATAGCATTACCCAAATACAATTTTTTTATTTGACAAATTGTGCATTTATGTTGTGTGTATAAAGTGGCCAAAATGTATTTCTATCAAATCAACATAGGCAGGAGCTAGATCTTATAAAAAATTATGTAGCTGTGAATGTAGGCTGTTGTACTTATACTCGATGAATTGCATTTTTGTCCATGCAGGTACCTGGCTAGTGCTAGTGGCTAGTTGTTATATAATATAGTAGTTATTCTTTACAAATGTACTTATACTCGATGAATTGCATTTTTATCCATGCAGGTACCTGGCTAGTGCTAGTGGCTAGTTGTTATATAATATATAGTAGTTATTCTTTACAAATGTACTTATACTCGATGAATTGCATTTTTATCCATGCAGGTACCTGGCTAGTGCTAGTGGCTAGTTGTTATATAATATAGTAGTTATTCTTTACAAATGTACTTATACTCGATGAATTGCATTTTTATCCATGCAGGTACCTGGCTAGTCGTCGCCTTAGTTCGTATTTGTCCAACAGACCATTAGAAAATTTTAGACGAGGAAAAGGTTTTCTTTCATTATTTCAATGAAACATTATGATAGGTATAAGATAAAACCATTTCCATAAAGGTAAAGGTTTCATTAATTTAAATAATTCTTAGTTTAGTGATTAACTATCTTTTTTTATACCATATTTTTAAGTTCAAAGTGGAGATTAAACAAAAACTAAAATGGTCTGTTGGACAAATACGAACTGAAGCGACGTAGTGCTAGTGGCTAGTTGTTATATAATATAATAGTTATTCTTTACAAATGAATGTACTGTTTTTTTTTTTTGTATTCCCATTAGCAATGCCCCTGACTGTACAAATAACTTACATTATATTTCTTCCCCTTCTATATTGTTATGCTATTTCACCAAAATTTTAACATTTTGGAAGATTGCGGCTATATAAATATTTAAACTTTTCTGTTTTGCAGCTCTGCGGTTTAATTTTTAATTTAATTTTTTCAATTTTTCATGTTTAGTATACTTTGCCTTTTTTTACAGCATCTACTTACTGTTACCATTAAGTTATATTCATATTGCTCTGTATTCATGATCTATTCATGAGCGCCATGGGGGTCTCCAACATCAACTCATTTAGCATCAATGATTGATGTATTATTATTTTGTCTTCATTTGTTTTATTTTTTTATTCTTTTTTTCTCCCTATGTTATATAGTTTATTTGGAGGTTGAACTGAACTCCGTTGCCTATTTTGTTTTGTCCTTTTCCCCAGTAAAGGGGTTGGACTTTGGGCCTTGTCCCTGCTTTACTTGTTTGGGCCGGCCTGTTGGACTTGGTGGGCTCCACCCGGCGCCCGCGCCACCCCCCCTGATATGAAAGGGTTGGGGGAAAGACTGAGCGGCGTCCGAAGGTTGTCCGTCCCGCCTCCGGCTACCCGACGCTTTCCTCCCTAGGGTCTTCTGAATGGTCGTCCAATTACGTCGTCTAGGCACCACCGGCTAGCTGGCTAAAGGACGACTCCTTTGGATGTCGTAACGTTGGACACACGACCTTCTTAATTCTCACGGGGACTGCCGGTTGCCGGTTTGTTACTTTCACCATTTCTATTTCAATTTTGTATATCTACACTTATTTCATTGCTTTTTTTTCTATTCCATACACAGATACCTGCAGCTCTGGAGTGTGTGGTCTCCCTCCGTTCATCAGCAACTGCATGCATAACTCATGATGGTTGCTTAAATATTATTTTTTTGTTTTCTATATCGAATTTCTTATGTACCACTAACACCTGTAGTATTAGTATACTGACCATTACAGTACAGTCTGTAGGCGATCCTACATTTCCGCCACCTAACAAAGTATGCAGGGGCATTGAAGGTCTAGATTCGTTTTATTAAATGTAGAGTCGTTCATTCAAAAAAATTAGATTCTTGCGAGAGCTCCGAAGGGGCGACCATAAGTCGCCTATACCGGGGCGGGACAGTGGTGGGAACTTCAATGTACAAATAACTATGTATATACGAGGGCTGTCCTTAAGTAAGATCTCCAAGGTGCTGCGGTCGCAAGGAATAATTTTACGCGCGATCCGGCAACATTGGCGTGTAGCCTGGTCCCCCCATGCCAAATGCCCACCACGCTGCACTCTCCATTCGCGATGGAGCCTCCGCTCGCCGCACCCGTCAGGTGTGAATTACATTCTTTAATTCGTTTTTTGTGTGCACAGAACAATACCCTGGTAGACATTCATTCTCAGCTGCATAAAGTGTTTGGAAAACAGTATATGAGCGTGAAAGGTTGGTTTAGAAGGTGTCGTCCCTAGTCACAATTAAGACTAAGAATTCCTCACAATTGAAGTCGTAGCACTCAAGGAATTCGGGAACCTTCAACCCGTTGTTGTTTGTCATCTTTGATGAGCATTTTTAGGACCCACCTTGCGCAGACCTTGTGGTATCCCAAATTTTCTATCAAAATCTTGTCAATAATGGTCTTACTGATATGACCATATCACAGAGCTCCGAAAAAACGAATAACAGAGCGTTATTCACATCTGGCAGGTGCGGCAAACGGAAGCTCCATCGGGAACAGCTGCCACATCAAGAGTAAGCATCACAGAGAGGGCAGAAAATCTGGCAACCCAGATTGAGTGTAAAATCATTCCTCGCTACCGCAGCACCTTGGAGACCTTATTTCACAGACAGCCTTTGTAGATTTGTAGGTTCATTGCTTGTTATATGATTGTTGCACCTCCTCTTCGTGCAGTGCTTTTATTGTCGCAGTTAAATTGCTCTTGAAGCTTAGATTAGATAAAGTAAAAGCCCATTGATAATGACTGAGCTTTTTAATATGTCTTCTGTTTATTAGGCAAGTAGGACCTACACGTGTGGTATTCCCAACGATTGACAATAAACTGAAACCGGAAAGAAAATCAAGTTCTTCGCTAAACTACCAAATGCATCTCTTCCTAGGATCTGTCTCTTGGTGTATAGGTAGGGTAGGTATGTAATATTCAAGTTTTATTCATCAACCTGAAAAAACGTATCCTATCAAGTTTACTGGCAAAATTATAAGCTTACCTTCTGATACTTCTTGAAAAAGTGGACAATATTGCATGGGCAGAGAGAAGAAGGACTGGAGACATGTTGGTAAATACTTAACGCGTTATTGTTAGCTTGCATTGTTTTCAAATTTAAAAAATGCGTGATTTAAAGTGATTTAAGTGACCTACCGAAAACTACAAATATAAACAAATAACACTTCTACACGTACAATGGAGTGGTGTGGTTTAATCAACTAGCAATAGAGCTGAGATTAGAACCTGACTACAATAAATTCAAAAATAAATTAAACAATAATATCTTAAATAATTTAGCCACTTAGAACCGCATTAACAATACTTATTCAAAAATTTATTTTATATTATATTTTTTTTATTTTTTATATTATTTATTAATTTTTTTACACATTTGATTTACCTATGTAAGTACATAAATATAATGTATGTGTTATAATTTTTAATTTTAATATTTTTAATTGAAAAATATATATATATTTTTTCTCTTCCCTTTACACACGAGTAGTTACACTCTTGTAAAGGTTATATATTATGTACATATATATGTTTATACTGTTTCTAATCAATGTTGCATGTTAGTATTTAATGATTTGAGTTTAATCCGATTGTAACCTGAAAATGCAATTACTCATGATTATATTACATGTATATATGTATATAAAAACTAATAAAAATAAAAATAAAGTTCACATTGATCCTAACCTAAGAATTCAATATTCTTCTAAAGTAGCTGTCACATAAAATTTGCAATCAGTCTTGTAAATAACTGACGTGTTAGTGTCCGACACGTCTGGTATTTACGAAACTACTCTGGAATTTACCAAGAACTGCCAAAAAACCCCAAATGAATAACGCTTCGGGTATTTATGAAAATGTAGACTGGAACCAGCGCTATTGAAGGCTGGAGCCAGGTTGAACCCATGACATGTTGCGCTTTGGACAACTGGACCAACCAATTTGTATAAATAATATGCCTACTCATAGTAATTTATATTTATTTCACCTTTTGACAACTCCTGCGTCAATTTTGGTTTTGAGAGCTGCTCCAACTTCCTTTTCATTTCCATAAAGATGGGCGCAGTCAATGTGCCTGTAGCCCACATCGATGGCGGCCTCGACGGCGGCCTTCACTTCCCCGGGTGGTGACTACAACAAATTGTAGAAATTAGTTACTTACCATGAAAAACTTTTATTTTTTTTATTTATTGTTATGGTGTTTAATTCTTAAAGAACTTTAAATATATCATTAATTTTTTTATTACAGAAAATCAAATTTAATAATTAAGTTCTGCGAGTATTTTAGTTTTTATTATTGTGACAGCTGTTTCAGCATTCAAGGCTGTTATTATCGAACTGTGAATATTAAACCTGCTGTAATGATGGCAGGTTTGTCTTCTAGTAAATTTAATAAAAACAATTCATTTTCTAGGTAAATCGTTTTGTTATGAAAATATTAATACATTACAAAAAAGAATAATAAGGTATTAAAAAAAGTAATAATTTATAAATCATTTTATATAAGTCTTCTCAATGTTGCGTAACCACAGTTTGACAATAACCACGCCTTGAACACTGAAACAGCTCTCACAATAATCTATTTACAAAAAGAAGACTACCTAAAGTCCCCGGAGTTGCTCGGGCTTTACACACAATTTTTCGAAATCAAACTTAAACAGTGACCTTCCTATTTGTTTTGAAGGTCAAATGTACAAAATTTCATCAATATTGGAAAAATAGTGTAGATTTAAAAATTAAAGAAAATGAAAAAAAATTAAAAATAAATGAAAACAATAATGTTGTGATCAAAACGGTTTCTTTCATATTTATTTCATAATTATTTGATAGTCACTTTAATATTTCATAAGAAAGATTCGCTCTAATGTAATCGCTTATAAATCTTTGTTTTTTTTTTCATTTTTTATATTTTACACATAGGTATTTAAAAAAAAAACCTAAGGACATATATTTTTTTAATTTTATCTATTGTTGAAAATGGTATGAACTAATGATATAATGAATGATAACATTTTGTCTGATCTCTTAACACTTTGTTTTTAATTCATATATTTTTATCACTTATTATTTTCTCTGTTTATCATTTTATTTTTAAATTTTATTATTTTGCTTTTACTTAACTGTTTTGCATGACCGATATTTGCGTGTGTTATTTTTATTAAATTGTGAAATTATTAACCCCGATACAGGCGAACCCTAGTGGGGTTAATAATTACATGCTAAAAATATATGTATATAAATTGTGAAGAAGCAATAAATAAATAAATAAATAAAGCCACTCCGCCACCTCACAGACTTCTTTATTTATAAATAGAAGACAGATAGATAGACTGACTAAATCAAGATATGATTTTAGATTTTCACAGTCAAAGGTATTTTCTTATTTATTTTTGGGGTGTTATGCCGTGTTGCTTCCTCCTTCTTTAGCCAATGTTTCGGACAGCGTTACAGTGTCCATTATCACACATCTGCCCTGATGATGGACACTGTAACGCTGTCTGAATCATTGGCTAAAGAAGGAGGTAGAGTAACACGGCATAACACCCCAAAAATATTAAAAAATTATTAAAAAATTTAAATAAATTAATTCAATTTCAATTTATTAAAAAATGCTTTCAATAAAAGATTTCTGCCAAATCTACCCACTACATGATATTGGGTTTTTCTCCCTCTCCCTCTCCCTCTCCCTCTTATTTTGAAGGTCAAGTGTGCAAAATTTCATCAATCTCTGAATAAAACTGTAGATTTGTATAAGTATCAAAAAAGCCCACCACAAACACACAGAAAAAAATTTATATAAAAAGAAAATAGATAGAAAAACAAATATTGATCGTCTGTGGCGGGCGAGCAGTCACCGGGTAGCTGGCTGATTTTTTTAAAACAAATTTAAAAGAGCCTGATTTAGCTCAGAAAATTGGTTGAAAAATATTTATAAAAATATTTAAGTTTTTTTTGATTTTGTTATGTGAAATTGAAAAATGGGAAAAAAGTTGGTCAGAAAATGGGTCGGGAAATTGCATAAAAGTTTTTGAAACTGAGAAATTCCAAGTTTTGTAAATTTTCTTTTCGACATTTTGAAAACTTAAACGGTTCTTTTTGAAAATATCAGAGGGTGCCACTTCCGCTTACAACAATCAAAACTGTTATTAAAAAAATAAAACTATCAGATTTCATGAAAAGGTGGTAGTTGTATCTTAGGGAACGTACCCATACTACGTGACCAACTTTTTGCAATTTTTAACCCCCCCCCCCTCCCCCAGTGACCAAAAACCTAAGCCCACCGCCGCTCATTTGTACCAAGCGTGACATTTTGAAACCCCCCCCCCCTCCCCTAAACGTGTCACGTAGTATGGGTACGTTCCCTTAGTTGTATATATTTATACAAAATTGCTTTACCTAAGCTTGAGAAATATTTTAAAAAATTAATGTGTGCCCCAGAATTATTTACCTGAGATAAAATTTAAAAATAAGTACTTAAGTACCTAATTATTAATAATTAAAGTTTGTTTACCTTCCATGTTCCCAGTCCGGAAATTGGAACCTCGATTCCGTTATTGAATTTGAGATTTGGAATTGTGGCTGCCATGTTGTGAACTAACTTGTGGACTGTTCGAAACTTATATGAACTGTGAACCAAAGCTAACGGTTTTAGCAACATGAATGCAAAATGTTTTGTCACGCACTGACAATTATTGATAAGGAACTCCCGTTCAGGGATATGAATTCGAAATACAAAATGTACAGCATATTATTTAATAGAAACTAATCTAATCTAAAAAGCATATTAAGTACATTTACATTGTCAAGTACATTGGGATGACATTGGGAGATTTTATCTAAAAAAACTGAATAATATTAGGTAGCTACTTACTTTCATGGTACAATTAAGACCGGTCTCTTGCGACCGTAAACACAATTGCCTCAAACATTTCGAAAGCGTTGGTTCATACATTCAAAATGTGGGTGTGGCTGAGTTTACAGATGTAATGTTTGTGTTTGTCGTGGCCAATGGTAATGACTAAAAAAGCATGAATAAAAAAGCAAACAGAATTTATTTAATTATCAAATTATTATTTCAAGTCAGCCGCTGAGGACAGGAGGAGTTGGAGGCGACTGTTGCAGGAGGCCAAAGCTCGATATGGGCTGTAGCGCCATCGAAGAAGAAGAAGAAGAAGATTAAATTATTATTTATAAAAACAATAATTTAATTTAAAAAAGTGGACAATAAAGGGATAAAAAAATATACAAAAACGGGTTCCATGCCAACTCAGAATAAAACCAACTCAGAACCACCTCAGTAAGGTCATTAAAAGCTATGAAAAAATATATTTAAAATAGCCGGTAACCATAACTTAACTAACCTATTTAACCCATTTTTTATATTTTTTTATCATCACTCATGATCTTTCTGAGGTGGTTTCATTTTGAGTTGGCTGGTCACCACAAAAAAGCATTTGTATGAGATCGCATTTACCTTTCAATTTAGTCACAATAATATTTTTGTTATATGTTGTAATAATGGTTGGACACATTGTTTGTTTTAGATAATGCTTAAAACCTTATGTTATATCTTTATATTATATTATCTGTGTTATTATGCAATTCAATATTAGTTTGGCACTTGGCCGGCGTATTTCTGTTTATCACTCGTCCTCCCCATACTATCTCGTAGCAAATTATGGCGCTCATAAATCATTCAAACTCATCTCCCAGTGTAATGAATACATTAGATGGGCGATAAAGATAACGTTTTTGTTCATACATCATCAAATCATCATGAACATAGGATATTTGATGGAACAAACAAATAACAATTTCGATGTTTAAAACATATTTAACAATTTTTTATGTATTTCTGATAATATCAGTTTAAACCATTGGAATGTGAGAAATTATTTTGCTACCTATTAAAACCAACACGCTACTTGTGTAAAAAAAATATAAATATTAAACACCTAAATGTAGAAGCCTCACGGGCGTGTAAAAGAGTAATAAATAAATAAATTCTTTTTTTCTGACTGAATGTTTTTCAAAATAATATAATCGAACGTTATTAATACCCTACCGTGGTTGAATTTCAGAACCCGACTTCGATTGCACGACGCATTGCATCTGATGCCACGCCACAAATAACATCTGTGTACGTGAAATTTCAAGCAAAGGTACGAGGGTTGTCCCAGAAGTACCCGACCTGACGTACTTCTAGTGGTTGTTGCTTTAAAAAAAAAATATGCTGGAAAGTACCAACCTTATAAGGCTTAAGTTTCAAGTTTCAAGGCGCTATGTTGTTTAGTGTTTTTTTGGCAGCCATCAATAGCGAACCCTCGCAGTTAATTTGTAAACATGGAAAAATTGGTCATTTTTATGTGATACAAAACTTTATTTTTAAATGTCTAAGTCCTACCAATATCGAAGCCGAGTTTAGATTCTACTCTGGGGGCGTCTGCTTCTTCGTTAGCAACAATAAAATATTGGGTGGCAGAGTTTAAACGAGGACGTACGAGCTGCCGAGACGAACATCTCAGTGGTCAACCAAATGAGGTGACCACGTCAGAAAAAGTAAAGAAAATCCACAAAATGGTATTGAATGACCATCAATTGAAAATGCGCGAGCTAGCAGACACAGTAGGCATTTCAAAAAGTGCCGTACATCGCATATTGACTGAAAATTTGGACATGAGAAAGCTGTGCGCAAGATGGCTGCCGCGTTTGCTCACAATGGCCAAAAACAGCGTCGTGAGGATGTTTCAATCGAGTGTTTGGCGATGTTTCATAGCACAAAGCCGAGTTTTTGCATTGATTCAAAACCATTAGTCGTCACTTCACACCTGAGATGAAGGAACAGTCAAAACAATGGACTAAAAGGGGAAAATCGGCTGCAAAAAGGCAAAGACAGTTCCATCAGCAGGCAAGGTCATGGCATCAGTTTTTTTGGGATGCTCATGGGATAATTTTTTATTGATTATCTTCAAAAAGGAAAAACAATCAACGGCGAGTAATATGCGAACTTATTGGAGCATTTGAGTGATGAAATCAAGAAAAAACAGCCGCATTTGGCGAAAAAGAAAGTGTTGTTTCATCAGCAGAATGCACCAGTTCAGACATCCGTTATACAGTTGGCCAAAATCAATGAATTAAAGTTCGAGTTGCTTCCTCACGAACCCTATTCACCAGATTTAACCCCCTCGCATTATTTTATTTTTCCAAACATGGAAAAATGGCTCGGTGGTAAAAGATTTGCCAATAATGAAGAGGTGGAATCTGCGGTAGATGGCTATTTTGAGGTGCTCGACGTATCTCACTATAAACAGGGTATCGAAGCTATTGAACAACGCTGGGAAAAGTGTGTCGACCTGAAAGGAGACTATGTTCATAAAACAAATTTTTTGTGTTTTCTTGGTTAGGTCGGGTACTTTTGGGACGACCCTCGTACCATTGTAATTCAGTTTTTAATTCAAGAATCTTTCAAAAGATATTGCTATTTCCGTCAACAGCTCACATGTGGACATTTCCCCCCTGGGTATAAGTACTATGGATTTAAAGAATTTAAGATTGACGGCGATACTTGACAAGTTGTGAATAGTAGTATTACGCGACAATATATTACACATGACGTCATTGCGTGTCTCGGTTACTTTGTCACGGTTACTTTGTCTCGGTGACTAGCCGTCACTGGATCACAGTTCCTATCGGATTTATAAAATGATCACCAACACTGAAACTGGGCGAAGCCGAACTAAAAGCCCATTGGTTCATAGTGGACAACTAAAAGCCGCCCGCAGGCAAAAAGCAAAAACATGCTGAGCAGGTTTTTAACTGCCATTATTACTTTTTACATTTTTTTTTTTTACATGAGCTCCACACAAGAGGCCCTGAAGAAAATGATTTCACTCAGGGCCTGTGTCGTCTTTCTCATGCTGTGTGCAGTGGCGTAGCTAGAATGGGTGGCACCCGGGGCGGATGTCACCCCCCAGGCGTGGTGTAGGCTAGGTTCTAGACATGGGCAGAGTTATTCCCAGGTGTGAATCGATTCAGTCTGATTCTCCTGGCCTTTGGAATTGATTCCTTCTATTCATTCCTTTAATTCTATTAACTCCAAAAAAAAAAAAAAAAACTTTGCGCAGTGGCGAAATCGTAAACAATGAGGTTTATCCGAGGTGCGATTATTGCTAGTTGAAAACATTTTTTTTTTTTATATATATATATTATAAAAGTTATATACTCTCTAATTCAGAAAACAAAGAAGTCTGTATATGATAGTATAACCCCGGATCTCAGTACGGAATTTACGAAAACAGAAATTCCGTGGAACTTAGGTGACATATCTCTTGGATTAACTAATCCGAAAGAGATAGAAGCCTACATTCGTAAGCTGAAGACAGACAAGGCTATAGGACCGGATGGAATTCCTTCCAGTATTATCATTAGCATAGCACCAATGATAAGTGAAGCCCTCTGTTATATATTTAACTCTAGTATTTTGACTTCTACGTTCCCCCAAATGTGGAAACTGACCCGAGTCAGTCCTATTTTCAAGGCTGGAGATAAGACAGACGTCAAAAACTACAGACCGGTAGCCGTATTATCAGCGCTGCCCAAACTTTTTGAAAAATTGATTTGTGATAAATTAAGTCACCAGATTGCGCCATTCATTGGTGAAAATCAACACGGTTTCCTTCCAAAGAAATCAACAATCACAAATCTTCTTAATTTTTCGCGGTTGGTAGCCACCAGTTTAGACTCGAGGCACCAAACAGATGTAGTTTACACCGACTTTGCCAAAGCATTTGACCGTGTTAACCATGATATACTTTTGAGGAAAATGTTTAAAATAGGCTTCGATCTACCAACACTGAACTTTTTCTCATCGTATTTAAAATCCAGAAGCCAATTTGTTTCGATAAATGGATATAATTCAAAAAAATTCCAAGCGCAATCTGGAATTCCTCAAGGGTCTAACCTCGGACCTATGTTGTTTCTAATACTTATAGATGACATCCAAAACTGTGTTAAGAACAGCAAATGTCTACTATTTGCTGATGACCTTAAAATTATGATGGAAATAAGCTGCCAACAAGATTGCTTTAAAATGCAAACTGATCTAGATGCATTATCTGAATGGTCGTTGGCAAACAAATTAGATTTTAATAAAAAGAAATGTGTCACAATGTCCTTCACTCGTTGTAAAAACATTATAGTTTACGATTATAAAATAAAAGGCGAAACGTTATCACGTGTAAAATCCGTAAAGGATCTCGGTGTCGTCTTTGATCCCGAACTGACATTCTCTTGCCATATATCGCAGCTCACTCAGTCTTGCTACAAACTTCTTGGGTTCATCATCAGGACTTGTAAGCAGTTTGATAACCAAGAAGCTATGCTAGCGTTATTTAAAGGCATACTGAGAAGCAAGTTGGAGTACGCGAGCGATGTTTGGGCACCGTACCACGTACATTGATATGTTAGAGCAAATCCAGAAGAAATTCCTCAGGTATGTTTATATGCGGAAGCATGGAACCTATCCAAGGTTCATGCACCATATTGACTTACTTGAGGAAACTGATTCTGTGAGTCTAGAAACTAGACGGAAAGCAAGTCTTGCTATTTTGTCTTTCAAAATTTGGAACAATTTCATCGATAGCCCATTTCTCTTGGGATGCTATGATTTATATGTACCAGACCACTACAGCCGAAGTCGACATCATGACTTATTTAAAGTACCGAACGGCAGAACAGACGTCTTGGCAAAGCTTAGCATGACGAGGGGAGTGGTGCTGTTAAATGAAATTGCAAACCATTTGGATGTAAGTGACTTTATATGCCTTAAAAATATTATTGAAGAGTCACTTGCCTAAATGCTGATAGGGTAACTAAATTGTACTGTAATTGGAATTATTCTGTTGTACAATAATAATAAAAAATAAAATAAGACATAGTGAAGAGGTTACGAACCACCGCACTAAGAGGAGACCGATAGGCTACGAAGCATCGCACAAAGAGGAGACCGATTAGACTAAATCCTATAAATGTAGGTGTTTGCCTTTTTTTACATGAGCTCCACACAGGAGGCCCTACGGAAAATAAATTCCCTCAGGGCCTATGTCATCTTTGGGGATGCGGTGTGGAGGGTTTTTTTAAGGAAAGGATGGAGAGGAGAGTTATGGGAAGGAAAAGGGTTTAAGGGGTGGGCAGGAATCTGGGGTTCAGTGTGTCCTGGTTATCCACCTCCAAGACCTAGACAAACCTCACCCCATGAATCCGGGCACCCCTGCTAAATCACCAAACATGGCGAACCACTTGGGGTGACCTATGGCAGATGGGGTGACCTATGTTGGTTATCCAATAAAGTTTCCCGAAAAAAATTTTTTTTTTTTTTTGAAAATAAGTTTTGTGTATGAAAAATTTCAGGAAGTTTCAGTTTGGCGGTGTGCCGCACCAATTTCATGAAAAATCTCCATACAAAACACCGATTTAAAAAAAAAAATAAAAAATTTTCGCATACGACAACATCCATGATGCCATTTTTTAATATTAGCACCCTAGCATACCCAAAAGTCACGAGCCGCCACTGCTACGGGGTTAATGTAATATTAAAATATTACATTTGTTAAAAAAAAAAAAAATTGACAAGAAAAATGTATTTACATTAGACTAACAATAAAATTTTTAAATTAAACAGTGTTTTGTTTCACCCCTAAAGTTTTACCAATTTTATTTTATTTATTAAACTAAAATTATTCCACTTCACGTGATCTAATATAAACAAACATTTTATCATTTAAAGACATTATTTTATGACAGCTGACCACAGCCGATTGCCGAAGTTCGGCGTCTCAAAGTCGGTAGGTATTTGTATTCCAATAGCTTTGATGCGTACCAAAAAATAACGATAATAAATCATTCCCGTTTTTCTAGCTAAGTTCGGATCTATGTAATGAAATTGACGGCTTGGCCAACGGAGAGGAATGAGGGAACCGCACGGACAGATTCGCGGCGAGCATTGAGGAATGAATTAGTAACTTTTGACTAGTGTCTTGCCTCGCAGGACTTGATTACTCGCGAGCTGCGGACCTAGCAGGTACTGGGTTTCGGTCGTCCTGTTGAGTGTTGGGATCTGAGATTGACGCGATCACAGAGACGATGACGTCACAACTGAATTGAGATTTAATTTCTGAACTAGTGAAAAAGACTCCGCGCCCCGGACATACTTGTTAGTGACAGACTATAAACCAGAGACTATTTAAGCGGGATGGGACTCGATCGGCGCGGGCGGGACTATGACTGGATCATATACTGAAAAGAGCCAATGTACCTATTAATTCCTGCGTTGTGAAAGAGACAGATTCGGAACTAGTGACTCGGCCGATTCGCGATCGTATTTCGCTTGGGCTGACCACGATAAAGTTGGTACCTGTTTTACAAATGGCGCGCGGGAAAGGGATACTTTACGTGTTTTGCACTATTATTTAAATATTTACGAATCATTATAATATTTAAATCGTTTACGGTACACTTCATTCATTGAAATAATTTAATAGTAAAATAAATGGAAAATAAAAACTTATGGTGCCATTAAAAATCGTAGGATGCAGGGCCAAAGATGAGGAATGAAGACTCAATTCCTTTTGAAATTGAGAAATCAGATCGAGTGTGTCACAAGATTGAATTTATTAATTTAATTCAGTCATTCAATTTTGCCCTCGTCTACTAGGTTCGCCTGTAAAAAGACCTACACGCAAAATTCGGGGCACTCCACGGGGAACATATGAAAGAAAATAACAGACCGTGTTCATGTATACAATACTTTGGTGACAATATCCTTTGTAAAAAAAATTTCCACGGTCGAGTGTCACCCCCCTGTCGGGTGGCACCCGGGGCGGGCCGCCCCACCCTCGCTACGCCACTGGCTGTGTGGAGGGTTTTTTTAAGGGAAGGAGAGGAGAGTTCTGGGAAAGAAAGGGGTGGGTAGGAATTTGGGGTTCAGTATGTCCTGGTCATCCGCCTCCAAGACCTAGAAAAACCTCACCCCATGAACACGGGCACCCCTGCTAAATCACCAAACGTAGTGAACCACTTGGGGCCACCTCTTCCATAGAAGAGATGTTGGTTATCCAATAAAAGTTCCCGGGGCGGCAGAAGATTGTGTGATTTTCTATGGCTGTTATTTGCTTTTTCTATGGGCCGATGTCAGATTTTAACTGTGAGCTGTCACAAATCGACGAAACTGGCCTGATACACATAGAAAAAGGAATTGACAGCCATAGAAAATCACACAAATCACACAGGCAGATAAAACAGATCCCACAAAAGATATAGATCGCTCGGCTGTTCTCATATAAATGGAGTGACCTGTAACTGGTTCCTAACAGCGAACAAATTAGCCTGAGGGGTTAATGACTTCTCAAAGGGGTGCTGAAATGACACTTTGTCATGGAACCGTTTTAATTAATTAATTAATTTAACTAATGCCAGAACACGCTATACAAGCGCTACTTTCTCGGCGTGACCTATTTCAGCACAGCATATCGCTCTCCATATATTCCCATTTATAAATTCTAATAATTATGCAGCTTGCTTACTGAACTCATCTTCCAAAATTTATCTGAGATAAGTCGTAATTTTCTTGGCTTTTCAGTTTGCAATATTTTTTAGAGATGAAACACAAGTAAATTTCTGTTGATTTATTATAGTTTCGTCAACAACTGACTCATTCTTGAAGCGTTTTGTTATTTTGTTTATGGGAAACTCTGGAACTAAATGCTTCCACTTAAGTTACAACCAGTACCTACCTAGTAACAAATAAAATCTTGAAAGTCAGGCCAATATTCAAATTGATTTTTAACACTAATTATGATGAGTAAGAGTATGGGTACAACCAAAGTTCCATGACGCTAAATGATCTGAAGAGAACTGCAAGTCTTCGGATGGATTGGAGACATCCAGGATCCACCAGGAAAAATTTGGAAAGAGTTCAAAGCTGGACAAAGAAGCATCATTGCGTAGTGTGACAGGAGTAGGGTTGCCATACGACCAGAATTTTCTGGACAAGTCCGGAAATATAGGTCTTTGTCCGGAATGCGGGGTGAATTCTAAACAGTCCGGAATTTCTACAATTAAGTGGAGATTGATTGATATAAAAAATGAAATAAACCAAATTATTTTTATTACAAATCAAAGTAAAAATATCACTTCTGATATTGTTCAACACTTCCGAATCTTTAATAATAGTTTTTTAGAACATTTCGCAAGTCATATTTTTTAAAATTATACTGTGTTAAGAGAATCGACTTGACAGACTACAGAAAGACTGTTCCTTTCTTTTGACCATTGGGTTCCCCCCCCACACGGATTTTGACATGCCACGATGTGTAACGACATTCATATTATATTTACAAGAAAGCCCGGAATTTTTATCGAATGTCAGGAATTTTCTCCGGGATTTTGATTTTTTGATCTGGGAACCCTAGACAGGAGGGTCACAGGTGCTAAGGGAACCCAACGACTATTCTCGTTGAATTTAATGTTTCAAAGACCCAATCTTGTCTGATTACGTCTAAAAGGGATCGAAATGAAAATCTAGTATCTTTCAACGGAAGCAATCTTCCGAACAAGCCCTCCATTGATATGCTTGGTGTAACCCTAAGTGACCAGCTCAGGTATGGGGGATCCATCGAAGCCAGAGTAAAGTTAGCCTCCCAAAAACTGGGCGTACTGTACAGGGCCCGCAGATACTTTAATAGTACACAACTGCTAACCCTGTACAAATCACAAGTTCGCCCCACTGTTGAATTTGGCAGCCACCTCTGGTCTGGAGCTCCAAAATACCTGAAAAATACCCTCGACTCTGTCCAGAAACGGGCGGTCCGTTTAATAGATCCTTCCATCTTAACAGACGGATTGAAATCTTTAGAGCACAGGCGTCGGGTGGTAATGCTATCCTTGTTCTACCGGTATTACAATGGAAGATGCACTGAGGAACTAGCATCATTGATCCCTTCGGCACCGGTGCATAGTTGGGAAACACGCCAAACGCGTGCCCAACATTTGTACACGGTTGACATTTGTCACATGAGAACGTGTCATTTCTTCGACTCGTTCTTGTGTTCAACAGCTCGGCTGTGGAATGATTTGCCGGCCTCTGTGTTTCCTCCTTACTACAACATGGGTCTCTTCAAGACCAATGTTCATTCCTTCCTCTCCTCAAAAAGACCCTCCACACAGCATCCCAGGGAAATCATTTTCCTCAGGGCCTCCTGTGTGGAGTTAATGTAAAAAAAAAAAAGAGCAAAAAGTGCTGCATACAAGTTTGTCATACAAGGAAGTGGGGAAAACATGAATTAGTGAACACTTGTCCAAGGTGTGTCAACTGAAGTGTCCCACAGGAGTAAGGGAGTGGAAGAGGTCGAAGAGGTCACCAAAATTCTTTGAAGAATATGGCACCACAAAGAAAAACAACAGTTTTAAAATAATTAAATATTCATTCACAAAATATACTGACATTATTTGTATAAAAAATATTTAATTTCAACATTTTAACAGTTCTGCGCAGTAAGGAATGATAAATGCATTTTCTTTTTCACTGAAGGGCAATTATTTAAGTTGGGTGTTGTTTAAAACTCGTCATTCTCAAATGGATGATCCTTGTGTCCAAAGCCCCTGTAAAAATAAATTCAATGAATGTTAATTTCAATTTTAAATTCTTTAAAACATAAAAGATTATTGATTGACTACAGGGATTTTCACCGGTAATCATAATAATATACGGTTCAAACATTTATCATGCTGGCATCTATCTATCTGGTGGTTAAAAAAGTAAGCAATACCTACTACATACATAAAGGATATTTTGTTTTCATTACTATGGCAGCACCAAATTATATGGCTGTCATGTTATCGCATGTTACGGTTGATTTATTGTCTTAACCCCTCCGCAACGTAAGCAGATATAAGCGTTAAATAGGAAATAGGACAGCAGTCAAGTACAATAAGCGTGTTTATACGTCAGCGCGTGTGTTTCCATAGAAATCGTTCTAACTCCGTTATTGTTTTAGTTACATCCCTAAACCAAAAAGTAAAAGGTCGATAGTAGATCAAGCTGCACACCCCAATCAAGTTGTCTATGGAAATACATAACAGGAATCAGCTGTCAGTCGTGTAGTTGACAAAAAAATTTACTTGCGAAAATTTGCTACCGGCAGCTCCACCGCGCTCCACATTTTAAATTTTTATTAAATATTTTTATATGAAATGATAAAAAAGTGAGGTGACAAAAGTGTTTATTACATATATATACAATAGAATAAGTATTGTTGTTTACATAATCTGTGATTTTAGTACCGTTTTCACGTAAAAAACATCACGTGAATCATTTTTACCTATTTTTAATGTTTGCGTTCTTAATTTTAATATTTACAAAAGCTAATATTTATTTGTAATATAATAATTTGAAAGCCTATTTTGTAACCTGTCTAAAACAGTTTTTACTATTCGGCTGCGTTCAGAAATGTTTCATTTATAGAGCTTTAATTGTGAAGCGGTAATAACAAAAAGTTTTCGTAAAATGTCAATCCGTTAGAGACACCAAGAGCGAATATTGTCGAATATTCGGAGGGGTTAAATCTGAGTAGAAGATCGCTGATTTGAAAATATTTTTATTCATTGTTTGCCTGAATTTAATTAAAATGAATAAACCATTACATAGTGAGAGGGGTTATATTCTGCGTTTTTCAACGTTGCCTAGCCGAGTGTCACGCGAAGAAGATTCTGTCTGATTTAGAAGATGTTTACAAAAGAACTGCAGAAATGACTGGTACGTAGTATAGTTTGTTTAATAAATTTCATTAGTATTACAAGATTTATGCCAATTTTCGAGCGATAATAACCATTACAATCTGATTTGAGGTTATGTTAAAAAATTCGAATTTGACATTTCGATTTGACAGTTAATATGCGGCCACAGGAAAAAGGGAATAACTCAATTAAAAAAAAATAATATGCAACTTCTTTAACCGGTAACGTGCCAGGAACTCGAAAACACGGGCCTCATTTGCGCATGCGCGAGAAAATAATTCAAATATTTGAAATAAATTGTCTCTGAAAAACTTTTGGTCTGCGATTTTGACCCTCATATGTACGAATTTGTATGAAAAACAGTGTCTAAATCGCTTGCGCCATCATTATTCTTGGTAGTCTTAAAGATTTCAGTCGAATTGCCACACTGGATTATTTTTAAGACGATTTATTCTATGATGATGCGCTGTCAGATTTTGGCGCGGAATTAACGGTCGCAATTACTGTGTGTATCGCGAATAAAACGTCGTAAAACCTATTAATTTACGTAATAAATGCAAGTAATGTGGTTTCAGTGGATAGTTTATTGTGTTGTGAACGTGTTGCAGTCAATAAAATATACCATAGCTTAAAATTTATCAACAAAACATTCAATTCAAAATTCAAAGTGGTGCTTTGTTAGGGCAAGGGGAAGGTTGGATGCCTCTTCACCCCCGGCTCGTCACAGGTTAAACTCGTAGAAAAGTTACTTTTTTCTCGTTTTCTCTTTTTTCTTTCTAAGTGAATATTATCTAGTGTGTGTTTTTAAAACTACCTTCTATAATAATAGTTTTAATGATGTTTTTCACACACAGGTAAATCTGAAACAACGGTAAGACGAATCGTCAAGGAAAGGGAAAAGGCAGATGGAAAATTTGAAACACCGGGAAAACGAAAAATGGGCATAATAATAATAATATGTAATAGCATAAGTGCTGATGATAGATTGGAAAAATTGTTGCAAACACGTGATGAAATTGAGGCAGAATATTATGCACGAGGCAGTACTATATATGATGATATCGATGAACTGCGTTTAGATGAATATGAAGATACGGAAGAAGAAGAATCACACGAGGACAAAGACAATAATTACATGTCGGGTGTTGAATTAACAGACTTAAATTTTTAAGTACCTACGTTTTTATATCGAAATAAACGCCCACTTAAAACTTGTTTTTTTTTTATTTTGCTTCTATTAAATTACAGTTTTTTGTGCAAATTTTTTGAAAATACAAATACGCTATGAAATATGCATTTTTATGCCAGAAGTGTTTTTTTAAAACATACATTCTTTGTCTTATGAGCCATCTTGGTGTTGCCATTTAAAACTAGAAAACTTTTCTACACTTAATTGCCAAACTGTATATCAATCAGGTAACTTACTCAGTCATTGGGCAGATTCGGCCATTGCAATCAAAGGTGTCAATTAGCTTCATGTCCTCAGCGGACAATTTGAATCCAAACACGTCCATGTTGGATGCGATGCGAGATGCGGTCACTGACTTGGGGATGACGATGTGATCCTTGTCAAGTTGGTATCTGTTGGTGGTAAAGCGTGAGAACATTATTACTTTTTTTTATTAATTGCATGAAATTTTTATTAATTAAATAAAATATGTACATATATTATTTTTAATTAATCAATTAAAACCAAATGAATTAATACATTATTCAATGTGTAATGTACCCTGTAGGAAGAGATGTAATAGCTAAAATGAAACTTAGAAGGGTAATTAAATAGGACAATACTTTCTTTAATTTAACTCTACACAGGAGGCTCAGGGCCTATGCCATCTTTGGGGATGTTGTGTGCATGTAATAAATAAATCAAGACAATATTTTGATCCACTGGAAATAGATTAGGATGCACGTGAATTCTCTTTTTTGCCCCTGTAGATTTGAGATTAAATTACTGATACCGCTCATAAAAAAGATGTCTATGGCGGGCGAATTCTTGAGTATTTCCGCATTCCAATAAAATCAAAATAATTTGAATATTTCTGAACGTATCCAAAAACTAAAAACTGTTTTTGAATATACACTTTCAAATTGTATTATTAGAAGTAAGCATGTTATTTTTGAAATATTCAAACTTTGAATGCAAACATTAAAAATTTTCAAGATACATTTTTTTTTTCGGATATTTATGGAACTCAAATCGTAGCGTGGTGTTCTCTTTCTAACACTGCTTAGATCACATTTCTCATCATGATAGTAAGGGAGACATAACGATTTTTATGAGACCTGACGAGCTGACCCCTAAAAGGGTCAAATTTACTCTAACGATAATCGGCTGTTTGACCCATAAATGTGTCAAATTTTCTCAACGAGTTAGTGATATTATTTTGTTTGCCAGAGTTGTCTTTTAATTTTCAATGGTAAGACAACTGAAGATGTGTTTGGTATCTTCCAAATAAGTTATAGGTTCGAGTGATTACTTAGTTATCGTAAATATTTACAATTAATGGAATAAACTGGACCGACTAGGCCCTAAGTAGTTCTTGTGCCGTTGCGGCAAGCGGACTTTATTAGGAGCCCACCCAATCTCGCCAGTGCCCCTTCGGCCATCATCGTAACCTTTCGTACCTAAGACACGAACGACGACAGATTGTACTCTTCTGATATGCTACTCAACTGCCATCTGTTGGGATATAGCATAACTTCGTATTACAAACTAAGTTATCGACATCCATTGAAGGAAGCTGAAACTATATGAATAATCAATACGCTACACACTTTTCATGAATGAATGAATGCAAATTTTGGAAGTGAAAAAATAACCCAGGGCATCCTGTGTTTATTTAATGAACACACCTACACACATTTCTCTGAAACATGCTACTAGCCGGCCTAACACGTGGTGCTACTAGGTCGTGCCGTTCAAAGCGTAGGACCACGGCGGAAAGTCCAAACTGTTTTGCACCATGGAAAAAATCCTGAGAAAATGCTCCCTGTAAAACTTAATGAGGAAAACATAAACGCATCTAAGAATGTAAAATACTTGGGACACATTATTACTGAAGACCTCTCGGATGACAGTGATATTGAACGACAGCGGAGAAGTATCAGTATACTGTCTAATATGATTGCCCGAAGATTCTTCAAATGCAGTAACAATGTAAAAAAAACATTGTTCAATGCATTTTGCACTAACCTATATACATGTGAAACATGGTGTCACTACCGTACCAGCTCAATAAAACGACTCCGGATCCAATATAATGATGCTTGCAGAATTATATTTGGATACAGAAGATACAGCAGCGCATCTTCAATGTTTACGGAGCTAGGACTACACGGATTCGCCGGTCTAATGAGACACCGGGTCACTGGAGCCAGGTTGCGGCTAATGGCTTCCGATAACACAGTGGTGATCGCAGCCTTCCAGCACCAAGCGCCACTCCTGAGCGAGCGCACTCCAGACCACGTCCTACATTATAATTGATTATTTATTTTATTTCTATTATCGCTTATGTCTTTTATATTTGTTTGTTCTATTTACTTTTTTTTTATTTTAACTGTTGTTTAAATATGTACAACTTTATGGGACGTGTGGGATTGCACTATCCTCCCCACATCCTGGAATAAACATTATTATTATTATTATAAAAAACAGATGCATTAAAATCTTTGGGTTGATTTTTTTAATATTTTTTAGGTTTATACATCTGTAACTATGTTAACACCTCAACAAAATAAAAAAGTAGAATTACCTGATGAGGATCTGAGCGGGTGTCTTATTGTATTTCTCGGCGAGAGATTTAATTTTGGGATCTTCCATGAGTAGGGGGTCTTCGGGCTTGGCCCATGGCCTGTCTGGGGATCCCAGGGGGCTGTAGGCTGTCACCAGGATTCCGAGGTCCTTGCATAGCTTGGAGAGCTTGCTCTGGTTCAGGTAGGGATGGCATTCAATCTGAAAATATGAACATTGTAAATAATTTGACTACTGTGCAATGATGGGAGGAGTTATCTAGCAGAGGAATTGATTCAGTGGAGACTCAATGGCTACTTTCATAACTCCCATGACCACGGCAAGGTAACGTCATGGCAATGCATGCAATTTGATCGCTTTTATAATTCCTACGGCAACGGGAATGGCGTTTCATTTCTTTAATATGTGTGGGGGAGATGTATGGTAATGATTGCATGGTTCCTTTGGGGGGTGCAGACTTGCATACATTGTTTGTCTCATTTTCAACTACTGTTATTCGGTGAAGAAATAGCAGCAGCATTATATGTTTAAGAAAGTACATTTTGGCATATTGCTCAACATAAATGCCGACAATATTATTATAAGGAGTATTGTATACACAGTTGGCATTCGTGAAGTGTTACTAAGTGCGGATGTCACGGCCTTTAAACACCATCAGCGCATTGACATTTGACTTTTTACATCGTTTAGCAAGTGAGGTGTTCAGCGGGAAGTGCAGGGCGCATGTGCAGTGGTTGGAATTCACTCACACATCAAAATTATCCTTTCAAAATTGTCATCACGGCTCTACAGGGAGCTCAGTGTGCCACAGCAACAGCACGGAGTGGCATGTGAGGGAGTTGCAAGAAAATGATTTCCTTTTTCCTTTGGAGGAAGCAGAAATACGTACTCTGTTTGTCTCACTATTATTTAGTGAGTAAGAAAGAGCTGCAGCATTATTGTGTTATGGCAAGGTACCGTTTAATGTACAATTTATTTTATGTACTGGCAATTTTGAATGCTGGTCACACCGGAAGGACTAGATGTAGTTCCAAATGCTACCCAAAATCATTCCGTCCCGAATTGTCCTGGTGTGTACAGCTATCAGATTTAGCCCCGCAACTTTCTGATATTTAATATTGTGTCGCGATTGTGTTTGACTATTACAATAAAAAGAGAATCTATTAAAACCTTCTAATCATTTATTTAACTCCCGTGACACATATGGAAAGTGTTGATTTGGTAAGATAAACAGCTTTCCATATTGGTGACCCTCAACGCTGGACTCCATATTGGTGATCCGATTTTTTTAAATTAAGCACGTACAGAACCAGCCAGACATTTTGGACGGAATCCTTGGAAAAAAGTAAGTCCCTTTTCATTTTTAGTAACGTAAAATTATCCATCCATCCAAGTAAAATATTTTTAAAAAACGAAAGTCAGTTGAATTTATTACGTATTTACCATTACGTAGCTTGCATTTCGCATCTTTGGAAATCAATGATATATTATATCCACTAATGCATTTTAAAATGTTCATGTCATCAAAAAAGAATTAAGTGCGTTTCAAAACATTTTCAGAGAGACGTGCGTCGCCATTGATCCAGAAAAACTGCCGACTTCAACTGCCGACCGCGCAGTTCAAATACATAATACGCACATCTGACTCCCAGAATCCTGCAAAAGAATCACCAGCTCCACATCGCATTCTCCAGGATCACAGCATTGCAGTCAAGACCACAGCAAATCAACATCAGATCATCCGAGTCGTAAATTTAAAAAAAAAATCTACCTATCTTTTCTGAACATTTTTTTCACTACCTAAATGAAACAAAATTTTACTGTCAAACTGTTTCAAATTTAAAAACATTCCATTTAACATTTTGAGCATGATATGCATTTTTACGGGCAAAAGGTGGATATGATAAGGTTTGCTGACGATATTGCTATGGTTGCTGAAAGCGAAGAAGAACTGCAAGAGGCCTTAACAATCATGCAAAGCATTCTTCAAAACAATTACAACATGAAGATAAATAAAGACAAAACAAAGCTGCTGACTGTAGGCCGAACGCAACATTAGATGAGAGTAGAGATGTCAGGAGTTCCACTAAAGAACACCAAGGAGTTTGTCTACCTCGGGAGCAAAATAACATGGGACGGTCGGTCTAAGAGCGAGGTCGACAGCCGTATACACCAGGCTAGGCTTGCATTCAATAAAAGGTCGAAAATAATAGAATCGAATAATATAGACTTAAAACTGAGAATACTCCGCATCAAGACCTATGTATGGAGTATCTTGATGTACGGCGGCGAAACATGGTGCCTATCCAAAAGAGATAAACGGAGACGAGAGGCTTTTGAGATGTGGTCCTATAGAAGACTATTAGGAATTTCCTGGAGAGACCACATCACAAATGAGGAGGTTCTCCAAAGAATCGAAGGAGGAAGGCACCTGCTCAGGACCTTGTCCGAAAGGCGCGCAAGATGGATCGGCCATGTAATAAGACAAGAAGGCCTCTTGCACGCCATAATAGAGGGTGTGACCGAGGGGACAAACGCTAGGGGACGCCCACGCCGAGAGTACCTGGAGGACCTGCTAGTGGACGTGCGCTGCTCATCATATGCAGACTTCAAAAGAGCCGCACAAGACAGGGAAGAGTGGAAGAAACATATAGATGAAATTGCTGCAAACCAATCCCACGATTGAAACCAGAGAGAGAGATGTATTTTTACATAAACAATTGACAAATTAATTAAGAACTATCGCTGCATATTTTATTCAATTTTAAATTTTTACATTCTTTTACAACTTGCTTGTCGTCATTATTTTTGTTTGCCTTGAAATCTATAATAATATACTGAAATGAATCCCGACGGCCAACCTAGCAACTCCACAAGCATGGCAATAAATCTCTCGATCATACTCCAATTGCAGAAACAAATAGCTTCATTAAATGATGAAATACAACAATTTAAAATGAAGCGAAATAATTCATATACACACTCTTCTGCCTTCCATGAGCATCGATCATACGATCCTCGGCGTAGCTGGCAACAAAACCCATCATCACAACAGCCGCCCGCTAGCAGACATAGATCCAACTCCCACCGTAGATCCCCTAGAAGAGCACCGACGGAAACATGCTATTACCACGCTAGATTTGGCGATAACGCTCGCAAATGCATAAAACCATGCAAATTTTTCTCCAATTCATTGGGACAGAGGAATCTCGCAATAGGGACGTGCGAAATTCCCACAAACAACTGCCGTCTCTTTATATTCGACGTTGAGACTCGCCAGAAGTTTCTTGTTGACACAGGCGCAGACATCTCAGTTATTCCGAGAACTTTTAAGATAGCGAAGACCTGCATAACATCCGACACTTATCCCACCAATCTTTATGGAGCCAATGGTACACCCATTAAAACATTCGGCACGCGTACTGTAGAGCTAAATTTCGGCCTGCGACGAACGATGAAATGGCGATTCATCATAGCCGATGTCTCCAGACCCATTCTCGGTGCGGATTTCCTTCATCATTATAATCTTACGGTCAATCTTAAACAAGCTATTCTCTCGGACTCATCAATTGGACTAAGGATTCGAGGAACTACATACATAGGACCCTCATCCGGAATATCTACTATATTCTCCTCACAAAAATAAAGAGATATTATCAGCAAATACCCAGGCTTGACGCGACCAGACATAAAGAACCTAGACATAGTGAAACATTCTGTGACACACTGTATAGAGACGAAAGGTCCACCTGTCACGGAACGTGCACGTCGCCTAGCCCCAGCCCTTCTTGAAGCAGCTAAGAAAGAGTTTAAATTTCTCATGGAACAAGGAATTTGCCGGCCGTCCAAAAGCAATTGGGCGAGCCCCCTGCATATGGTCAAGAAGCCAGACGGTGAATGGCGTCCATAAAATGGCGGCATGTGTTAACGAACATACATTTATTGTCTTTTTTGTGACTTTTTGTGAATTTTTTTTCGATGTGCCGTTTCCTTGAGAATTTTAAAAGTTCTCAATGCATTGTCAACTCCGCTTCTAAGATAGTTTATTAGAAGTAAATGTGAATGAGTTGATGGATGAATTACCTGGTTGGTGACGGGCTTGATGGTGCAAGTATCAAGGACCCTCTTCATCTGAGCAGCGTTGAAATTGGAGATACCGATGCTGCGGACCAGGCCCGAGGTGACCAAGGTCTCCATGGCTTTCCAGGTGTCCACGTAGTCCACATCTGAGAACAGGACCTTGCCATCAGGTCCTTGGGGGAATAGTCCTGCTTCTTCCTGTAAATATAGATCATCACATCCACTGAGTTCCACAGAAAATTGTCACTATCCACCATTTATTAGAATTTAAATAAGTTACCGTTTACATCACAGAGTGACATAGGACTTGATCAACTTTACAATTAAAATGGCAAACCTAAAATTATTCATAAACTGCTTGTTCATAGATGGCGCTAATTTAATTATTTTAGAAAAAACTTTTTTTTTTAAATACTTGCAAGTTATGCTAATATGATGTCTTATTCTTGACAATAACATTATTGTGATGGCGCATTATATATTACGGGCTAAAATAGTAAAATAAGATCTTCCATTATTACCTTGAATGCAAATGGCCAGTGAATAAGGTAAAGGTCCAAGTATTCTAGACCAAGATCTGACAAGGTCTTCTTGCAAGCTGGAACTACCAAATCTGGTCGGTGGAAGTTGCACCACAACTTTGATGTGATGAATAATTCTTCCCTGAAAAAAACATAAAAATGATTATTTTACAGAGTTAACTTATTTGTTTGAACAGCCTGTGTTTTATACGTGAAAATATTGATTTTCGATAAGTGGATGTTTATCAGAGTGAAATCATCCAGTGGCATGTGAAGTCTTTTCAATCATTTTTGTACAATAAAAAAATTATTAACATTATGTTAAACACAGCTACAATAAGGAACTCCAGTGAAAAATATTATGGCTTTAAAAAAATATGTTCATATAGACCAATAAATGCTGATTCTGAATATATGAGGGGTATAGAATCAAAGGCAGCATTCTCCAAAAAGCGTTATTTTGAGAAAACTAAAAAAAACGTTTCATTTCCACAATTCTCACTTATTTATAAGTTTATAATTTTATTCAAAAGGGGAAACTGCTTATCTATTATAATTTCCAAAGTAGAATTTGTTTATTGTATTGATTGATTAGTTATAACGGATTTAATTATGGAGATTGCTGCATTTGATACTCACCTAAGGAGAATGCTGCTTTTGTTTCTCACACGTGTGGAGAAAGCTGACTTTGATACTGACAAATAAATATGACGTCACAATAATGGACCGACCAAATCACAGGGAAGTTCGTGATTATTATTATGATTTTAATTTTAGTATAATTAAAATAAAAATAGGTTTTGTAATGTACTCATACAGTATTGAATTTGGGAGGTGTGTATGGGTACCGCCACCCCGGGAACCATTTATTGGATAAACAATATCTACCTCCGCCATAGATATGACTTTAGCTTTTCACAGCCAAAAGTATTTTCGTTATTTGTTATTGGGGTGTTATGCCGTGTAGTGCTACCTCCTTCTTTAGCCAAAGTTTCGGACACTGCAACGCTGTCCCAAACATTTGCTTTGGCACTTTGGCTAAAGAAGGAGGTAGCGCAACACGGCATAACACCCCAAAAACAAATAACGAAAACCTCTGTTTAAGTGGTTCGCTACGTTTAGTGACTTAGCTGGGATGCCCGGGTTTATGGAGTGAGGTTTGTCCGGGTCTTGGCGGCAGATGCGTCTGCCCACCTGCTGGATTGCAGGCCGGATCGGGAGAGAATAGTTGTGGGAGTCCCTTTGACTTCTCCAGCTGTGATCTCTCGAAACATCGCAGTGGGAGGGATGGATTTATACATCCGTCACTTCTGGACACACTGACCCCCAGATTCCTACCCACCCGTAATACCCTTTTCCTTCCCAGAACCTTCTCGCCTTCTTTTCCTAAAAAGACCCTTCACACAGTATCCCCAAAGATGACAAAGGCCCTGAGTGGAATTATTTTCCTCAGGGCCTGCTGTGTGGAGCTAATGTAAAAAAATACAAGTGTGCAGTTCGCACGCGGTACAAATGAAACCTGCAGAAAACTAAAGTAGACAAGAGTGGGGACAAGCACTGCACGAAGAGGAAATCAATTATTATCTTATTCTTTCGTAGCCTTAATCCTATAGATGTATGCGTTTGTCTATTTTAGTGTCGCTTTTTTGTTTCATCGAGTTTCAAATCACAACGGTGCTAAAGAAGCTTTCACTTCAAAAAATAATAATATTAACAGAAAATTTTAAAAAAAGAAGAAAAATAATGAAGGTTAATTATTTTGATCAAAATTGGCTTGAAACTCGCAAAATTTTCAACACTAAACATGTAATTCGGAATGTTTATGTGCAAGGCTATGAATCCTAGATTTAATTATAAAAGTAAAACATGTCTATGCATATTAATTTAATTTATGAATTTTAATTAATACCTAAAAAAATCTTTTGCCACTCCACGCCTCTGAAATAAACGGTATTTTATGACAGCTCATCTTAGAATTTTGACTATTTTTGCTTTCCATTTTTCTGGATTCCTTGACTTCTTCCTTGCGTTTTTCTTGGGCACGGATGAAGGGTGAGAGTCCATAATCACACTGGCATCTTGTTTTTTTTTCTAAATTCACTCCAAACTATTTAAAACAGTAATATTAGAGCGACAGATTCAACACACGACCATACAATTTTGTATGGGCGGCCATGTTGTCACGTGATCAAATGGAGGCTTACCATTGGTCAAATTGGAGAATGCTGGTTTTGTTTCTTAAGTGCGTTGGAGATTGCTGCCTTTGATACTAACGCAGTTTTTAAAATGGATTTTTAAAGCATAAAGAGTTGGTTTTAATGCCAAATAACTGTTTTTCTAGGTAAAAGAGTGAATCATTAACAAAGTTGCATCATTAGTCCATTTTTGAAAAAAAGCGGAGAATGCTGCATTTAATTCTACACACCTCATATATGAATATTAATGAATATATAATATTAAACGCAGAGTTTTTAAAAAAGTATTAAAAAGTCCATTTTTAATCGGGTCGTAAAAATACGCCATCAAGTTGGCATTATTGAAATTTTAGTGGTGATGTCACTGTTCGACGTGTCGTGATGTCACCGTAAAGTCATTATATAGGAATGTATGATATATGGATGACACAAGACATAGTATTAACTTATTAGTTTATTTACATACTTTTTATAGAGATTTAGTTGTTGTGTTTATTGAAACATTATTTAGGCCTAAATAATGTTTCAAAAACAAAGGTATCTCTTTTAGTTTATCTCTATTATTGAAAATATTCAAACTATTGCATAAAAAAAATAGTAATGCTTCTTCTAGGGAGAATACTTTGAACAACGGAATTCAAAATGGCGGTAGTTGATTAGCTGATTGCGATTCCATAGTAATTTTTCAGGAGTGATGACGTCACACGATTCCCCATACATACAGTGGTTTTCGGGGGGTCTTGAAAAATTAAAACTTTGACAATTATTTTAACTATTAAAACTAACTCTAAAAATAAAAATAAAATGCAGTTATTTAAGTTAGGTCATTATTCATTAAAAAAAATTAAAAAATTGGTCTGGAGTTCTCTATTGTTAAGCAAATACAGCGATCTCGTAATGTTTAAAATCATTCTCGTTAATCAGTACAGCATTAGGCCCAGTGTGTTACCAACTCAGCTCCAGTTAGATTTAGCTCTAAATCGAGGTCATTAGTTAAAAAAAAGTGGTTTAGCTATCTTAGCTTTTTTTCAGTTACTTTATCTCCCTTTTCTACTGAACCCATTCATGTAAAATGACCATATCAGTATTGAAATCTTGTTTTTTTTTCAGAATTTCTCTAGCCACTTCCTCTAGGATATGAAAATATTCTGGGAATTTTTTTTTCTTTGAAATCCTCCACTTCGATATATTTTTGCATTGCATCAGGAATCAAACCCGCGACCTAACGACTAAAATTTAAATGCAAACCATTACACTGCAGAGGACATAGATAGTAGTTTTGTACAGTTAAGTAAATACTTTCTTCAGATTTTATCAAAAAAGTTTTATGTATTTATTTGTTGCCGAGCCCTTTTTATGCCTTTATTGATCGAAGATTAAAAAGTAGGTACTTACTTTTAATGAAATTCAGAACACCGATTTAATACAAAAAATATATTATCATCTGATTGCTTATCTAGAAGAATTATTATAATATTATGATAGCATCGCTGGTTTCTTTATCACAAAAAAATATTTTTTTTATCATCAACGGGCGAAGGATATATATTTTTCATTCTGTTTACCGATTTAATTAAAATATAATTTAAGATATTTATCTTATCTTGGCAGTAAAAGACTTATTTTTATTCACAATCCACTTAAAAAAAGGTGCTGATTGAAAAAAAACTGATAATTATGAACTAATTTTAAAATTCAACTGGAACTAATACAAGTATCAGTATAGATCATAGTATTATTATCTTTAATTAGTATTTAACAAACTAGGCGAATGCAGTGGTAGGTATCAAATAGAAAATTCTAGCAGGATTCTAATCATATTCTACATAACCTGACTGTTCATTTTTTTACAACTCCTCACTTAAGGCTCTGAGGAAAATAATTTCCCTCTATATCATCTTAGGGGATAATGTATAGAAGATTTCATTGTTTCTACTAAATGTGTTGAGCTTTTTATTTATCTATGCCCTTATGGCTTTTAGATCAAACATTTAACATAATTATAATAGAATAACAGAATAATAATAGAAATGGAAACAACAATATACTAAATAATTTTATATTATCTTTTCTCTTCCTTTTAACATTACTAGAAGTGAAGCAGAATTTGAGAAATTTCTGATATAAATTTTGATAAGGAATAAATTAAAATATCAACGGAACCGAATTTATTTCTAACCCTATGTAGTCTTTGAATTGGGGAGTTAGTGAAATAGTTACTTTTAGATGGATAAACAAATAACAGCTCTGGAAGCCTCATGTAACAATTTGGTACTCGGAATGTTATTAGTTTTGTTAAGTCCGGTGTGTCAATTAAGTCATTAACTAATTTGAATAAAAGTATCAGATCACTCTTGGTTCTTCTACAAGATAGATCAGTTAAATTAAGTACTTTCATTAAGTTATCATAATTAATTTGTTTAATGGGTATGAAGAGTTTGAAATTAATGAACCTAAAAAATTTATGTTTAACTCTCTCAATTTTTAATTGATGTGCTTTATAGTATGGGACCAAATAGAGGAATTGTATTCTGAATTACTTCTTACTAGGGCAGGGAAGAGAATTTCAAATGAATAAAATGACGTAAAATCTTTTACTGTTCTTAAAACCTTTCAACCTATATCATTCTCTCATCAATTCGAGTACCAAGTATAAATATTTATCAGTATACCAATCACATATTTAAATTTATAACATTCAATGGGCTGTTTTTTTTTGTTTATTAAGAGCGGTAATGACATAATTTAAAATAATCCAAATAATTTGTATATTTCTCTAAAGCATTCTTACAGAAATAATAGACAAGTACATACTTAAGTTTTAACAGAAAACCAAACATATTTTCTATTATACCTTTTAACGACTCCTTCATCAATCTTGGTTTTGAGAGCTGCTCCAACTTCTTTTTCGTTTCCATAAACGTGGGCGCCGTCAATGTGCCTGTAGCCCACATCGATGGCGGCTTCCACGGCGGCCTTCACTTCGCCGGGTTTTGACTATAACAAATTGCACATGAAATATTTATAAATTAACTAATTATTTTTAATGCAGCACAAGAAGATCTCCGGTCTGCTGATGATTCGCATGGTAAAAAGAAACCCCCTGAACAATTAGTACAATTAGATTGTAACTACTACTTGCTATTTATCACTTCTACTAACTTAATATTGCTTGATTTTCTTCATAAAACATGACAGTGAAAAGAATGGCCTTCAGTAAACTTAATTATGATATATTTTATTAAAATAACTTTTAAAGGCTATACCCATCATCTGATAGTATTATTATATTTGACTATACAGTTTGGATTTTTGTAAACGGCAGTGACACCCCCCCGTTATTTAACAGTTGACGTTTCAAAAAGCATCCCCGATAAGAAAATGTTAAATGGAAAATTAACAGGACTTTCTCAGTTTCATTCTAGGGGCAATTTTTTTCCAAAATTCCAATTTACAGGGAGAAATTTTTAAAATGTGTAAAACATGAAAAATTTTCAAACTTCACCTAACAAAATCAAAAGGATAAATGTTTTTACAAAAAAAATTGTAAAAAATTTTAGGGTTGGGTGTAATATATTTGAAGAAGAAAATTAAATAAAGGTAAAATAATTAGGTTGCAATGGCCGAGTAGGTTGAGGCATTGTCCTGGTAAGACAGAGATCCTGGGTACGATTCCCAGTTGCCACTGTTACCTTTTTATTATTGTACTGTGTCTTGTTCGGTTTCATGTTTCATTTAGATTTATTAGTACTGCCTTCTTCGTCAATGCTTTTAATTAAAATAGGTTGAGTGTTCATTTGGCTTGCTAAAGGAAAGCATCCGCATCGTACGCTTCGCACGGATCGCAGCAAATAGATTTTAGAATTCTTTGTATAGTAAGTCAAACTAGCGCGTCCACCATAAATAAACCAATCAAGCATCCACTAATCCGTACCAGACGGACCTGGTAGGACCGCATGCATCGAACCAACTTAACAATCCAACGTAGCAATCTACAATTTGGGAGGCGGGAATGGGAACCGCCGCCCCGGGAACCTTTATTGGATAACCAACGTAGGTCACCCCAAGTGGTTCGCCACGTTTGGTGATTTAGCAGGGGTGCCCGGGTTCATGGGGTGAGGTTTGTCTAGGTCTTGGAGGTGGATAACCAGGACACACTGAACCCCAGATTCCTACCCACCCCTTAAACCCTTTTCCTTCCCATAACTCTCCTCTCCTTCCTTTCCTTAAAAAAACCCTCCACACAGCATCCCCAAAGATGACATAGGCCCTGAGGAAATTTATTTTCCGTAGGGCCTCCTGTGTGGAGCTCACGTAAAAAATAAAAAAAATCACCTAACAACGTAACCATCGAAACAATGCTAATCGTAATAAAAGAACCACTTTTTGGCATGTAAATTTTAGAGTAACTTTCAAATTATGGGAAAAGTAAACTCATGAAGGAGCTGTTCACCCACAAAATATTAATATTATCTATGTTGTAAAAATCAATAAGTTGTGGAGGGTGGGTGTTTACTAAAATTACATCAAATAAAAATATTATAAAATCCGCGTTACATAATAAGCCGGCAGCCGCCTAAATTTAGAAAAACGCTTGCGTGTTTTTTATGCGATAATGTTTGGAGCTATTCAAGGTCGTATGCCTACATGTTTTAATACAAAAACTATAGGTACTTATGAAAAAATGTGTAGCTATCCAGTGTAGAATTATTTTGTAATAATGAATTTTATTTACCTTCCATGTTCCCAGTCCGAAAATTGGAACCTCGATCCCGTTGTTGAATTTAAGATTTGGAATTGTAGCTGCCATCTCAGTGTAGTATATTGTTCGAAATCAAAAAAAATAAAACAATATCAACCAAACCTCGCGATTTCAGGAACACGAATGTGAATTTATCGGACCGCGGTGATATATTTATTGATAACTCCTGGCTAGTGATGTCAATACCCGAACACCGAATACCCGAAATTTTACAGATTAATTGTGATTGTATTGTTGTCGTGCGGAACCGGGAGGATTAGCGGCGATTAGTGATGGGCATAATCGAAATGTTTGTTAATAATCGAGATATTGTAATAGGTATACTGGTATACAGTAATTTATTCGCACATTTATTTACATTCTCATCCTCACATAATAATATTGCCATGGTAATAAAGTTATGTCAATATTGTCATTTTCATTGTACGTTATTTGACAGCATAAATGAACTAATACTTGACAGTAAATTTGCACATAACCTTGAACCTGCGATACATACAAAAACCAATAGCGGTGATACCTACCTACTAAAAAATGAATACCATTTCCCGCCTGCTTGGGACATCTTTAATGACGGATACGGATGCCGATCTGACGCGTGATTATTTATTGATATATAATATAAATAAATCTAAAGTCCAAGCACCTAATATGCTCGAATAATTTTTAGTAAGTCCTATAAATATTATTAATTTAATTCTTCGTCAATGTAAAACGTGCCAACAACCTTCTGGAAAATATACCGCCAAGAAATAAAAATTAAGCAATGTCTGCATTTATGAAAAACTTCTCTTCCTTGGGTAGAAAATCCCTCCATTTGCTCCTAATTTTAATAGCGGCTATAGGTATACCGCCAACAAGTAATTCATAAATTCAATTATTTGCCGCCATTGTCTGAAAGGAATGCAACACTAGCGCCTCTGGCGGCCAGCGTTGTCGGCTACTACAAGTAAATTTATTTTGGGTTGGTTTATTTAGGGGTCGTCCAATCACGTGAGGCTGGAAAGGGGGTAATATCATGACAGGGGGGCGGTATAATGAGATATCACATGTATTTATTTTTCGTGATAATATTCTGAAAATTTCAAAATACTTTGTATTAAAAAAAATACACATGATTTTGGGGGGGGTTAGTCTAAAACCTCACCACATATCAACAGGGGAGGGAGGGGGGGGGTTAAAAAGTTGCTAAAAAAACATCACGTGATTAATGGACGACCCCTCATGTGTCAGCCACAGCCTTATTAATATTCTAGGTCACGAGGCACTCTTTTTAGGGTGAATTGCCTATTTCAAAAAAATATGTATTCTAGGATCTCTCTCTCTGGTTTCAATCCTGGGATTGGTTTGCAGCAATTTCATCTATTCGTCTCTTCCACTCTTCCCTGTCTTGTGCGGCTCTTTTGAAGTCTGCATATGATGAGCAGCGCACGTCCACCAGCAGGTCCTCCAGGTACTCTCGGCGTGGGCGTCCCCTAGAGTTTGTCCCCTCGGTCCTACCCTCCATTATGGCATGCAAGAGGCCTTCTTGTCTTATTACATGGCCGATCAATCTTGCACGCCTTTCGGACAAGGTCCTCAGCAGGTGCCTTCCTCCTTCGATTCTTTGGAGAACCTCCTCATTTGTAATGTGGTCTCTCCAGGAAATTCCTAATAGTCTAGGATATTTGGTAATAATTATAATTTTTAATTTAGGTACTTAACCCTTCCGAGCTACCTACATATTTAGACCATTGGGACCACGGAGGAAGGAGGGGAAGGTGGTCATATCATATATATATTTTACATTAGCTCCACACAGGAGGCCCTAAGGAAAATAATTCGATGAATGGCCTATGTCATCTTTGGAGATGCTGTGTGGAGGGTCTTTTTAGGGGAAGGAAGGAGAGGAAGTTCTTGGAAGAAAAAGGTATGAGGGGTTGGTAGGAATCGGGGGTCAGTGTGTCCAGGAGTGACGGACGAATGAATCCATCCTTTCCAATGCGGTGCAAGGCAATATTCCAAGAGTCCTGCTGGAGAGGTCAAAGATCTCCCTCAAGCAGTCTCTCTAAGCAGTAGACAAAGCTAATCCACTCCTCGCAGTTCTGCACTGGATGAAGAGAGAAGTACCAGACACCAGTGGTACTTGGTCACTCCAGAGCAATGGTGACCTTCCTTTGCTTCTTCCTCCTTCCACTTTACCTGCGATTATACGTTTCTCAAAGTTAGAGGCCTCAGTTTGGCGAGCAATGCGTCCAAATTATCTTAAAATACATTGTAGGCAGATAGCAAATTAGCAATAGATGGTGCTAATTAAAAATTAAAAATAATTTTAACTTTGAATAAAACTGATTGTGAAGTGTAACAATGGAAATAGACCAATATCTTATTAATTTATACCAATATTCTTGTATATTCGATGCTTGATTCTAGAACCTAGTCTACTACTACTTACTATCCTACTGTATCGTATACAGGGCTGGGCAGTATTTGAATTATTTGTAATTCAAATACGTATTTGAAATACAAATACGTATTTTGTATTTGTATTGCAATTGTGTTAAATGACTAGTGTGGTATATACTCAATTGTCTAATGATATTTTAAAAAAATAAATTCTTAATCTACATTTTCTCACCATAAAATACGGTCTCTGAATAATAATTATCAACATTGCATATCACATTATCACAATGTTTTAGTCTTTATATATAAATATGTTTATGGTTAAGAGGGCATTACCAGAGAAAGCCGGAAATACGTCATTTTCAAAAAAATTTTTAGACGTATTGACTCTTTTCCACAAAAAATTATAAATGGATTTCGAAAGGTTGTTCTTTTATCTAGCATTCGTATGTAATAAATTTTTAGAATTTTTAGTATAATAAGGTTATATATAATATTATAATATTCCATAGGTCGTTGGCAGATTTGTTAAATTTTCAAAAAAGTTTTTGTATTATACCACACCCATTTCAAATAATGCAGTAAAATAAATCAATACATTAGGGAACGTACCCAAACTACGTGACCAACTTTTTGCAATTTTTAACCCCCCCCCCCCCCCCCCCCCCCCCCTGGTGACCAAAATCCTAAGGAACCCGCCGCTCATTTGTATGGAGCGTGACCTTTTGAAGACCCCCCCCCCCCCCCCCCCCTAAAAGTGTCACGTAGTATGGGTACGTTCCCTTATCTAGCAGAGTTATGTATTAGAATTTTAATTTTAATTTCAATAAAATCATTAAAAAATATGTACGTACATGTGTTTCTTGACGAAAATTGGTCCGTTTGTGTATTTATTTGCGCACTTACAAACTAATATATTTCAGATTTTTTTAACATTCTTATTAAATTTAGACATTATTGAAAAATGATAAATACTTATAATCAAAAAATAACTACAAAAAGTACACTATTTTAATAGTTTTATCATCACGCCTTTCAGCATTTTTGGATGAGGGTATAAATTAAAGCTAATTTGGATTGAAATAAATTCGATATTGAGTTATAATTTTAAAAAGCTGGTACGGAGAATAATTAATCTTTCTCATTGTAACCGCCCTGCACGATCGTAAGAACAACTTTCGACGAAATGTGGATTTTCGTCCGCTGGCTGGTTAAACGCTCTTAATATGTTGTTATATGTGTATGTTGTTGCCACGCTGACGCGTTGAGGATTATTTAATGTATTGTATTGTTTTAAGTTAATCTGTGGAACTGATCTCCTGCTGACAAGCTACTTTCAGTAGCTTAGCGGGTGTAAATTCTCATTGTATGTCATTTTTATACAATAAAAAGAATTTAAAAAAAAATTACTTCCTAAAAATGTATTTTGTAATTGGTATTTCAATTACCTGATGCTGAGGTATTTTGTAATTTGTATTTCAAATACTTATGGCCTCAAAATACGTTTTCAAATACATTTAGCGATCTTAATAATGGTAATGAAAAATAAATAATACATAAGACTAAAAACGCTAGAATCCTGTACTATTGTCCTGTGCTATAGCACTCTTACTAATGATTATTTGTAGTTCTCTTATCATTACTTTGTAATGTACTGTACCTTTTATATGTCATGCCAGTTATTAATATGGTCCTGTGCTATGATAGCACTGTTATTGTACATTTTGTATCATATTATTCTTGTCATTGCTTTGTATTGTACTTTAATTTCTGTATCATAGTATTAGATCAAGCACTCTAGGAATAATTTGACTGAATACTAGATCGTTATTACTGTAGAGCGCACTTGAAGTGAAATGATACAAAACTGCGCTATACAAATGTCATCTATACCTATATATAAAAATGAATCCCTGTTTCCTTCCCTTGGTCACGTCATAACTTCAGAACGACTTTAACTATTTCATTAATTTTTTTATAAGTTTTCAAATACTTTGTAGAAGGTTCTTGCGGAAAGAAGAATTAAGAAAATTACGCAGAAAATTGGATAATTCCAGAAAACTTAACGACTATTTTAACTTCTCTCGTTTGACAGTTAGCGCGTTTGATGAAATTGAATTTAGCAGGCAGCTGTTTTTTTTTTGTAACATAAGAATGGTTCATGAATTTTTAAAATTATAGATATTTTAAATAGGTACCAATCTTAGGTACCAGATTTGATTGATTGTTCTAATAATATACAAAAATGAATATTTGTAATATGTACCTATATAAAAAATGAAAATTAAAAAAAAAATATATGTTAACAGCTGGCACGCGAGTTGTTTGAAAACTGAATGTACTGGGACTGAATGTATGGAACGATGGACGGGGGAACGGGAGAGGGTTTAACGGGGAAGGTGGAATGGGAATGCGGGAGGGGAAGGGGATGCGGGAGAGGAATGGGGACGCTCAAGAAAGGACATGCAGGAAGAAACCATTTTTTTTTTACATGAGCCCCTCAAGGCCTATGCCATCTTTGGGGATGTTGTGTGGAGGGATTTTTTAAGGAAAGGAAGGAGAGGAGAGTTCCGGGAAGGAAAAGGGTTTAAGGGGTGGGTAGAAATCTGGGGTTCAGTGTGTCCTGGTCATCCGCCTCCAAGACCTTGACAAACCTCACCCCATGAACCCGGGCACCCCTGCTAAATCACCAAACGTAGCGAACCACTTGGCGTGACCTATGGCAGAGGTGTTGGTTATCCAATAAAGGTTCCCGGAGCGGCGGTACCCATTCCCGCCTCCCAAATTGTATAATTAATTGTAATTTATTTCTTTGAATATGGCATTGCAATGCATGCCGGGAATCAGCTAGTGTTATTATAATATTATTATTATTATTATCTAAACCTGGGTCCTGTACCACAAAACTTTACAAGTGGAGCGGAGACGAGATGTGTCTTCTGAGCAATATGATTAGTCAATTTTCGAACGTCTGTTTCATTCTGCTCAGCTTTGCTTCTGTGGAAACGCACCCTTAGACAAGGGCACTTACGGCAATTTATTGTAACCAAAGGTTCTACCAAAACCAAATGTATTTTAAATTAAAAAATAGTTAAAATACTGTATTTTGTATTTCAAATACACGACTTGAAAGTATTTTGTATTTCGTATTTTAAATACATGCGAAAAATTATTTTGTAATTTGTATTTTAATTACAGCCCAGCATGTATTTTGCCCAGCTCTGATCGTATATTATAATTTTGTGAATGTTAACTTTACTTAAATACTACATAAAAGGAATGATCATGTATCTACCTAAATACCTAATGTAAATGAAACCGGTCAATTTGACTGTCCTACAACCGGAGACCTTCCTAGTTGGACAGCCAAAGCTTCCTTAAACTGTGAATGTACTTTTATAACAAATAAATAAATAAATACAATAATATTGATATGTATATTTCCATAATCTTATCCTTATGCACTTCTTTTCTCTATTCTATTATAACTTTAACTTTTTTCAAAATCACTACATACTAGTACCATATGTTTACAGATTTATTTTATTTACATGTTTATTTTACGCACTTCTTTTTCTCTTTTCTATTTTTTATTATAACTTTACCAATTTACATACTAGTACCATGTGTTTACACTAGACTTCACTAAAAAGATACTATCTTTAATTGATCACCATGAAACAGGCAGCCGCCTAGTATGGTGATTTAATAAATCTTATCTACTTAATTGTCTAATATATGTAACATGTATTTTATAAATAAATAAATATTTCATAAGCCAGGCAACGGACACTAGATAATAAAAATGTGTTTTAATGTTTATTTTATTTATGTAATTATGATGACAGGCATCTAGCGGAATTAAAGAAAAAATCAAATTAAGTAGCTCGCCATACGGCGAACGTTATGCTGAAATAGACTAAGCCACAAAAGTAGAGCGCCCATGTAGCATGGTCTGACACATAAGACAATAATTAGCTTATCGACCCTTTGGAATAACAATGTTCCGTCTGATAAGCCAATGCTATGCGGACCCCCCACACAGCATCTCCAAAGATGATATACACCTTGAGAGAAATTATTTACTGTGAAAAAAATATATATATATATTCATAACCACAAGCAATTTTTGGCATATTATGGCAAGTTTGCAAAACATTTCAATCTAGTGCACTCATAGAACCTAAAAAATAATGGATAAACAGTGAAATAAATAAATCTGGGTGGATTGACTTTACACAGTTCATTGAGAAATGATTAAATACCTTTATTCAATAGCTGAAGATATCATTACGAAATCAAAGTCTATATCTTTGCCATCTATCACAGGGCGGATATGATATTTACAGATATCATAATCTCGGTACAAGTGCAACTGGCATATATGCGCAATATTTAGTCTATATCTTTGCCATCTATCACAGGGCGGATATGATATTTACAGATATCATAATCTCGGTACAAGTGCAACTGGCATATATGCGCAATATTTAGAGATTCTTATTTTGCTTTATCGGGAAGTTAGTCATTTATTTTTAGAAAAAATGTTATTCTTTATAACATTGTTATGTAATTCCCATTACTTTAATAAGCTTACATAAGAAAATTAGGGGTACAATAATTACAACATCGTAATAATAATATAACCCAATAATTAATAATTTATTATTAACCCTTACCTGCTCAACTGCGATGCCCTAAGACTGAAATTAAAAGAACGCAATTTTAGCTAACCAATCACTTATATTTTATATATATAGCTGTTGGTATTAGTAATTGATAAAAATTGTAATAAAATGAATTGTCCCTGAAAACCTAACACACAGCAGAAGCGGGATCGAAAATTGAAATGCTAGTCCTAGGCTGGCTTTACATACTTGGGTTTTTATATTTTTTAAGACTTCTGGCAAAATTATCAATGTAAACGACATTATAAGTTACTGTAATTTGTAGCAAATTACAGAAGTAAGAGGTGGGAGCTTTTCACAGGCCTAATCGTAAACTGACAACCTTCTCACGGCTTATGAAATCAGTTTGATAAGTTGAGACGCTTACTGTTTGTATGAAGTATGGATGGTCTTTGTGGCCCAACCATGGGGGAAAGGAGAGAGGAGATGACACTAGGGCAATTGGGAACAGCAAATCAAACAGCTAGGCGCAATTGGGCGTGGTATACCAGCCCAGTTTGATTGTACGCCGAGGAGTGAGCAGAGTGTTCATTCATAAGCTACAAAGTGCGTTTGAAACTTTCAGAGGGGCAGTAGAAGACACAGAGAAAATTAGGGGTCGTTGAGATGGCACAGTGAGGGCGTGACCAGTGACAATATATCATGAATACAAGAAGGAAGGAGCTAGAAACCCGGTACTTAAAATACAAAATAATTGCCCTTTTAAATTGCTAAACAAAGAGGTATAACAAATAATTTAATATATTTTTAATGGAATTATTGATTCCCCGAGATTCATGATATAGTGTCACTTCTTAATGATAATAATACACATAAGATTATTAGTATTATGTTATGTTTTTTTTTTTCTTTTTTAAACCAATTTTTTTTACCTGCCCATGCCCTCACTATGCCATCTCAACGCCCCCTAGTTTTCTCTTGGTCTTCTACCACCCCCCTGAGAGTCTCAAACGCACATTGAGAACCTGTGCTTTAAACGATGAAATGCTGTGTGAAAATTTATAAAAAAATACAGTTAAAAACTAGGGATGGCATTTTTCCGTGAAAGTATTTTTACTATTTTTTTTTGTAAATCGCTTTTGTTTCTCCAACTTATTACGAGAAAGAGGTACGAGGGATGGGTAGGAAACTAGGGGTCAAAGTGTCCAGGAGTGACGGACATATGAATCCGCCCCTCCCACTGCGATGTAACATGATGGGTCAAGAGAGACTGGCTAGAGAGGTCACAAGAGGTCTTCCAAACTAGCCTTCCCCCATCCGGCCCCCTACATAGCTTGTGGGCAAGCACATCCTCCCCTGCTAAGTCACCAACGGTTCCCGGGATTAGAAACGGCAATAGGTATTCAAGGTGGCTCCACTGGATTGAAGTCCGTGGAAGTCACAGCTCGGCAGGGCCAAACAATCGCTTACAATCGACTATTGACATATTGCTAGCAGATTAACTCTGCTGATTTAAAGGGTAAGAATATTCCCATAAAATTTGGATTCCCATAAGACGATGACTTGTGAAAATGTGTTTTATTATCATTATAAAATTACTGCTAATTAAGCTAGAATAAGTTTTTTGCCTAAAATTTGAAGGTCTTAAAACACTACTATCCAATGAATTTCGGCAAGGCTCTGCATGGTCCGTTCAGTATCGTTCAATTGACGAATGCGACAATCCTCTCTCTGCGTCATATACCTCCCGCCAACAAAATGTAACAGTTTCGAGTGTCCATCTGTATGTTGTAATTCTGTCCTGTTCAATTGATTTGTTGACCTGAGGTAAGAAAGTGGTCACTTTTCAGTTTGCTAACAAGTTTAGGCTGGGAAGAATAATTAAGAACACACAATAAATAAATAATTTTGTATAAAGTTCATTTATGCGGTTAAATAAATACTGTAATAAAAAAAACTGGTTGCATACACAATCTTACTCCTTAAATTAGATATTATCAATCAATTCTCAGTTTAACCATATCTTTCCTCGTGTGGTACTCTCACAGTAATCACTGTAATCACAATCTGTATTCCTTACATAATTCCCATTGACTGATTACATACTTCACAATGATTTGTTTTTTTTTTTAATATTGGTCATTTCCTTAGTTTTCAGTTCCAATTATCTTGCCAATTAAAAACAAATTTACGCATTATTATTGAATAAATTCAAAATTTTCTACCGGGTCAAACATTAATTAAGTAAACAAATTATCATAAATCTTAATTTAATGTTAAGCGAATTATAACTTAATTTGATTTAAAAGACTGTCTTCAATACTTCAACCATCACCCGTAGAAGAATTTCAAGATGACCTGAATGCTTCAACAACTTCCTGGTCCATAAATATGAAATTTGAGAAAGCAAAGTTCATTTTGAACTCAGGGAATAAAAAAGCAATTTGCTGTAAATTTATAACATTGTTAGAACATTGGATAGAGCAGGTAAAAGAGATCAATGGCCCTAAATACATAAATGCAAATACAATTTGACAGAGTTGGTGTGGCCTTAATAGCAAGGCTCGATGACACTAAGCGAGTTTACAAGCTACTATCTACTAAGTTTAAAAGCAGGTAAATCGGCGAGTGAGATTGTCATGATGACACACAAAACTGTCCACTCGCTCAGTAGCATAGGAAACTGAGGTCGCTGCTAGCGCCAGTAACAAGAATAACGATGCCTGCGTGAACTAATTCTGTGATGTTTGACAGGACGAAATCAGCTGTTTATTGGCAGCCATCTTGAAAAACATAAATAAACCAATCACGAGCAAGCGTGTGGCGAGCAAAGTTGACGACCTTTCAACTTTTTTCGTAGATTGTCAACAATCTGCTAGTTAGCAAGTAACCAATGACACTGAGCAAGTTTACTAACAGATAGTGAATTTCCCAGATAGTAGCTTGTAAACTCACTCTGTGTCATCGACGCTTCACCCTTCTTTAAAAAAAGGTAAAATTTGAAGCATATTCTCTTTAAAAAAAACCCAACTTTTAACAAATAGATTTATGACAAAGTGAATGAATTTTCTACTCATGTAAGTATAAATTGCAGTAATCTGCATAAAACGAATGTTATAGCTGAATATGTTTGTTTTGTAGAATTTCTAATGAATTATGTATAATATTATTTTGTTATGTATTACGGGTATTACATAATATTTATGTATTAAGAGGCATAAGATTTCTAAATGATTTTAAACGACTCAAGTTTTCACAATGCTTTTTTTTCACAAAATAAGCTTCAATATAACAATAATAATATGTACGAATAAATTTGACAAAATTATGTTAAATGATTAATTTACTCCACCTTGAGGTTTTTCTTCAATATTAACAAGTGTTTTAGAAAATAATACATACATATTACATAAATGAAAGTAGATGTTGTTATGTGCGTATAAAAAAGTAAAAAAGCTTTTTTATTGTAATCGTAAAATTGATATTTCCATATTGAGAATGTGTGTTTGAAATAATTGTTAGAAAAGCAACCTCCGCGAAGGGATAACATTCGATACGTAATCTATGCTATAAAAGAAGTATTATCCATTCTAACCGTGGAGGAAGCATTCTGGAGGAACTTACCACGGTCGTATTAAACACTCTGGGCATTGACAATAATGATTTGCGAACCTTTAAACAATGGTTTAAACGCCATGAAATTCGTGAAATTATTTCCAGTCAAGAACCAGCTAGGTAAGGTTGATTTATTGCTGCCAGTAAAAAAAAACTGGTTAGGATTGTGACAAAAGTAAAACAGAACAGTGCCGACCTCGGTGTATGATGCCTCCACGGTTCTAATCTAGTATTTAAAATAATTAAATTGCAAATCTGTAATAAATATAATATTATAAAGCAGTTTAATGTGTTTTAAACATTGATATAGGGTCCTTTGTACACTGAAGTCAGTGGTTTAGAAGGTCTTCCGATGCACGGCTCGCTGGCCCTCCTCGTCGTATTCCTTCTTTGATACCCACATCTTCCTGAAGGCATCCAGCGATGCGAGGATGGAGCCTCCGATCCACGTCGAGTACAGGCGCTCTTGGGGGGCGGAGATCTAACAAATGATTCAGATTATTTTTCTTTTTCACATCAACACATTACAGGAAACCCACAAAAAAGATTGCCATGTAAAAAGTTTTCATGCTTAAGTAGTTTTGGTTTTTCAGTCCGTTGAAGACTGAAATTAAAAGTCGTTATAATTTATCCCACGTCAGAAGTTTTTCCATACAACTGGAAAACCTTTTAAGAGAGTTTCACTGTATTTATTTGGTCCCTGCAATATTTGGATAATTTTATTTATCACTGTTTTTGTGAAAAATCTGCTCAAGGATGCTAAAATATATAGATTGGAGATAAGTCTAAGATAAAAATCTATAATAATAAAATTAAAGTTTATTATCTTACTATTTTTATGATAACATATTTGACATACTTGACATCAAAGACAAATTGAGTCCCATTAGGGAACCTGAAAATTTTGTTTTATTTTTTGGCAAAATTTGCATTATTTTTGGGAAAAGCGGTTTTATGTTTCAGCACTAGAGGTGGTATTTATTTGCAACAAAATTGATGTTATCTTAACTTTTTTTTTAAATAATTGAAAAACAAATGCATTTTCAAAAATAAGTGAAGTTAGCTGCATTACATTTTATGCCTTGTCAAAACCGTAGACAATTAGACATTACAAATGCATAATATTGCTTTCTTATTTAAAATACCAGTTGGTAATCTAATGCAATGGCAGAACGGAATTAATGAATATAAAAAATTCATATTATTTACTATAATTTAAGTAGTAAAATGTGAAAGCTAAACTTACTCTTATTTTCATGTCTTTTGGTGCCAGACGCTTAATTTCTGTTAGAAGGCGATCACCAAAGCCACGGAACAGTGTGGAGCCTCCGGACAGCACTATATTCTGGTGCAGCACCTTTCTGAGGTCCATGTCGGACTTTTGAATGGCAAACATTAGAACGTCATGGATACCTGGGGGGAACACAGAGAATTATTACCAATTCATCAAAGTTCATCCTGAAACATGCATCACAGCAGGAAGCCTAATGCAGACTTATGGGATACTTCTTACCTTCACACTCCTCACCGAGCAGGTCTGGTCGGAAGAGAACTTCGGGGGCGCGGAATCTCGCTGGACCAATCTAATTCAAATAAGCTTACATTAAAAACAGAATTTTAAACAGTTACGTTTGTGAGCACAGTCGATTCCGTTAAATTGGGACAATTATTTATACTGGACCAAACATTTTGTCCCAAATAAGCGCTGGTCCCAAAAAGTCAAGTTTAATCCCTCAGGCCTCGACAATAGTTTTGCAATAAAAACCAAATAAACCTCTGAATATATCCGAAAACTAAAAACTGTTTTGAAAAGATGATGAAATACGCTTTCAAATTTTGTAATTCAAAATAAACATATAATTTTCGAAAAATAAATTTTTTGCAAAAGTTTTAAAAATAACCTAACTAAAATTACTGATACAAAAAAAAGTATATATTTTAATAGGCAAATGTATTATAAACATTATTGTCATCTCACTTTTGTGACATTTCATGAAAAATAATTAATAAAAAATTCCCAAAGGATCATAATTTTTTTTTCAAATTACGATCTGAAACTTTGGATTCATAAAGGTGTGCATTTTAATTATTTTGCTGATAACTTTTAGATTTGAATATAAAGCATGGTGGTTTCTCTTAACACCTAGACCGGTCAGTGGTTGAGTGGACATTGCGTTTGGGTCCCACCCAGGCATTCCGTGTTCGATTCCTCGGCTGACCGTCCTTCATCACGACTCAAGCAACATTTTCGGCTTTCTGTGGTGGTGGTAGCAGGAGATTTTCAAATATTCTCAGGTTATTAGTAACCCGGGAATGTTTGTCTTTTTTTTTTTAAAAGGGTGACAACGATTTGTACGAGTTTTTTCCGAAAAGTGAACAAATTAGCCCGAGGGGAATAATATTTAATGATAACCAACACCCGCCACAGGTCGCTCCAAGTGGTTGGCTATGTTCGGTGGCTTAGCAGGGGTGCCCGGGTGTTCATGAGGCGAGATTTGTCTTGGTCTTGACGGTGGATGTGTTTGCCCACCTACTGCGTGGTGCGATCTTTTGAAACAAAGTATATTGTGTGAAAACTATTGTAGTGTTGGTTTTAGCAAGATCGTTGAATGACTATATCTGTATATTATAATAGTAAGTATATTGTGTGAAAACTATTGTAGTGTTGGTTTTAGCAAGATCGTTGAATGACTATATCTGTATATTATAATAGTAAGTATATTGTGTGAAAACTATTGTAGTGTTGGTTTTAGCAAGATCGTTGAATGACTATATCTGTATATTATAATAGTAAGTATATTGTGTGAAAACTATTGTAGTGTTGCTTTTAGCAAGATCGTTGAATGACTTTATCTGTATATTATAATAGTAAGAGAGTGTTGTTAGAGTTACCTCTAGAACATTTCCATCAGGTAGAGTGTACTGTGAGCGTTCTGCATCCAAAGCCTCTTCCTTCATGGGGCTGGCGGAGAGGTAGCAAACTTTCTCTTTAATTGCTCGCACCACCTCCAGCTCGGCAGACGTCCTCATTTGAACACCTTCCTTCCGTAACAGGAGCCTACAATCATTACATTCTCAACTGACTCTAATTCTAACGAGATACATAAATACATACATACATATTTGTCATTTGGTTACAATATTCTGTGAGGTTTCTGGAAAACCATGCACCAAAATGAGCATTGATAGTCCAGAAATAATGTATTTTTACAAACATTTTTACAATCTGTAAAATAAAATGATGGCCTTACTAAAAAAAAAACCTTTACAGCCGTTAAACGGTATTTTAGTTACACATTATACAAAACCATGCGATAAAAAAAAATCATCTGTTAGGCTGGGGTTAGACTAGTAATTTAAATTTACGGATTACATAAGATTTTGACAGATCACTCACAGGAGCGTTTACATATGCATCCGACTTGTGGTAATTAGTGATCACTGGAGTTGTGAAGTTCGACCCGTGTAAATGCTCATGCGACCTTATTTATTATTTTTTTAATTTATAAACTAATCTGCGATCGGAATTATTCCGGTAATCCCAATTTTTTTATATGTTTTACTTACTCATCTCCTGATGTAAAATCTGAGTTTTCGACCTTGGGTCACTTGAGCTTTCGCCGCCATTTTGAAAAAACCAGCCGAAATCGAGCCAAAATCTAGTTTTTCTCAAATATCTCGTTTTCAATAAAAATTTTGGATAAAGTAGCTTTACAAGTTTAGTAGAACAAATTACCTACAATTTTCCTGAATGGAATTTTTTTCTATCTCTAATAAATATCAAGATATGCAGTCGTAAAAACGTGCATAAGTTTGTTAAAACAGGTAAATTGCCCGACTTGGTTTGTTTTTTTGTGCATATCTCATATTTTCCAGTACAATTTTGTGAAAAAATTACTGATATGAATTTTGTAGAGAATAAAATTTTATGAAAGACGTAGGTATACGTTTAATGTTTTTATCGCAATTAGGTGTATGTGAAAAAATTACTGATATGAATTTTGTAGAGAATAAAATTTTATGAAAGACGTAGGTATACGTTTAATGTTTTTATCGCAATTAGGTATCCAGGTTCTATTACAAAATTTTCACAAAAATTAGGTCAAAAACTGAATCAGAAGAATAGTGTGGGCATAACTTGATTATTATTTTTTTTTAAACAATTACTGTTGAAATAATATGTTGCGTACATAACAGCAACATTAACCACCAATGTAACCAAAACATATAAATAAAATTAATAATTAAGGTACATAGATGTGTTAAAAAAAACTATAAATTAACGAGAGTGGGACGTTGCCCCGGGGTTGAATCAGGAACGTCAGAGTAACATGTCGAGATGAGGCCTACATGAATTAAGAGAGATGATAAAGACGTCCAAACTGTCATTGATTGGTTTAATTGCCATGAACCATTTCTTCAAACAAACGTGATTATGTCTATAAGTAATGGCACGATCGGAGATAGCAAAGTAACTTGTCACATGGCTGAAAAGATGGGGAAATTTGCTTGAAATTTTTTGAAATGTCTACAGTTATCAGCCAGAACTTTGGAAACCTATACTTAAAACGTAAGGATGCGATAGTTTCTCTTGCGGTGGTGATCAGCAGAATACAATATCAGGGTGTGACTGTGACAATAGATCCATTAATGCTGTTCCATCGTATGTATATTGCCAAAAAGTGTGAAATTAAACATAAAGAATATTTCCAATATGAACCTGTCCCATTGTCTCCTTTCTGAGAGGAAGGCATGCTCCAAGGCAACCATATTTTACTCAAGTCCATATTTTACTCATTGTTCAACCCTCTACCAAATAACACAGAACTGGAATGCAGTAAAATACACATAGTTGATGGAGGATATTTACTGCACTATGTTGTATGGGGTCGTACTCAACCTTTTTCAATCATTTTTCAGCAATATGTCAGGTATGCACAAAATCATTATGGAGCCAATGCAGTAGTGGTATTCGATGGACACCCGGATTCGGTTGAAAAGAAAAGCACTAAGGAAAAGTTTCTGGGAAATGAAAAGAACAAGTCTCGTTTTATTATCGCATATAACGACAGTTCAAGCTGAAGAGGATGCTGATGTTAATAATAATAACCACATCAAAGTCGTTATCATCTCAACATGATGCAATCATACTCATTGGTCAGGATATCGACCTGTTGGTACTCTTCACAGCTCTCTCACCTCCAAACGTATATTACCAAAAAGTTGGTAAAGGAAAATCACTTAACGCGTTGTACTCCAACAAATGTTTTAAACACATTGAAATAGTTGAAAACATTTTATTTATTCATGCCATAGGTCGTTGCGACACAACTGGTGCTCCGTTTGTTCAAGGTATATACAAATTTTATAATATTCTTCTCAAAAATCACTCTGTGAATAAAACTTATTCGTGTATTTCAAGATCCAAAATCAAAGCAAAAAATTACTTTGGCTAGTGAGAAATCAAATTTGGAAAATTTAAGGTACATTCTTTTTGTCAAAGGAGTAAAAAATAATAAATTCAATTTATCCAGGCTACCTACCACCCATCATGCAGTCAAGAACATACTTGCAAGTGCAGACTTGGCTTGCTCACCATAAAGATACCTACAACTGAATGGGGGTGGAAGAAGGACGCTGTTGGGTTACTAACTCCAGTATCAATGATGAAGGAGAGTGCACCTTAGGCGTTGTTGAACTTTATATCATGCCAATGCAAAAAAGGTTGCGCTGGAAAGTACACATGTAGAAAGTCGGGTTTGAAATGCTCCCAACTCTGTATTCACTGTAATGGCAGCTCGAGCGAGAATTCTGTGGAAGCCTTCGTTCATGATGATGACGAGGAATTTGTGACCCAGTCGCCACAAATTCGGCTGAGAAGACTATATTGAAGCTGTTCGGGGCCCGTAAGTGGCAGTGAGAAACTAAAGTCAATAGTCATATATTTTAAGAAAATACAGTTTTTTTTTCTTTTTTTACCACATCTATGTACCTTAATTATTAATTTTATTTATATGTTTTGGTTACATTGATGGTTAATGTTGCTCTTAAGTACGCAACATATTATTTCAACAGTAATTGTTTAAAAAAAATAATAATCAAGTTATGCCCACACTATTCTTCTGATTCAGTTTTTGACCTAATTTTTGTGAAAATTTTGTAATTTTTATTATATATTTTTAATTTTTGTAATAGAACCTGGATACATAATTGCGATAAAAACATTAAACGTATACCTACGTCTTTTATAAAATTTTATTCCATACAAAATTCATATCAGTAATTTTTTCACAAAATTGTACTGGAAAAGAGATATGCACAAAAAACCAAACCAAGTCGGGCAATTTACCTGTTTTAACAAACTTATGCACGTTTTTACGACTGCATATCTCGATATTTATTAGAGATAGATGAAAATTCCATTAGGAAAAATTGTAGGTAATTTTATGTTCTACTAAACTTGTAAAGCTATTTTATCCAAAATTTTTATTGAAAACAAGATATTTGAGAAAAACTAGATTTTGGCTTGATTTCGGCTGGTTTTTTCAAAATGGCGGCGAAAGCTCAAGTGACCCAAGGTCGAAAACTCAGATTTTACATCAGGAGATGAGTATATAAAACATATAAAAAAATTGGGACTACCGGAATAATTCGGATCGCGACCCCCTTTTTGGCGCTAATAAGGAACTCCAGTGAAAAATATTATGGCTTTAAAAAAATATGTTCATATAGACCAATAAACGCTGATTCTGAATATATAACTTTTATTTCATAATATTAAACGCAGAGTTTTTAAAAAATTATTAAAAAGTGCATTTTTAAACCTCTCCTCGAAACACAGTGTCAAGTTGGCATTACTGAAATGGTGAATGGTGACGTCACGCGTCACCACTCACCCACTGTCACCTGGTGATCGCGTGTATTGTATTGTCAGTATTGTATTGACATTTGAAATGACTTAAAGTGCACATATGCAATTCAACATTTCGTGTTTTTGGTTTATTTTCATACTGTTTATAGAGATTTAGATAAATAATAGTTATTGTGTTTATTGAAACATAATTTAGGCCCTCAACAATTTACGAAAAGGGCTATATTTGCGGAAAATCTGGAATAAATTTTGCCTATTTGAGGTTAAAGTCGTGTCATATTTTGACATTGTATTTTCAAATTGTTTTTAGTAAAGGGATTTTTATACAAGCTATTACGCAATCGTCATGTAGTGTATTATAAATACCAGTTTCTGTGTGTGTTATACATAAAACAATGTACAAAAAAAACCCCTGAACCAACAAAATTGAAGAACGATGTCACTTGAACTTGCAAAGATGATTCATTATTTTTATATTGCACTTTGTTAAAATACAATAACAGTAGCGGTGAAATGTGGAAATTTTACCAATGTTTTTCTATATTAAAAGCAGTTAATCTTAAATAAAAAACGCCTCAATTTCTCACACAAAAGTCATTGAGTCATTCTAACTTCATTTTATTCCGCCATTTTCTTAAATTCAAAATCAGGGATGCTCTGCCCAAAAAAATTATTTCCCTAGATTTCGAAGTGAAATTTCCCTAGAATTTCACATTTACGCAATTACCTACGTAGCCACCTGATTGTGTAACACTAATCCTGTTATATGTTAATTAATATGATTAATTAATTGGAAAGATATCGGAACTTGGTAAATATACTTATAATACTGTGCTATTCCAAATAAAACACTTTTTGCTACGTGAAGTAATAATTTAAAAGTACGAATACACTCACCACTGAATTAGAAACTGAATTCCAAATAAAAAAAAACACTTTGCAAAATAAAAATCAACCGCAATCACCGAAAAAATAGAACTTAAAACATAAATTAATTTTTTTTTCAGAGGTCCCATTTATCTTTTTAGATACATATAATATCATTTTGAGTTGTCAGTGTTAAAAATAACATGCATGGTAAGTACAACAATAATTAAGATTCATGGGAATTCCAAAAAATATATGTATATATATATGTATATACATCCCGCTATCATTTCTGCGTCCTTTCATTGGATCGACATTACTGCGTCTACCTGAAGGACTCGATTTTACATAGTTTTAACTAATGTATATACTATCTCTTAAATGTTTGATTGTTGCTAGGTATTTAAATTTTTGAAAAATATTAATTTAAAAATATACAAAACGAAAAAAACGCCCTTTAACGTCTCACCAATCTGAACTCCTTTCATATTTAATGTAGTGAGGCGTCCTGCATATTCTTTCTTTCATTTTATACACAATGTAGCGTCAAATTATATATTTATTTTCATGTTGAAAACAAACCGACGTCTTGCAACGTTGCCATTTATTCTTCAAGTTTTTGGTTAAACGATTTTAATTTTATTAATAGAATATGAAGGCGCCAATACGACTGGCCCATACGTTGCGGAATCTAATCAACTCGGCGGCAATGTGCACGTAAAATTTATTAAATTTGTGTGGGAATTTTGAATTAAAACGTTATTTTAAGTGTGATTAGTTATGTTTATTGACTAGATCTGAATTGCTGGGACCTTCCTATCCTTCTTCTTGTTGAAGTGTGATGTATGTTTAGTGACTAGATTAATGATTAGTGATTACCACATTACGACATTAGTATCATGGCAGTGGAGTTCGGTGTGGTTTTCTCATAAAATCTGTTGATGCGTAAGCAAGAACAAATATAAAATAAATATATTATATAAAATAAAATAATATCTGTTCATGTTAGTTTTAAATAATTAACTCTGAATATAAGTGGGTAATTATTACAACAACACGATTATCAGTAAAAATATTATGTAACCTTTTAATTATAAAGAAACCGTAGACTTTGGAACAATAAGTCACTCATTTTTTTTTGTTATTTGGTTTTGGGGTGTTATGCCGTGTTGCGCTACCTCCTCCTTTAGCCAATGTTTCGTTGCTTTGCTACACATTTGCCCTGATAATAGACACTGTAACGCTGTCCGAAACGTTGGCTAAAGGAGGAGGTAGCGCAACACGGCATAACACCCCAAAAATAAAAAACAAAAATACTTTTGGCCGTGAAAATCTAAAATCATATCCCACTCATTTCTTGTATTTTTTGCCATTTAATATCTAAATGGTTTGTAGAAAACACAAAAATCATTGAAACGTAAACGTCAATTTGGCGTACATAGCCTTTTTTTTCGTCTTTGTTTTACCGATTTTTTTTTTTATTGAACATTTATTTTCATAGACGTACGTACTTTATCCGACTCACTAGTCGATGTCTGTCCTGAAATGGGTAGCAATAGTTCTTAGCTTTTTAATAAATCTTCTTAGTCTGCATTCAAAATAATTAGATAAATAAAATTGAATAACTTATATGTATAAAATAAAATTAGAATTACATTAAAAGTTTAAGGAATATACAAATTTTGGTACACAAATATTTTTTTTTAAATGCATAAAACTTCTTCTTTTTGTGCCCTGTCCGTTCAACGGACGTTGGCTATCATGTTGGCTATGCAGACTTTGTTTACTGCGGCCCGGAACAGCTCTACGGTAGACTGGCCAAACCACCGTCTCAGGTTTTTTACCCATGAGGTCCTCCTTCTTCAAGGGTCAATTCTTCCGGCAATCTTTCCCTGCATTATGAGATGCAAGATCTCATACTTCTCTGGATATCACATCACATGTCCAAGATATTGAAGTGTTCGGATTTTTATAGTTTTAATAACTTCTTTTTCTTTATGTATCCGAACCATAACATCTTCATTCGTAACCCTGTCCATCCAGCTTATTTTAAGTATTCTTCTGTAGATCCACATCTCGAATGCCATAATTATTCTTCCTAAAAGTTCTTCATAAAACTTACAAAATTTTAAAGTGCACAAAAGGTGAGCAAAAATACACGGAAATTTTAATAGAATAAGAGGTTCCATGAGGTAATTTGGTAAAACATTAATGTAAAAAATATACAAAATGCATTTTTGTTGAACCGGTGGATGCAATTTTTCTAGAGTTCATTTAATCAGAGTTACATATACAGATATAGTCACACCACTGAAATTAGTATTTTTAATAATGCAACAAAATAAAAAATATTATCTAAAAATTTAAAACCAAGTCAGAGTATGCAATTCGCATGCGTTAGAAGTGAAACCTTCAGAAGACAAGAGTGAGGAGGCTACGGCGCACGCACAAATAGGAGATCGATAGGCTACGAAACAACACACAAAGAAGAAACCGATTACACTATCTCATTCTCTTACAGGATAAATCCTATATATGGTCTCTTTTTAATGTCGCTATTTTTCGTTTCATCGAGTTTTAAATTACAACAATGCTAAAGAAGTTTTCACTTCAAAAATACGTTTAACACAATATTTAATATATTAGGTACCTAGCACCTACAAGTATGAAAGCATATATGTACGTTACAACACGAAACGAACCACGAATTTTGGGAAAGGAATGAAGTATCTGCAAGTGGAGTTTCGCGCCGTTTGCTGTTGTTTCATTCCTTTCCCACAATTCGTGGTTCGTGTCGTTCGGGTTACACGCATGTAAACGCAGCCTAGTACAGACATTTTGGGAGGCGGGTATGGGTACCGCCGCCCCGGGAATCATTTATTGGATAACCAACATCTTTGCCATAGATCACCCCAAGTGGTTCGCACACAGCATCCCCTAAGATGACATAGGCCCTGAGGGAAATTATTTTCCTCGGGGCCCCTTGTGTGGAGCTAATGTTAAAAAAAATACTGGAGCGTAAAGAATGTCCCATGAAACTCGACCCATGACATGCGAAACAGGCATATATTTGTGGCAAGAAGACTGGACACAGTGATTTTATTTAATTTTTTCTGGCCAATACTTTCATATAATTTTTGGTGTCGTAATTTTATCGGTCATCGAAATAAAAATTCCTAACACTGTTAAATATGAACGTACACTATTGTTTAAGGTGCTATATACCCGCTCAAAAAGAAGCAGATGGAGGGGTATGTAATTACAAATGTTGGAGAGAGCGCGATAATATTTAAAACGAAAAAATTGAAGTGAAAAGGGTGAGAACGTTTAATTAAACACAAAATAGAGCCAAAATCTCATGGGGGACATCTAAAGTAGCATTTAAAGGCACACTGTGAATTTTTCATAGATATAACTTCTAAAATAAGTGAAATGAAAGTGTTTATAATAATTTTCAGAACGTACTTTCCGATTTTTGTCTATCGAGGGAATTTCATATAATTTGCACTTCGGTGTGGGGAAAGTCTAGATATTATCTTCAAAAATAACTTTTTTTTAAGATCCCTAAAACTTTAAATGTTTAAGGGAGCCATGTAACAAATTGGTAGAAATTCGGGTAGCGGCGGCTTAACGAAATAAAATTTAAAAAATCTTTCTTTGAAAAAGTAAAATAAAAATGATTTGAAAAAACGGAGAAGTAAAATTTAAATGATAATGAAAAAACAGGAGACTCATTTTAAATACATAAAAATATTACATTAAACTAGTTCCCCGCAGGAGGCCTTGAGGAAAATAATTCACCTGAGGGCCTGCCATCTTTGGGGATGCTGGAGTGGATGTGGATGGTGGAGTGTCTTACAATAATCGTAATTGTATATTATCGTATCTTACGGGACGTATGAATATATCCCTCCCACTGCGGTGCAAGGCTATGTTCCGATAGAGTCCTGCTAGAGAGGTCAAAAGGTCTCCCTAAACCAGTCTCTCCATTTCCGATCTGCTTCGCAGTTGGTGGAAAAACGCATCCGCCGCTAAGATCCAGACAAACCTCTCCCATTGAACCCGGGCACCCTAGCTAAGTCACAAAACGTATCGAAACACTTGGGGTGGCCTATGGCAGAGGTGTTGATTATCCAGTAAATGCTTCCTTGGGCGGCGGTACCCATCCCCGCCTCCCAAATTAATTAAAAAAAAAATATATATTGTAAAAAATCCGTTTATTTTAGAGTTTGTCCATTGCATGTACCCAAAAAAGTTTTTTTTTTAATATGAAATGCATCGTGAAAAAAAGAAATGCATGGTGAAGTTTGAAAAACTGGTTTATTAAAAACACTATTTAAACATTTGGTACTCTAAATTATGAAAAAATAAAACATTAGGTATTTAGTATAAAACGACCGCGCATTCGTTTCTTGTTAGTGTATCTTTTTATATTAAGTGCACAGAGGAAAATAATTTTCCTCAGGGCCTTTGTTATCTTCAAGTTTGCCGTATAATGGGTCTTTTTTAGGAGAGGAAAGAGTGAATATGTTTACGTCGAAGTTACCAATCTGACATCGGTAGTCATAAATTAGAGCATTTTTTCATTTCAATTCAAGAATGATGACTTTTTTCTGGAATACAAATATTTATCTGGTTATGGCCAGGAACTTTCAGAAGGAAATTATAGTGTGAAAAAACGCTCATAATATCGGCACGTAGATTAAAAATAATGGGATATAAAAAAAACCAAACGCCAACAGACATAAAGATGCCCGGCCGGCTTTGACAGTCAATAAATGTTTTATCTGTCCGGACATATTTAATTATGCTTTCATAAACTTTAATTATGCTTTCATAAACATCGCCACAAAACAATTATTTTGAGTTATGTATGATTACTTAAGATATGGATGCGTAATTTGAGAAGGGTTTACATAAATAATGAACATGTAAAATAGGTTTAACTACAGTTCAAAAAATATTATTAGTCGGCGAGATGAAAAAGTGTGTTGCGTGGAGATAAAATAACCCATACATTTTAACGCTCTTTATCGTCGATCACAATCATGCTTCATCTCGTAGGTATAATTCGCAATTTAATAATTTTCCATTTAGGAGGCGGGTTTTGGTACCGCCGCCCCGGGAGCCATTTACCACACATAACACATAACCAACACCTTTGCCACAGGTCACCCCAAGTGGCTTGCTACGTTTGTTGACTTAGCAGGGGCTCCCGGGTTCTTGGGGTGAGGTTTATCTTTTGTCTTGGGAGAGACTGGTGGAGGGAGACCTTTCGACCTCTCCAGTTGGACTCTCTCGAATCATCTTGTACCGCAGTAGGAGACCCCCAGATTTCTACCCACCCCTCACACCTTATTCTTTCGCAGAACTTCCTCTCCTTCCTTTCCTAAAAATACCCTCCACACTGCATCCCCAAAGATGACATTGGCCCTGAGGGGAAATATTTTCTTTAGGGCCTCCTGTGTGGAGCTAATGTATAAAATAATTTTACTTATTCTATGTAAAAATTATTCGAAAACAGTAATTTCACGAAGCAACGCCATAAATATCCCCTCTGTAGAAAAAAAATTGCATAGTAGGTACATAAATATGTTTAAAAAATTATCGCACAGTTCGGTAATTTAACATGCCATTAATATGAAAAAAAATCTAATTGTTTCTTTAAATGATACTTAACTCAAATGCCTAGAGATTTTTTTAAGTGAGTCGTGTTTTATTAAATTTTTTCAGAACAATCGCTTACATGTATTAATTGTAATTGTTTCATGACATCTCCCTTTTTAAGCATCGTCAGTAATCCTCTCTCTTGTCACCAAACACGGCTAAAACCATTTCAATCCACGTTTCAATTCTGAATGGTGGTCTTAAACCGGGGCCAAACCCGAAATGTTTTCTACTTTGGTACGAGCCGAAAAAAAGTTAAAATAATTAATAATGAATATTCATATTCTGAAATAACACAAATTAATCAAGTAAAATATTACTTGCGCACTGCGAGATTTGAATCCACTACCTCTCAACCATGGAGGTCGTCAGTTCCTGATTGTTAAAGTGATTTTCGATTTTCTTGTACGTCTATACTAACTAAAACACACAGAACTCGGCATTCCTTTCCTACTTACTACTTACTAAACGATACAAATTGAGGTTGAATATTATAATAATAAACTACCAAATTCTGATAGTTTTATTTTCATTTTTTAACTCATAATTTTTCATAAAAGTGTAATGGTAGTCTCTGAAGACCTTTAGAAGAACTTGAAAAAATACCATTTCTAGTAAATTAGTTAAGGGAACGTTCCCATACTACGTGACACGTTTAGGGGGGGGGGGGGGGGTCTTCAAAATGTCACGCTCCATACAAATGAGCGGCGGGTTGCTTAGGATTTTGGTCACCGGGGGGGGGGGGGGGGTTAAAAATTGCAAAAAGTTGGTCACGTAGTATGGGTACGTTCCCTAAGGCAACTTTGTCCTTATTTTTAGAAATAAGCCGTGATTGAATGTTACTCGTAGTTAAACACAAGTTCAATTCACTTTTCAAATAAAACGCTCGGCAAATTTAATATTAACACAAAAACTCATGGTTAACAACGGTATGTTTTAGCGATGTTAAAAAATATTTACTAAATTTATGATTGACAAGATGCATATTTATTGGAGTCATATTTGGCACCAATTTTCATTAAAATCAACGAATAAATAAAAAATGGTTGGGTTTAATGCTTGAAACATCATTTGTACATTGGAATTCTTTTGCAAATTTTCTAGATAAAACTATGATTTAGAGTTTTTCTCAGTGAATTTTAATGAAATCTTATTTTGCAATGTGCGATATTTTAATGTGACTGATCTGTTCTCGTCGTTCTAGGAAACAGAAGAAACGCTATTAAAAAGCGATGTTGCCAAATGTAGGAGTTGCGATACGCTAGTCAATGAACCGTATATTTTGCTAAAAATATACGCACGTCTACTGCAGCGCCGAGGCTCGCCGCTCGGTGACAAAGCACTGAACTAAAATAGCATATTTCAGTTGATTTAGGTACCAATACCGCGTCTGGCTTATTTTTGTTTTTGGACTGTATAAGGGTACAGGAGTGGGGAAAACTTGAAATTACATGTGTTCAATCCTGCGTCTGTATACCGGACGCAGGATTGAATGAAAGTGGACCATTAGAAGACGCAGCAATGATAGCGGGATGTATATATATATATATATAAATAATACCAGTAATATTGTAATATGTAATAAAATTTTTGCCAGAGTTCGAAATTTCCCTAGATTTTGTCCTGATTTCCCTTATCCCTAAAAAATATTTTTCTCCCCTAGATCTAGGGAAATTTCCCTCGACATAACATCACTGATTCAAAAAGACAACTTGAAAATAATAAACTATAGGTGGGTGAAGGCCACCATAGATACGGTGCGTTTCTAGGAGTCTTTAAAAATTAAAACTTTGACAATTATTTTAACTATTAAAACTAACTATAAAAATAAAAATGCAGTTATTTAAGTTTGAAGGTCTTTATTCATAAAAAAAAATAAAAAAAAATGGACTGGAGTTCTCTATTGCACTGGCCTATAACGTTTAGACAAGATTTTTATGCATAGCACAAAGGGTAACAATTATTATAAGCAATAATTGTCAGCCTGAAACACTCATCTACATTGAAAAATCTTCCGAGAAAAGATACTTGCCGCCAACGGGACTTGAACCCGTGTCCTTCTGATTGCCGGTCGGATGCTCTGACCACTGAGCTATGGCGGCTTATCAAATACCCGCCAAATAATTCAATATATACTAGTGTTTCATTCAACAATTACTGCTTATTATATTTTTCCACCTGAAAACAACCGGCGCATTTCGGAACTATTTCTTAGCTTATCAAACTGATTTTATAAGCTGTAAGAAGGCTGGAAATTAGCGCGGGCGCGATTAGACCTGTCAAAAAACTTCCGCAGGAATAAGTTCTGTAACTTGCTATAAATTACATTAAGTGACTTTTGGTGTCATTTACATTGGTAATTTGGCCATAAATCGCTTACAAGAGCGATTTACAGGAAAAAACTAGCGATGAAAATGTAAACTCAGGTTAGGTTTCACAGTTTTTAGTAGGAAAACGTATCCATTTAGTACAACTCTGTTTTAAGCGACCAACTGCTTAAAACGACCTATTTTAATGATAATTCGCCCGGTTAGAACGACGTGCAGCGTTTTGTTTACAAACCTATGCACCAATACCTCGCCGCCCCGCGCATCGCCTACCCCCGCGCCCAGCTACTCCCGTCTCGCGACAGTCAGTGTTTATCATATGTTGTGACAAGGACACTCGACACTATAATGTCGCGTATTCACAATGTTGTGGGAAGTTCTTACTATCGAACAAAAATTGGCCAAAAACAAACTCAAATTACAGACTTTCTTTGTTAGTAACTACATAATATATTTAATTGCATAGAATGTAGGTACATTGAATCTTTTTGGATTACAGTACTTTATGTATGTTTTTTATGTGGAATGTTTAAGTACCATTAAAGTTATAATTTGTATTAAATGTTTTATTTACCTAAAAAGAATTTATTTCTATCTATACTATTACATAGGGTCAGTGGGTCAACAGTGAACCAGCAGGACACAGTGAACCAGCAGGACACAGTGAACCAGCAGGACACAGTGAACCAGCAGGACACAGTGAACCAGCAGGACACAGTGAACCAGCAGGACACAGTGAACCAGCAGGACACAGTGAACCAGCAGGACACAGTGAACCAGCAGGACACAGTGAACCAGCAGGACACAGTGAACCAGCAGGACACAGTGAACCACCACCTCTACAGCCCTAACTGTAAGTGTATCAGTGTCGAACTTTTGCTTGAAGCACGGGCTCAGAAACAGACAAGATTTGATTTAGTGTGTTTTAGTGTGGAAAGGCGACAGGTCGTTTGACAAGCTAAGGGAACGTACCCATACTACGTGACCAACTTTTTGCAATTTTTGTTAGTAGTTGAGTTGACAAATACACCTGATTCCCACTCAGTCGTGGGAGGTTCAATTTCTCTGCTAATTCATCATTGGACAAGCAGCCACCTACCTACCTGCCCTATTTGCACTTAATCATCATAGGTTCAATTCGTCTGCTAGTTAAGTCCTCCATCATTGCACAATTAGTATTTTCTACTTACAATGATGGCAGTAGGAGTCTTTGAAACATCATAAATTTTTTTTAAACCTGCGAAAGTTTTTCTTTCTTTAAAATAAAGAATGGTATGTGATATTATTGATGTGACTTACCTTAGATATCTGGTGACGTCTCTCCCGGCGATATCAACCCTCATAATGGAATGTGGCATGGCGAAACCTTCGTAAATAGGCACGGCGTGAGTTACTCCATCTCCAGAATCCAACACAACACCGGTTGTTCGACCGGTGGCATACCTGACAATAAACGAGTTTTAGTGAGTAAGTGTACATACACTTTAGTATATTTCCGATTGGAAGATACTCTCAGAATGACCCTGGTAGAAGACAAGCATTCAAAATTGAAACAACTTTAGTCATGGCGAGGTTATCTCGTCATTTCTATCAATAGAGATAATAATAATAAGTAGCCAAATGCTTTCTTCTTATCCGTGTGATTTTCTTTCGGCCTTATAACATTTTCCAATTGAGATATCAAGGCAACGAATGGCGTTTCAATTCTTTAATATGTAAGAAGGAGATGTAAGATAATGATTTTTCCTTTGGGAGAAGCAGAGATTATTTTCAACTAACTGCTATTATTAGTGTGTAAGAAAGAGCTGCAGAATCATTGTGACCAAGAACATAAGTTTTATGTTTTGGAAGATACTCTCAGAATGACCCTGGAAGAAGACAAGCATTTAAAATTGAAATGTTGCTTGAAACAACTTTAGCCATGGCAAGGTTATCTCGTCATTCCAATCAAATAGAGATTATTTTACAAATGCTTTTTTCTCATCCTTGCCTTTTTTTCTTGGCCTTATAACATTTTCCAATTGAGATGTTGTGGCAGAGCGAAGAATGGCATTTCATTTCTTTGATACGTGTGTAGGAGATGTACGATATTGATTTTTCCTTTGGGAGAAGCAGACATTATTTTCAACTAACTACATACTATTATTATTTACTATTATTTAGTGTGTAAGAAAGAGCTGCAATATCATTGTGATAAACAACATTTTATTTTTTATTTGTACCGTAGCCATATGAATTACAAAGCGCCCATTGGGCCCCACACACATAGCCCCTCACCGTCAGAGAAACTCTAATGTGTCATTCAAATTAAAAGTATATAGTTTTAGTGGCCAAATAATTACTCACAAACTAAGCACGGCTTGCATCGATACAAAAAGTGCAGGCACATTGAAAGTCTCAAAGAAGATTTCTGCAGATTTTTCTCTATTACGTCTGGGATTTAGAGGAGCTTCTGTCAGCAGCACGGGATGCTCTTCGGAGAACATGGATAATTGATCCTGAAAATAAATAAATACATGTTATATTATAAAACTAAACAAAAATCACTAAATCGACTGTTTTAATCCTTAATTAGGCACGGGGTCAAGACCATTACAAGTTGAAAATAAAATATGTTACGAGTATTTGGAATGCAACAGCGCTCTTTCTAGCTTCCTACCTTTCAGAAAGCCAACGCCTATGCATGTGTCGCTGCTCTCTTGGGTGCTGACCCCATGTGACCAATTACGTAACTTACAAAAAGTACCAAATAAGTGTCATAAGTATGATAAATTTATTTTTCAGCAACCCTCCGGGCACTTCACTTGGATGTAGAATTGATGAATATGCTGATGAGTCTGAATTTTTTTAAAGTTGATCTCAGCTTTACCAAAAATTAGTAATTTTAAGAGAGATTAGAAGCTGTTTTATTTTTTATAATTGTTTAGAGTAAAAGTTATGTTTTTGTTTCTTGATGTTAATTATATGAAAGTATTTTAATATTTTTTGATAATATGTACTTGGTTTTATTTATTTCTTCCACTCCATTTTCGTAAATTTCTTAGGGGTCAGTAATGACCCCATGCGACTAATTGCGTGATTTTCTTAATGCATCTAATTAAGGATTAATTGTCTGTAGAAAGTCTTTACTTGCAAATTTTATTTGAGGGTTGTTTATTGGGGCAGCCAAAAAAGGTGGAGTTCAAGCGGATAAACTCAAATAATAGATATGTCCTAAGTAAAGTAACTACTTTATTTCGTAATTTTACCCAAAAATTGACGCTTAATGTGCTTGTTTTGTATTAACGTAACCCCTCCGAAAATCGCCATTTAAGACCTTAAGATGTCTCAAACGAAATGACATTTTACGAAAACTTTGTGTTATTACCGTTTCACAATTAAAGCTCTATAAATACGATTCAAAAAGGAATCATAAAGACCACATTGAAAGTACCAATTAGAACCCTTCAATTGAACTTTTCAATAACTTTGACGTACCAAATGTACAGCAAATATATGCCAAAAATATATTATTGAAGCTCTTCAAAAATAATGAATCCTCTACTAGACCGTGTATGCATAACACTAGATCGAATAAAAATGATATAAAAAATATTCCAAGTTTATAAAACCACATTTGGACAAAGAAACTATACATACTTTGCAACAAAACTCCATAACATCCTTCCCCAAGACATAAAACTAATAAAAAATCCAATTGAATACAAATCAAGAATAAAAATATGGCTTAAAGAGGTCAATGAGAAAACCCTAGCGAAGACGCTAAAAACGACATACGATACGATTGTACCCCCCAGCCAGGAGCACTCCTGTCCCGGTGAGACCGGTACACCGAGGGGCACCGATTTGTTAGGACTTGGAACCCATGCTCTGAGGATGGGAAGGAGGATGGAGTTTAATCGACCGGTATACATGGCATCCTAATAAGCCAACATTGGAATTTAGGACGGGCAGGAATAAAGGAATGGATTGAGCGTTATAATTTTTTTTCCTATTCCATGTGCCTTCGTTCTTCTTGCCTCTTCTCGGCTTTGCTTGTCTCTCTTGGATCTTCACGGATCTTCTTGGATCTTCTCGCCTCTGCATGGTTTGCTTTGTTTCTTCTTGCCGCTTCTCGAATCTTCCTGTCTCTTCTCGGCTGGTGCAGGTGGTTTTTTCTCTTCTTGTTTCTTCTTGGACCTTCTCGTCTCTTCTCGGCTCTTGTTGGCTCTTAGTGGGTTTTCTTGTCTCTTCTTGCTTCTCCCTGTCTCTCCTGGGATTTTATCGTCTCTAATTGACTCTTCTTACTTCTTCTTGGATCTTCATGCCCCTTCTTGGCTTGGCTTGTATCTCTTGCCTCTTCAAGAATTTTCTCGTATCTTCTTGAATCCTTTTGTCTCTTCTCAACTTTTCTTGACTCTTCTTGCTTCTTCTCGTCTCTTATTGACTCTTCTTGGATCTTATGGGCCCTTATCGTATCTTCTTGACTCTTCTTGCTTCTTCTTGCATCTTCTAGTCCCTTCTTGGTTTGTATTGAATCTTCTAACCGACTCTTCTTATCTATTCTTGTCTCTTCCAATCTCTTCTTGTCTCTTCTTGGCCTGTCTTGTATCGTCTTGTGTCTTCTCGTATCTTGTCTCTCCTTGGGTCGATTTTACTCTTCTTGCATTCTATTCATCCTTCTTGGATCACCATGTCTGGCTTTTCTTGCATCTTCTTGCGGAATTTAATCGACCAGTGCGTAGATGCAGGAACAAAGGAGATGATTGAACGTTGGTTTCTCGTTTCCCACTTCTCTATGCTCCCCACTTCTTCTGCTTCCAACTACTCCCTTCTTTAATTTTGCGCCTCTACCAGTCTCTTCTTGTTTATTATTTTATTGTTGTGGCTCTTATTGATCCTTTCTTGACTTATTAATTATTTTCTTTCCACTTCTTGCATTATCTTGCTTTCACTAGCCATTTTTTCTTCTTCTAGCTTCTTCTTGGCTCTCCTAGTCTCGGCTTGCATCTTCTTGCAAACTTCTTGGTTCTTCTGCCGTCTACTTGCTTCTTGCATCTTCTTGGCTCTTCTGGGATCTCGTAGTCTCTGTTTTCATCCTCTTGCTTTTTTATTTTTATTTTTTTTTTATTAATTCTTCTGGCTTTATCTTGCTTCCTCAATTTCCTTCTTGCTTTTCTTGACTTTTTTTGACTCTCCTAGTATCTGGTGACATTTCCTTGCTTCATCTCGACTTTTTTTTTCTTATCGTGGCCTTTCTCGCCTCTTCTTGTAACTTACAGATTTTTCTTAGTTCTTCATACTTTCCCCTGCCTATTTGTGGCTCGTGCTTCGTGGCTCTTCTTGGTTTTTCCTGTCTCTACTTATTTCTTCTAGCCTCTTCTTTCTTATTCTTGGATATTCGAATCAGATCAGACAAACTTTCGGATTGCACTTAATGCTGTAAGTCGGGATTTATTTCAGTGCAAGAACTCTGGGACCAACTACCATATGTATTCCTCTTTGCTCCTGGATCTGAAGACCGTGCAATATCTAAATAAAATAAGAACCTAACCATGAAAATAAAAAATTATATAACTTGTCTGTTAACCTCACGTTTGCCGGGGTAGTTGGGGTTGGTTTTCCACCAATAAGCGTTCGCAAAAAGCGGCATCCATGACACCCAATGACATTTCGTGTCCAGCGATTCTGACAGTGTCCTTGAGAAATTTTGTACATAGAAAGGTCAAAATCGGAGACAAAGGAATTTTTCCCGCGCATGTGCAAGAACTGCGCACATTCCCGCGCTCCGGTAAATTATTAATATAAATTATTTGGAGTGACCAGGCGCATTGCGGTTTTCTCTATGGTAAAGGGCGATAATAGAGCAAGCGATTCTGACCGTGTTCTTCATACACTTTCTTTATACATAAGGGTCAAAATCGCGTGTAAAATCTCAAACACACCGGTGCACGAACGGCATTCTAGCGGTTAATTCTGTGTACAATACAAGGGACACCCTCTGAAATGTAATGACAAAAGACCCACTTGAAATTATCAAAATAATCTCTGCAGGACTAAAAAGACCTCATATGGGGACGAAACGCGTCAACAAGCATTTGATGAACATAAACAATTAAAATAAATATTTTAAAATCAGGCCTACTGGAAAAAAACAAACTATTAATACGATACGATACGATTGTACCACCCCAGCCGGCACCAGGGGGCACTGATTTGTTAGGACTGGAACACATGCTCTGAGGATGGGAGGGAGGTTGGAGTTTAACTCGTTGTGGGCCGTTCGGACACCGGTGTCCGCGAGGTGGCGCGGCACTTTGAAATGCAATTTTGACCCTTATGTATACAGAAAGTGTATGAAGAACAATGTCAGAAACGCTTGCTCTATTATCGTACTTTACCATAGAGAAACCCGCAATGAGACAAGTCACTTCGAATAATTTATATTAAATTTTCCGTAGTCCGGGATGTAAAAAGATTCTGCGCATGCGCAAAAAAAAAAATCTCCTTTCTACTATTTTGACCCTTCTATGTACAAAATCGGTAAAGGAAGTGTCAGAATCACTGCCGCCAACATTCCCTATGGTATGGGTAAAGATTTCATTCATTTAGTAGCTACACAATATTTAAAAATAATGTTTGTCTGTGGGCATCTCCAACTGTCATTTTGGCGGCCGCGTCACATTGCCGATGCGTGACATGGGTGTACCTCGAATAAAACATCATAAAACCTATCAATTTACGTAATTACGCAAGTAATGTTATTTTGGTAAATAGTTTATTGTTCTAGGAATGTGTTTCAGTCAATAAAATATACGATAGGTTAAATTTAATCCACAAAACATTCAATTGAAGATCGTGAAATTTCCGTGTTTTTCTGGAAAAAGCCGGGACCTCAACAGGTTAATCGACCGGTATACATGGCAACCTAATAAGCCAATATTGGAATTTAGGATGGTCAGGAATAAAGGAATGGATTGAGCGTTATAATTTATTTTTTTTTGTCTTCGTTCTTCTTGCCTCTTCTCGGCTCTTCTTGGATCTTGCCTCTTGTCTCTTCTAGGAACTTCTTGACTCTTCTAGGATCTTTTTGTCTCTTCATATCTCTTCTTGGCTCTTTTTGGCTCTTTTGTTTCTTCTTGTATCTTCTCGCCTTTTCTTGGATCTTCTGGACTCTTCTTGGCTCCGCTTGATCCTGCTTGGCTCTTCCTATCTCTTCTGTGCTTCCCTTGTCCCTTCATGTCTCTTCTTTCTTCTTCTTGTTTCTTGTGATCTTCTCTTCTGGACTTTTCTTGCATCTTATTATCTCTTCTTTTCTATTATTGTCTCTTCTTGGCTCTTCTTGCTTCTTCTTGGATGTTCTCGTCTCTTCTTATCTCTTCTTGTCTTTTCTTATCTCTTTTTGTCTCAGCTTGTCTTGTCTCTGATTATCTCTTCTCGAATATTCTTACCTCTTCTTGTTTTTCCTTGAATGTTCTTGTCTCTTTTTGGATCTTATTGGATCTTCTCGTCTCTTTTTGGTTCTGCTTGCTACTTCTCGTCTCTTATCGTCTAATATTGGCTCTTCTTAACTCACCTTTGCTTTTAATGCATCTTCTTTCCAATTTTCACCCGTTGTTGGCTCGTCTGGATTCCTCCTGCCTTTTCTTGTTTCTTATTGTTTCTTCGAGTCTTTTTTGTCTCTTCTTGCTTCTTATCTCTTCTCGCTCATTCTTGGCTCTTCTTGGTGTTTCTTGCGACTTCTTGCGGAGTTTAATTCATCTTTATACATGGCAACCTAATATGCTAATACTCAAACTAGGTTGGGCAAGAATAAAGATTTTGATTGAGTATTGTTTTCTAAGTTCTGTCATTTTCTTGGTCTTCTTGCCTATTCTTGCTTCCTTTTGCCTCTTTTTCGTCAATTTCAGTCTACCCTAGTATCTGCTTAGAAGTTCTTGCTTCTTCTAGCCCCTTCGTAGTTCTTCTGGCTTCAACTTGCTTCTTCTCACTTCATTTCGCTTGAAGTGAAATATCCCAAAACTACGCTATACATATATTATGTTATTTTTATTTTTCTTGGCTCTCCTAATTTTTCTTGCATCTTTTTTGTCCTTCAAGTCCCTGCAGGTGTCTTCTTACATCATCTTGACTTTTCTTGACTTGTAATGGCATTTTTTCTCTCTTCGTGAATCTTTTAGCCCCTTTTGATTTTGCTCTTCTTATATCGTCTATCCTCTTCTCGAATATTCAAATAAGATTAATGCATACCAGTTTTGCAAAACACTACTACACGTACAATGGAGTGGTGTGGTTTAATCAACTAGCAATAGAGCTGAGATTATAACCTGACTACAATAAATTCAAAAATAAATTAAACAATAATATCTTAAATAATTTAGCCACTTAAAACCGCATTAACCTTTAATTAACAATACTTATTCAAAAATTTATTTTATATTATTATTTTTTTTTAAATATTATATTTTTTTTTTTTACACGTTCGATTTATGTAAGTACGTAAATATAATGTATGTGTTATAATTTTTAATTTTAATTTTTTTAATTAAAAAAAAAAAAAAAAAATTCTCTTCCCTTTACACACGAGTAGTTACACTCTCGTAAAGGTTATATTATATAATAATATACATATATATGTTTATACTGTTTCTAATCAATGTTGCATGTTAGTATTTACTGATTTGAGTTTAATCCGTTTGTAACCTGAAAAGGTAATTACTCATGATTATATTACATGTATATGTATATAAAAAACTAATAAAAAAAAAATTTTAAAAAAAGATTATCCCAAAGAGAACAGACGGACTCATCCGAAGAGTAGAGTAATAATAGTAATAATGCAGAGTAATAACCCGACTGAATTAACGAAAACATTTGAGATAAAGATAAAAGGTGTAGGTACTTGAAAAGCACTTCTTTCAGATTTTGACTAAACCTGTAAAAAATCTAAAAACCAGAAACCTGTTAACCATTAAGAATAGGAAAAAAACATTTATTTATATTGTGCACGACAGAGGGGAAAATATAATATTAAATATAAATATGAAATAGGTATTTGGTATGTGTGATATTCTGTTATGCCCTGAAAGATGCTGAAAACCATCAATTAAACTTGACAGATGCGCGCCTGTTCGTAAATTCAGAACTCAAAAGGTTCTGCAATCCTTTCTGTTGTGCAGCCCTGTCTTGAGTATCCAGCTGAAATTTAAATCCTTGTAATATTAGATTTAAAATAATAATTGAAACGATCTTATCACGATTTATGGCCTTCGTGGTCCTGTGACTTCAGTGGATGAACAGTTCAAAGCATTTTAACACTATGCACTTGAAGTTTTTTGTTATCACAGCAAGACAAGCTCGTTCACTCAAACCGTGTCAGGACGTAGACTAATTTATTGTCGAACTTTCACACTAAAACCACTTGAAATTGCAACGCACTGCATTCGAAAACCGTGAACAAAGAACTGAGATATTTAATTCATTTACTCAAAATAGAATTGAACATAACTATTGTTCCAAAACAGCTAAAATTATTTGACGAAGTGTGGCAGGTTAAGCAAATAAGAAAAAAAATTCAAGAACGCCTCTCTAACATCTATGCTCTCTAAGTAGTTTGTTTATGTTATTATTCGAGTTCAATGCTCTGAAATATTATGTTATATAAACAATCTACGCCATCAACTAATATTTATAAACAAAAGTATGGATCTTATCTTCAGTATTGATGTCAGGCCTTTGTGTCAAATCCTTTGTGTTCACTCGAATTCCCTTGCAAACTTCGTCATTTTTAACACTGTTGCAACTATGCAAAACCAATTTTCGTTATTAAATTATGAAGCTATAACTAAACCGCGTATTTTGACACATTTTCAAAGAGATTGCACTGAAGGATTCCGTGATATAAAAATAATACTGCAGTGCAAAAAAAACACGTCATGTCGGGAATAGAAGACAAATGAACTATATTTAAATAACATTAGTCCGCCTCGGCACAGGACCCCCAGTGAGGAGGACTAAGAAATACAATACTTTATACTTAATTTCACCATTACATTTTGTATGTAAAAATTTTTTATATAGTCGCTAAAATAAAAAAAAATAAAAAAATAAACATTTCTGAACGTAGCCTAATAGTAAAAACGGTTTTAGAAAGGTTACAAAATAAACTTTCAAATTATTATATTACAAATAAATATTAACATTTGTAAATATTTAAAAATTTCTAACGCAAACATTAAAAATAGGTAAAAATGACTCACATGATGTTTTGTATGTGAAAACGGTACTAAAATCACAGATCATGTAAACAACAATACTTATTCTATTGTATAAATGTGCAATAAACACTTTTGTCACCTCACTTTTTTAACATTTCATATAAAAATATTTAATAAAAATTAAAAATGTCTAGCGCGGTCGAGCCGCCGGTAGTAAATTTGGGCGGGAAAATATTTCTGTCAACTATGCAACTGACAGCATATTATTATGTATTTCTATGGACAACTTGATAGGGATGTACAGCTTGATCTACTATCGACCTTTTACTTTTTTTTAGGGATGTAACTAAAACAATAACTGAGTTAGAACAATTTCTATGGAGACACACGCGCTGACGTATAAACACGCTTATTGTACTTGACTGCTGTTGTATTTTTAACGCATATATCTGCTTAAGTTGCGGAGGGGTTAAATAATAAATATAATTTTTTCAGGATTTTTACATGACAACTCAACAAAGTGGCATTTCAACACCCATTTGAAAAGATAAATCTTGAATGAAGTGATGAAAAAAGGGGCTATATTTCGTAAAGAAACTCGGCTTGAACTCACTTTACTATAAATATAGTTCCATATCCGCTCCATGTCGTTCCAGTCCGTGACGATGCCGTGCTCCATGGGGTAGCGGAGTGCCAGCAGGCCTCGGTGTTCCTCGGCGCGGGGGCCCACAAACACATCGCCCTCCAGGGCTCCCGCCATCACGCGAACATGCTTGGATCGCCCGATGCTACAATGCAATCATTTTGCCGTTAATTACATACATTAACAAATTTTCCCATTATCCTCGATTAAAATTCATAACGACCATCAATGTAGAGTCAACCCATGTTGATAAGATCCTCGGATAGAGGTAGGTTCATTTTCTCATCAATAAATATACCTACTTAATTAAATTTATTTTCAGGTGGAAATTCAGAAAAATAAAACTCTCACAAGGGCTTCATAAGAGTGTTGATGAGTTGATGATCATCAACACTCTTATGAAGCCTCTTTATGAAGTTCTTATGATCAATTTCTTTTATGAGATTAGTAGACAAGAAAGTAGTAGTAGTAGTAGTAGTAGTAGTAGTAGTAGTAGTAGTAGTAGTAGTAGTAGTAGTAGTAGTAGTAGTAGTAGTAGTAGTAGTAGTAGTAGTAGTAGTAGTAGAAAGTTAGGAAAGCGGTTATTTAGTATTCAGATGTAGTTTGACGGCCGGCGTAGTGCAGCGGTAAGGCTCTTGACTCGCACACCGAAGGTCGCGTGGCAAATAAATTTTATTTGATTAATTTGTGTTATTTCACAATTTCTACCTGTGAACTGGCGTGTTTTTAATTAAAAATATATTTTTGTCGCAGTAATTTTTTAATTATATTTAAATTAATCATCCCATTTTTCAATAATAATTGGAAAAAAATGTATGTGTTTTAAAAAAAATAAAATAAAAATTCGTACGTAAAGCATCGCCAGAAAAAACGCCCGCTGGACATAATGATGTCTCCTAATATGGAAGATGGAGGAAAGTGCGTTCTTGTTGAGGACTTAGAAGAGGAGGACCACGATACGTCTTCTCATTGCTCGGACAGCAAAGAAACAAAATTTCCAAGCGTTTCTGGAGTTGACGTGCTTAATGAAGCGCAAGCTCATCTGACAGCCCTTCAAGAAGTCTTGGCTGAGAAACAATTGAAGGTCTCCAAGGATCAGCAACTGAAAATATCCAGAAATGTCTCTGAAGTTTTCAGAGCCGTTTCTCAATTGTTGTTGGAGCGCGAGACGATGCGTGCTGATTTGGCAACAGTAACTGCTCAATTAAAAATGGCGGAAATCAAAATACGCCATGAAAAAGAGGACAAAAGGCACCTGGAGCAAAAAATCATCCAGCTAGAGTCTGACCCAGGACCCGTGATGAGAAGAGTAGCCGTGGCAACGGAGGCTAGCTTGTCATTTGTGGATATTGTGCGAAAACAAATTGTGTCAAATGTCGATCACCAACCCCCACTGATTACCCAATCTGGACATCGCGTCGGAGCGCCAAGGCCAGCCATCTGCATCTTCCCAACAGATGCAGATGCCACCAAGGACAGCGATGGAACAAAAAAAATGATTCAAGATATAATTCGGCCATCCGAGCTAGGCGTTCGGATAACCGGGATTTGCAAAATTAGGAACAAAGGTGTCCTCTTAAACACGGCAACCACAGGTGAGCAGGAAAAGTTATTAAAAGCACTATGCTTTGCACTCAACTCAAGCACACTTAAGGCTCGACTTCCCACAAAGAGACTCCCAAGGTTAATATTTTTTAACGTACCGCGGGACCTTAACGACGCTGAATTCTTGAGGATCGCCCTCACGAGCGTTCCCAATATACAGGACATCGAGGGAGCAATAACAACCTGAAAGCTAAGTCATCTGGCCGGCGCTCGAAACGGAACCACATGTCATCGCGTATATGAGATGCCCGCTACATTACGTAAACTGCTGGTGGAACAGGAGAAGGTATTCGTCAACTGGACCGTGTGCCGTGTCAGAGACTTCACTGGACTCACCGTATGTACTAAGTGCCAAATGATTGGACACTCTTACAAATACTGCAGAGACACTCTTAGATGTGAACATTGTGCTGAAGAGAACCATGCTACCGAATCCTGTCCTAACACTGCGGCCAAACCAGTCTGCGCTACGTGCGCTAGATTTGGAAAGCCCGCTGCGCATTCGACTGGAGACAGGGACAACTGCCCTGCCTACAAAGCTGCACTAAAAAAGGACCTTGCTACGATCGATTATGGCGTCCAATAATTATTATTTTGAGGAGGATAATGAGGTTGAATTTCACAAAACCAGTGATCTTCAAAAATGGTTTGAGGACAAAACACACAATGTTTCAACACATAAGGGTTGTAACAGGGAACAAGTAAATATTATGCAACTAAACTTAAGGTCCATTTCCAAATACTGGGATATTCTTAACATCTATCTGAATACCTGCTGGAAGCATATACATATTTTGATGTTATGTGAGATAGCAATTACAAATGACCTTACTTGACTCTACGAAATTCCTGGTTTCAAATCTTATAGCTATTATTGAACAAAAAAAACAGGAGGCGGGATATTATTATATGTTAGAGATGAAATCACTTTTCTGCAAAAATCACTAGAAACAAAATATTTTGAAAATGTATTTGGCATCATAACTTTACCTAATAATATATCAATTAACATTTTAGCAATATACCGTCCTCCAAATCATAGTAAATCATCATTTCTGAATGAAATCTCATCCATATTATCAAATGTTATCAACCCCTTGGAAAATATTTTATTTTTTGGAGACGTTAATTTAGATTTATTAAACCCTCAAAACCCCGTCATTATGTCATACGAAAACATATTATCGAGCCATTATTTAATAAAGTGTATCGACGATGTGACAAGGGAAGCATTAGTAGCCGGCAATATTACACGTACGTGCATTGATCACATTTTTATTAGGTTTAATCGCAGGCAGCAACAAGCTGACTCACTTTCATCTAGTATTTGTGATTTTACTATAGCGGATCACTTCGCGACAGCTCTCTACATCACATACAGTAGTGCAATTACAAAAACCAAACAGCGCGGGGAAAGTATTTCAATATTATCTCAAAAACGAATTGATAAATACATTTGTAGTTATAACTGGAATGCCCTGCTTGTGGAACAAGATTGCGTTGACATATATAATAAACTCAAAAACGCTTTTAATGACCTATATGAAAAAAGGGTAAATTTTTGAGATCGCTGGCAATGGTTAATATGCACTTTTTTTTAAAAAAATCTTTTAATTCACCTTAATTACATTAAAAGACAACTATTTGCATTGGGGGAAGTGGAAAATATTTCATTCTAAATTTCGATTACGTAAAATTAAAATTAGTTTTCATTCTGTGAAACAAGACCGTCCATTTTCAAACATTATTTTCAAATGTCATTTTGTTATGTTGGTATTCTTGTTACTGTACGAAAAGATGCTAGAGCAAAGCCTAGCAGACTTCATGGGAATTCTAGGTTTGTGTAACATGGTTTGTGATACAAAAAAAGGAAAAAATTCAGTTTACTGGAGATAGTCCTAGATAAATTTTTTTTTTTTTTTTGTACTAATTATGGGCCGAAAAATCCGAATCTGAAAGAATTAGGCGTCGGCAAGCAATATTAACTGAATTACACGACTTTAAAATTTTCTATAAACACTAAGGAAAAAACGTCATTTTTAATGCATTGACACAACAAATCATAGAAAAACAAGAAAGATGTTACACCACATAAAATTAAGTGTTGCCATTATCAATAATATAAGCAGTACACTGGTCACCAATATCAATGTACATGGTTTGTGATAGAAAAGAAAGTGCCCCCTTCGTAGCGCCTACTCGCGTCACGGCAAAAAAAATCCCAGTTTTCAAGTAGTTTAGCGGCTACGCTAGGTTTGTGTAACATGGTTTGTGATAGAAAAGAAAGTGTTATTGATATTATTTCTTAATGGCAACACTTAATTTTATGTGGTGTAACATCTTTCTTGTTTTTCTATGACTTGTTATGTCAATACATTCAAAATGACGTGTTTTCATTTGTGTTTATAGAAAATTTTAAAGTCGTGTAATTCAGTTAATATTGCTTGCCGACGCCTAATTCTTTCAGATTCGGAATTTCCGGCCCATAATTAGTATAAAAAAAGAAAAAAAATTTATCTAGGACTATCTCCCGTAAACCGAACTTTAGCCCTTTAAAAAAAAGTGCCCCTTTATAACGCCTACTCGCGTCAAGGCAAGAAAAACATCCCAGTTTTCAAGTAGTTTAGCAGCTACGCTAGGTTTGTGATTCAAAAGAAAGTGCCCCGTACCTTCAAAATCTTCTACCCGTTCGTTATACATTCAAGTGTATCAGGAATACCAAAGTGACAGCGAATGAGCTAATAGCTAATGGCGTACAATCTCACAAGACGAAAGCTAATTTTAATTTTACGTAATCGAAATTTAGAATGAAATATTTTCCACTTCCCCCAATGCAAATAGTTGCCTTTTAATGTAATTAAGGTGAATTAAAAGGTTTTTTTTTTTAAAAAGTGCATATTAACCGTTGCCAGCGATCTCCAAAAATTAATGAAAAAAGTAAAATCTCTTTCTGCCCAAACCTCAAAAAAAGACCATTTGCAAAAAATTGTGGATAACGGATGACATCTTAGAAAAAATTAAAATCTGAGATTCCCTGTTCAAAAGGTGGAAAAATTCACCTACCAATAAAAACTACGAAAAAAATTACAAATCATTCCGAAATACTGTTTCCAAATTAATCATAAAAAGTAAAACTACACATTTTAATGAAACATTTAAAAACTACTTCAGCAATTCCAAAAAAACGTGGGATCAAATAAACAAATTGTTAAGACATAAAACAAAAACAAACCGCGATGAAATCATTTCAAAGTATATGCTAAATAAAAATGGGTAAACAGAGGAAATCGTTGTAAATAGATTCTCTGAGTACTTCTCAAACAGCATCAGCTCGATGTTACACAAATGCGACTACAAAGCAAGCAGCTTCGATTTGGGAGGCGGGAATGGGTACCGCCGCCCCGGGAACCTTTATTGGATAACCAACACCCCTGCCATAGGTCACCCCAAGTGGTTCGCTACGTTTGGTGATTTAGCAGGGGTGCCCGGGTTCATGGGGTGAGGTGTGTCCAGGTCTTGGAGGCGGATAACCAAGACACACTGAACCCCAGATTCCTACCCACCCCTTAAACCATCTTCCTTCCCAGAACTCTCCCCTCCTTCCTTTCCTTTAAAAAACCCTCCACACAGCATCCTCAAAGATGACATAGGCCCTGAGGAAAATAATTTCCCTCAGGGCCTCCTGTGTGGAGCTCATGTAAAAAAAAAAAAAAAAAGCGTCTAACATAGCTCCCGTTGATTTTCCGCATAGCATGTACCTGCCCAGAGCTACCTGTGAAGACATACGCAGGATTATCAGTCAACTGAATAATTCCAAATCGCCGGGGATTGACAATATTTGAATGTTCGACATTAAAAAACATATAACTATTCTATGTCCGGTAATTACCCATTTAATTATTCGTATTAGCCGAGGATTGCCAATTGATTTTTTCTACATTGTCATTTCTAAATTAATAGCATATTGATAATTTATTACAGTATATTTACTGTTAATATATTATTTTTTATGTTCTTCTTAATTTACCATTACATATTAATTTTCTAACCGAACCTCATTTTAAATATTATAGATTATACAACTTGCAAAAAAAAAAGTTATTTCAAAGATAATTTCAACATATGGTCACTCTACATGTTTTACGTTATAATGTATTTGTTCCTATAGTGCAGTAGAGGCCCATTCTGTGAGAAATATTATTGTAACAATATTGTCTTTCAACACCTATATTATTTTGTGTACTCTATAAAATTGTTAATCTCAAGTCAAAATGAAGTTCAAAATTTCAATTTAAACAATAACACCTAAATTAAAAAGGTAAAGAAACAATAAATAAATAAATATATAGGGGTTATCGTATCCCATAACTTTGTCAACACTAAAAGATCAAACGGATGGCATTTCTAAGATGTTTTTTATTTCAAAGATAATTTCAACATATGGTCACTCTACATGTTTTACGTTATAATGTATTTGTTCCTATAGTGCAGTAGAGGCCCATTCTGTGAGAAATATTATTGTAACAATATTGTCTTTCAACACCTATATTATTTTGTGTACTCTATAAAATTGTTAATCTCAAGTCAAAATGAAGTTCAAAATTTCAATTTAAACAATAACACCTAAATTAAAAAGGTAAAGAAACAATAAATAAATAAATATATAGGGGTTATCGTATCCCATAACTTTGTCAACACTAAAAGATCACACGGATGGCATTTCTAAGATGTCACTTACACTATAAAAAACAATCATATTTTAATGAAAACGGGCACTTAAATGGAATGAAAACAATAATGTTGTGATCAAAACGGTTTCTTTCATATTTATTTCATAATTATTTGATAGTCACTTTAATATTTCATAAGAAAGATTCGCTCTAATGTAATCGCTTATAAATCTTTGTTTTTTTCATTTTTTATTTTTTACACATAGGTATTTAAAAAAAAACCTAAGGACATATATTTTTTTTTAATTTTATCTATTGTTGAAAATGGTATGAACTAATGATATAATGAATGATAACATTTTGTCTGATCTCTTAACACTTTGTTTTTAATTCATATATTTTTATCACTTATTATTTTAACAATTATTATAAGCAATAATTATCAGCCTGAAACACTCATCCACATTGAAAAATCTTCCGAGAAAAGATACATGACGCCAACGGGACTTGAACCCGTGTCCTCTCGATTGCCGGTCGATTGCTCTTGACCACTGAGCTATGGCGGCTTATCTCGTACCCGCCAAATGATTCAATATATGCTAGTGTTTCATTCAACAATTACTGCTTATTATATTTTTTCCACCTGAAAACAACCAACTTTATTTTTGTGAGAGAAACATTGTAAGTGTTAAGTCCCTCGCTAGGTGGCGTCGAGACAAATTATGTCTTCATTTATTGGGGAAATACTTAAACTTGTCAAATATTAATTATTATTTTTAATTGTAAAACTAACGTTTTTAAGACAAGATTTTTTATGCATAGCACAAAGGGTAACAATTATTATAAGCAATAATTATCAGCCTGAAACACTCATCCACATTGAAAAATCTTCCGAGAAAAGATACATGACGCCAACGGGACTTGAACCCGTGTCCTCTCGATTGCCGGTCGATTGCTCTTGACCACTGAGCTATGGCGGCTTATCTCGTACCCGCCAAATGATTCAATATATGCTAGTGTTTCATTCAACAATTACTGCTTATTATATTTTTTCCACCTGAAAACAACCAACTTTATTTTTGTGAGAGAAACATTGTAAGTGTTAAGTCCCTCGCTAGGTGGCGTCGAGACAAATTATGTCTTCATTTATTGGGGAAATACTTAAACTTGTCAAATATTAATTATTATTTTTAATTGTAAAACTAACGTTTTTAAGACAAGATTTTTTATGCATAGCACAAAGGGTAACAATTATTATAAGCAATAATTATCAGCCTGAAACACTCATCCACATTGAAAAATCTTCCGAGAAAAGATACATGACGCCAACGGGACTTGAACCCGTGTCCTCTCGATTGCCGGTCGATTGCTCTTGACCACTGAGCTATGGCGGCTTATCTCGTACCCGCCAAATGATTCAATATATGCTAGTGTTTCATTCAACAATTACTGCTTATTATATTTTTTCCACCTGAAAACAACCAACTTTATTTTTGTGAGAGAAACATTGTAAGTGTTAAGTCCCTCGCTAGGTGGCGTCGAGACAAATTATGTCTTCATTTATTGGGGAAATACTTAAACTTGTCAAATATTAATTATTATTTTTAATTGTAAAACTAACGTTTTTAAGACAAGATTTTTTATGCATAGCACAAAGGGTAACAATTATTATAAGCAATTATTATCTCGGAAGATTTTTCAATGTGGATGAGTGTTTCAGGCTGATAATTATTGCTTATAATAATTGTTACCCTTTGTGCTATGCATAAAAAATCTTGTCTTAAAAACGTTAGTTTTACAATTAAAAATAATAATTAATATTTGACAAGTTTAAGTATTTCCCCAATAAATGAAGACATAATTTGTCTCGACGCCACCTAGCGAGGGACTTAACACTTACAATGTTTCTCTCACAAAAATAAAGTTGGTTGTTTTCAGGTGGAAAAAATATAATAAGCAGTAATTGTTGAATGAAACACTAGCATATATTGAATCATTTGGCGGGTACGAGATAAGCCGCCATAGCTCAGTGGTCAAGAGCAATCGACCGGCAATCGAGAGGACACGGGTTCAAGTCCCGTTGGCGTCATGTATCTTTTCTCGGAAGATTTTTCAATGTGGATGAGTGTTTCAGGCTGATAATTATTGCTTATAATAATTGTTACCCTTTGTGCTATGCATAAAAAATCTTGTCTTAAAAACGTTAGTTTTACAATTAAAAATAATAATTAATATTTGACAAGTTTAAGTATTTCCCCAATAAATGAAGACATAATTTGTCTCGACGCCACCTAGCGAGGGACTTAACACTTACAATGTTTCTCTCACAAAAATAAAGTTGGTTGTTTTCAGGTGGAAAAAATATAATAAGCAGTAATTGTTGAATGAAACACTAGCATATATTGAATCATTTGGCGGGTACGAGATAAGCCGCCATAGCTCAGTGGTCAAGAGCAATCGACCGGCAATCGAGAGGACACGGGTTCAAGTCCCGTTGGCGTCATGTATCTTTTCTCGGAAGATTTTTCAATGTGGATGAGTGTTTCAGGCTGATAATTATTGCTTATAATAATTGTTACCCTTTGTGCTATGCATAAAAAATCTTGTCTTAAAAACGTTAGTTTTACAATTAAAAATAATAATTAATATTTGACAAGTTTAAGTATTTCCCCAATAAATGAAGACATAATTTGTCTCGACGCCACCTAGCGAGGGACTTAACACTTACAATGTTTCTCTCACAAAAATAAAGTTGGTTGTTTTCAGGTGGAAAAAATATAATAAGCAGTAATTGTTGAATGAAACACTAGCATATATTGAATCATTTGGCGGGTACGAGATAAGCCGCCATAGCTCAGTGGTCAAGAGCAATCGACCGGCAATCGAGAGGACACGGGTTCAAGTCCCGTTGGCGTCATGTATCTTTTCTCGGAAGATTTTTCAATGTGGATGAGTGTTTCAGGCTGATAATTATTGCTTATAATAATTGTTACCCTTTGTGCTATGCATAAAAAATCTTGTCTTAAAAACGTTAGTTTTACAATTAAAAATAATAATTAATATTTGACAAGTTTAAGTATTTCCCCAATAAATGAAGACATAATTTGTCTCGACGCCACCTAGCGAGGGACTTAACACTTACAATGTTTCTCTCACAAAAATAAAGTTGGTTGTTTTCAGGTGGAAAAAATATAATAAGCAGTAATTGTTGAATGAAACACTAGCATATATTGAATCATTTGGCGGGTACGAGATAAGCCGCCATAGCTCAGTGGTCAAGAGCAATCGACCGGCAATCGAGAGGACACGGGTTCAAGTCCCGTTGGCGTCATGTATCTTTTCTCGGAAGATTTTTCAATGTGGATGAGTGTTTCAGGCTGATAATTATTGCTTATAATAATTGTTACCCTTTGTGCTATGCATAAAAAATCTTGTCTTAAAAACGTTAGTTTTACAATTAAAAATAATAATTAATATTTGACAAGTTTAAGTATTTCCCCAATAAATGAAGACATAATTTGTCTCGACGCCACCTAGCGAGGGACTTAACACTTACAATGTTTCTCTCACAAAAATAAAGTTGGTTGTTTTCAGGTGGAAAAAATATAATAAGCAGTAATTGTTGAATGAAACACTAGCATATATTGAATCATTTGGCGGGTACGAGATAAGCCGCCATAGCTCAGTGGTCAAGAGCAATCGACCGGCAATCGAGAGGACACGGGTTCAAGTCCCGTTGGCGTCATGTATCTTTTCTCGGAAGATTTTTCAATGTGGATGAGTGTTTCAGGCTGATAATTATTGCTTATAATAATTGTTACCCTTTGTGCTATGCATAAAAAATCTTGTCTTAAAAACGTTAGTTTTACAATTAAAAATAATAACTTATTATTTTCCCTGTTTATCATTTTATTTTTAAATTTTATTATTTTGCTTTTACTTAACTGTTTTGCATGACCGATATTTGCGTGTGTTATTTTTATTTTTATTAAATTGTGAAATTATTAACCCCGATACAGGCGAACCCTAGTGGGGTTAATAATTACATGCTAAAAATATATGTATATAAATTGTGAAGAAGCAATAAATAAATAAATAAAATTAATAAAATCTTGTCTCAAGCAGTTATACCTCATGAGCTTAAATACTGAGATAGAAAACATACTGAGATAGAAAATTACAGACCAATCAGTATACTGCCAGCTATTGAAAAAATTCTAGAAAAATACATTTCCGTAAATTTAATAAAATACCTAGAAAGTTTCTCTATTATTGATTCTAACCAATACGGATTTCAAAAAAATAAAGCACAGAAATGTTACTACAAGACTTTTCAAATTACGTAAATCAAGAACTCAATAATAAAAAACATATTCTGGTTTTATTCATAGACAACTCTGAAGCGTTTGATACCATTGATCCGACAAAACTATTACAGATAATGGAGGCGATAGGAATTAGGGGAAAATTACTAGAACTACTCAAAAACTATTTAAACAATCGACAAATTAAAGTGAAACTCTTTCAAACTTACAGCAAAGCTAAATATATGTCAACAAGCGTCCCGCAGGGCTCAATTCTCAGCCCAACATTATACATAATATTCGTTTCACTCATGAATAAAATTTTCACATTTGTCAAACATTACGTTTATGCAGATGATACGGCACTAGTCATTTCGCATGAAGAATTATGGATTGCAATAAAACTCATGCAGCACGATTTCCTTTCCTTACAGAAATGGTCACATGATGCGGGTCTTATAATAAATTCCAAAAAAACTAAATTAATGCACATACGATCTCCACATGCCAAATATACCATCACGCCTGTAATAAAATCGCATACATTTGAGCGTATACACAATTCGTCACAATCCTGCAAATGCGGAACCATTGAAATTGTACAAACGTATATATATTTGGGGATAACTGTAGATACGCATATTTATTTTTTTTTTTTATTTATTGTTTTTATTTCTTGCTATAGCAATCCCGATGAGTTACAGAACTCATTTTAGGACAGAAGGAACATACAAATCATGGGTGGGAGGTAATAGTTAAAATTTTACATAGGAATTTGGATATTAAAATATAAGATTCACATACAATGTAGAAGAAAAATAAAAGACAGGTTGAGTAGAATAAACAGCAATGGAAAACAATTAAAGAAAAGGGAACAAGGTTATACAGATATGGATGATTACAAACTTAATGGAAAAGAAAAGAAGAAAAAAGAGACAAGACAATTGAAACATGACAAGAAAATTACAAAGTTTCATCCTTATACATACTTAAAAAATATTCTTTTAAAGCATTACTCTGATTTTTTTTATTTTGCTGAATTCCCTTGTACATATCTGGTAGCGAATTATATAGTGTATAGGCCACATAGTTCAGAGATTTTATCCCATATTTTGTAGTGTGTGTTTGAGGTATGCGGATTTTATTGCTATTTCGAGTATTGTGAGTGTGGATGTCTTGATTGTAAAGTGGCTTGATGTTAGTGTGAGTTGATTGTTGGGTAATTTGTAGGATGGTGCTTGTGATTTCATGTTTAGGAAGGACTGTGATTGGAAGAATACCGGAAACTGAATATGAAATGGGATACTCACATAAGCAACATCTGCAAACGCCTAGGGGCTATTGCTGGGCGAATTTACAAAATTAAATATTTCATGCCCATAAGTATGTTAAAAATAATTTATTTGTCATTAGTGGAATCTACTATCAGATATGGAATAACGTCTTGGGGAAACTCATGCAAGACAAATATAGGTTACATTCAAAACTCTTTGACTAAGCTCTTGGTAAGCAAAAGTATTTATGCACAAAGAAGAGGCACAAAATTATTATATGAGTCAGTTAATATTTTTGGATGTTGTGTGTTGTGATTGTCCTATTTTATATTTAAATTCATTTAGCACTGAACACTTTTACTTATCATTTATTCTAATCTCGATGTGTAGAGCCTCTTATCTTAAACTTTCGCGTCTATGCCACCTCTTACTAAAATATTGCAATAAAATGTCTGTCTATAATCTCTTTTGTCTGTGGCCGTGTCAAACTTTCTCTTTTGTGTTTATAAAAAGGCGTATTTGGATTTTGCTTGTCACTTATTAACATTCTCTCTTGTTATTCTTCTCGATTTCTTAAACTCTGCTTGTTTAGCCGGAAATCAAATCGTCTTTCGCTTCTGTTACTTTAATTAGTCTAAATTATTGTCGTCAGTCAAGTGTTCAGACCAGAATCACTCTGTATAAATTATACACCCGAATAAACAGTACAATATCCAGTATTAACACAAGTGTTTTACTACACAAAGGATAACCTCAAACTCTACTCTGTCATCTCATTGCACCTTCCCTGGTGTGGAACTGAAGGAAGCTCACAAAAGCAGCTCAACCTTACAACCTGACTGCAGCTATCTGGAGAGAACCACACCTGAGCCTACGCAAATATATTACCTGTTTGAGGAATATTATGGTTTAAAATTGTATGCCAAAACCTTTTGTCGGATTCAATATATAAGGAAAAAGTTGACCATGCACATGGCACTAGATTTAGTAAAAATGAGGGATATCCGTTCCGAAAATTATAAATAAATACGGACAACGGTCATTCACTTATCTTGTCCCTACCATATTTAATAAGATGACAGTGAACATAAAAACCGATTACAAAAAAAAATTAAAAAATGGCTAATGGATCAAAACTTTTTATATTGATATTGTTTGTAATCTTACGTATAAATATGACTAAGAGTAATTTGCCTGTGTTATATCTGTATATTTTATGCCTTTGTATTGTAGCTATTTAAAAGTTATTCTTCTGTATCTATTTTGTATATTGTGGTTTCTTGTTGTATTTGTGATTTAAAGTTATATTAACAGGGTGGCCACAAAAAACCGATTTCAAAATTCCCTGATAATTCCAGGTTTTCCAGGCCGGTTTCTACATTTTTCCCTGATATGTTTAATTTGATATAAGGGGATATCGTTCGTTAAATAAATAATAAAGGGAATTCCATCATCTATAGCATTTATTATTTCTTTGCATCACAATAATCTATTAAAAAACAAAATACACTAGTTACAAATTTATGATATTTCGCCTGAAGACAATTTGTGAAGAAATGAAAAGACCAGACAAAAATAGACAAATAAACAAAAAACATTAACATTAGATGATATACTAAAAAAATATCACATGGGCATTTACGAAAATAATAATAAAAAAATACCTACCTATCTAGTTAGTCTTTGTCGGAATATCTTTTGTTACACAGTACCACACGTCGCAAGTAAAAGTAATAAAACACACTTTGTAAAACACCACTTTTTATTCAAATTAATATTTAACAGCCAAGCAGGTTTCGCTTAGCTCAAGCTTCACCGGGGCTTATTTAGCTCAAGCTTCATCTAGTTGGCTGTTAATTATTAATTCGAATAAAAAGTGGTGTTTTTTCATTTAATGTATAATGTCACACCACAAAGTATTTGCTTCCTTCGATAAAATAATAAAACACAACTTTGGGGTTTCACAAATCGCAAAATAACGAATTTAGTTTTATTTTTGGAATTCCCTGATATTATAAATTTTTTTTGAAATTCCCTGACATTTCCCTGATAATTCCAGGTTCGGTAAAATTCCCTGATAATTCCAGGTTTTCCAGGATTTCCAGGTCTGTGGCCACCCTGATTAATATTGTTAAAATGACCTTCTGACAAACTGCTTTGGCAGTTTAGCGGGTGCTTAAAATGAAGAATAAAAAAAATAAATAAAAAAAACTCATTTATTTGCGACACGTTCCAGAGTGGAAGATACTCTCAGTATCGCCCTGGTGTAAGACCACCATTCAGAATTGAAACATTGCTTGAAATGGCATTAGCCGTGTTTGGTGACCAGATCTGAATAGCCAGGTATTTCCCCACCTTCCTCTTCGCTATCTCCTTCCCCTCCCCACTACCTTCAGCCTCACAACATACCCCAATTGGGGATGCCATAGTCTCAACTGGCTTCAGACGGGAGCAGTTGGGACTCTTGTGCGGTATAGTTAATAAACATAGCTGGGCCAGCACTGCGGCGCTGGTAAAATTGCCTTCACAATCATTAAATGCAATAATTATACATATTTACGTATGTATGCATGCATCACTAAAACAGTCACCTATCCAAGCGCGGACTTCTGCACAAATTGCTTAACCTTCATGATTTTTGTTGTTTCAACGTTGTTTATACCATTATTATTTTACTTGGGGTATTTTCTGAAAAATATATAAGACATCTATGCAGAAATAAAATCGCAATGATGATACAATGCTGCAATAAATGACAGCGATTTATCTCATCTGTGTAGAGTGGAGACAGCAACATACATTATTTGTTCAAGTTTTCACGATTTTTATCATTTCATTAATAAGATGTGGAATTACAAAACTTTAACTCCCCCTTTGCAACCACAAAAGCGATGTGACCAGTGCCGGATTAACCATGTCGGGGCCCCTAGGCAACGCACGTCTCGGGGCCCCCCTTACCAATGGCGGACTAACGGGGGGTGGATGGGGGGGGGGGAGGGGGGATTGAAGGGGCCTCCAAACGCCTCCTTGTTCCCTTGATCAAATAATTAACAAAACTTTAAGGGGGGGGGGGGGGGGGGGGGGGGTTAGGTAAGGTTTTAAAACTTTATTTTTTTCTCAATGTAAAACATGTCAGTATATTGAGTATTGTGTCAAAATTTCAAATAAATCGGAGCAAAACTAACGAAGGTACAGCGTTTCAAGCGACCGGCCCTCGTGCTCGATTCAAGTATATCAAGTATATTTCGAGTATAAGAAATTGTAAATCGGTTTTCTCGCAAACAATATTTCTGAAGTTTGTAAACATCATAACTATCATAACTCAAAACCTTGACTTGACTTGACTCGACCGATGCGATGAGTTTTTTTTTACCATTTTATAATAACAAATTCACCGAATTTTTTTGGCGAAAATCGCGTTTTTCACTTCAAAATGCTGCCAAAAATAAAAAAAACGAAAAAAACTCCCTCTGACTACTTAGGAAAACATATTACGTTACTTGGTGCATGCAAATCGAATGTATAGTTTTTTTAATGAGGATAATTCAACATACAAACTGTTTAAAACGGTTTCATATAAAATGCTGTATCTCCATCAATTTTATCAATTTCCTCAAATAGTGAGAGCATTATTAATAAATGCATCTTTCAGAAAATGAATAAATTTTTTTTTTTTTTGCAGTGTCCTTAAAGCCTTGTTTAGGATTTGATCAAGGGAACATGATGGCGTTTAGAGGCCCCCCAGAGTCAGAGGCCCGTGTGAACTGAATAAAAAACTTGTAAAATTACATCAACTTCACTAAGAGGGGGGGGGGGGGGGGTTCCGCCCGGGGCTTCTGACGGGTTTAGTCCGCCACTGCACTTTACCCTTCTCTAACTCCAAAAATTTTTTTTTTTTCTACCAAAACGAAATTTTATTCATAATTAATCTGTTCTTTTACTACGTTACAAAAGGTATGCCATCACCCCATTTAATAAAGAAAAAGAATACAATACAATAAAATACGATAACCCTTTATTGCACATAAAAGGACACATACATATGTAGAGACAAAAATACATATTGTTAAAAAAATTATTACAAAGAGCCGTATTGTCACTAAAGTGATCTCTTCCAGACAACCTTTCCCAAAGAATTTTAGCAAGCAGAGAGGTAGTGCATTGATATTTTAAACATATAATTAGAAATAAAACAAAACAAATGCCAATATAAACCACACACGGCACCTTCAATCACTTCAGATACTAAGTAATGTTGCAACAAAAAGAAGGAAAGAAAAGTAAAATACAACTATGATTATATATTTGTTTTAATTATAGATTTTTTATTTAATGTTTGTGCATGATACGAACATCAGTTATTTATTGGGTTATAAGCTAATTATTATTATAATTTGTTGTTTTCTTTAATGCGTGTACTTAATGTTATTAACTTATAAATGTTTCTAATAAAAAAAAACGAAAACATCTTGAAAACTGACTTTTTCCGAAACTTCGTTACTCACTAATTGAAGCAATTCAGTTTTTCTCGGGACGCGGGGCCCCTAGCCGATGCGGGGCCCCTAGCCGATGCGGGGCCCCTAGGCAGTTGCCTACTCTGCCTTAGGGATAATCCGGTACTGGATGTGACCTTCATATAGTAAGTAGGAATCATAAAATATACTCACTAATTTGGAAATCTGCATTTAGGAATCTGGTCCCCGGCAAAACCGGCTTTGATAACACCTGAGCCCTAGAGAGACAAAAAAAAACATCATTTAACGTGTGGGGTGGTGATATCACTATGTCAGTTTATAAGGGTAAAACACGGGGAAGTTTAAACCTTAAATGAATATACACTCTGACGACTGTTGACTGGAACCAAAACAAAATAGACAGAATTTTAAAGTAGCATAAAATATCAGTGAGTAACAGTGAAGAGAACGCTTGATTAAACATTCAATCTACAAAATAAAAATTGTCGGTATTATTTGACAACCGGAGACGCAGAATTAACCTCCCCAGCGAAAGCGGGCCGGTCTGTCAAAGTATGTTAATAAATATTTATTTGCACACCCAAATAAGTAATAAGGCTCTTTAGAACATAAAATATTCACATTCTGATGTCGGATTATATGCACATGCTAGTATTTGTCAGATAAATTGAGGAGTGTCATTATGCAAAAAAATGTCCATAAAAATACAATTCAATATTACATTGTCGATCACAACCGGCTGGTTAATCATAACGTCGTAGTGCTCCATTGCTTATTATTCTAAAACATAAAGCTCATAAGCAACTATGTAAGAAAAATCTTGAATCTAATGTTTTTTGCCAACAGCGATTGTTTCCTTCAAAATCTTTCTATGACAAAATCACTTTGCGGTTTCGGTCATCTTCTATGACTAATAGTTGACATATAAAATAATGTTACCAGTAGCACAGTATTGCCATAGGACAAATACCTAACTAGGAACTTCTCTTCAGGAAAATGATGGAACGCCACTAGAGCTAGTTCAGACACGGCGGATTCCGCGCGGATTCAAACCGCGCGGATCGACCGCGCGGATCTTAATAATATGGCATCCTACTAGAACGTTCATACAATACCTCGCGGACCACGCATCCGCGCGGTAGCCGCCACTCGACCGCCAGAAAATGAATTCGCGCGGACGCCGCGCGGATCTATTTCTATGACGTGCCTTCGGCGCGTTTAGTTGCTCCGTGAAATCCGCGCGTATCGGTCGTGTGACAATGGATCGCTTCGACACCGAATTATTCATTGACGAAGTGGAAAAACGACCAGCTTTGTGGGACATCCAGTGCGCAGAGTATTCCAATAAAATTGTCAAAAATGGTGCTTGGCAGGAGCTAGTGGAATTTTTCGGAGAAAACGAGGATTCATTAGAAAAAAAGGCACTTTTTGGTTAGTATTTTTTTTATTTTACATGTTAAGTTAAGTAGTTTACATTTTTTGTGATAGATACCAACTTATACGTAATATTATATTTTTGTATCTTGCCATTCTACACGACCCTCATTTACAAAGTAATTAGCATATCTATCTCTTATGTTTAAAGATGACGGTGTACCTCTTCCTGCATGTAATCTATTAAGATTACTCATTGGCGCAGTGTACAAAGTATCTTCATACTGCATACCATCTCTTTTTCTAACAAAATTATGTAGCACGCAACATGCCTTTATTATGTCTTCGGCAAAGTCTATGTTAACGTTTATAGGCCTATGAAAAATACGCCACTTGTTTGCTAAAATCCCAAAAGTGCACTCAATATTACGTCGGGCTCTAGATAACCTATAGTTAAAAATTCTTTTTTCATATGTTAACCCTTTTCCTGGATAGGGTCGCATTAAATTTTCCGATAAACCAAACGTTTCATCGACAACTATAACATATGGTAATGGTGTAGGATCTGTGTTAGATATTGGTGTAGGTTTTGGTATGTGTAATGATTTTTCTATTAATCTTTTATAAAATACTGAATTTTTAAATATTGCAGAATCATTACTTTTTCCATACGATTCAATGTCAATAAAAGTAAAGCAATAGTTAGCATCACAAAGTGCCAGCAGCACTATAGAAAAAAAGTTTTTGTAATTATAATACAAAGATCCAGAATTTTTAGGCATTGTAATCCTTATATGCTTGCCATCTATGGCGCCTATGCAATTCGGGAAATTTGCAGACTTTTCAAAGTCTATAGCTATTTTCTTCCACATGTCTTCACTTGGTTCGGGCAAGAGCTTTTTGGCGATTGTTTTCCACAAAGCTTTACATACTTCACGGACAATTCCTGTAATTGTAGATTTGCCAAGACGAAAGTTGTAATGAAGTTCTCCAAAGGAACAACCAGTACCCAGATATCTGAAACAATAAAATAACAGCACAAATTTATAAGACTTAACAATTCCTTAACGATAGTGATTTTTTTTTCAGGTGTATCATTGCAAAAAAAGTGGAAGAACATACGTGATGCTTACAATAAGGAATTCAAGAAAGGAAAATCAATTCCTTCTGGTTCAGGTGCATGTAAAGGTTCAAAGTACATGTATTTTGAACGGCTTTCTTTTCTTCAGAAGTCGGTAGAAAATAAAGAAACAACAACAAACATAGAAGAAGCGAAAAATGAGGAAAGTGAAGACCAAAACAATTTTGTGAACGCACGTGAAATACGCTCCCTGTCCAATAAAAGAAAGAAAATTAAAATGGCATCAGAAGATCGATTGGCTAGCATATTATAAGAGAGCATTCAGTCACGAGATAAAATTCAGAGACAAATCAATGAAAATATTTCTAATCAAGATGACGATAAACTTTTTTGTTTATCGCTGTACAAGGAACTAAAAAAAGTTCCAGAAAACAAGCGTTTGGCTACCAAAATCGAATTGCTCAAGGTAATAGAGAAGGGGCAGATATTGCCATCGCCGGTTCGTATAATAAATCAACAAAACATGCCTTCTGCAGGATTTTTGCAGAGCCAACAGTACTCGAATCCACTAGGATATTTTACTGGATATACAATCCCACCAGCGTCTCCATCTCCTTCATCAAGTATTAGCACTGACTCACAGTCTTCTATCATACAAAATATATATTTTTTTCTTTATTTTATTTTTTTTTTTTTTTAAAGAAAGACAAACATTCCCGGGTTACGAATAACCCAACAATGTTTGAAAATCTCCTACTACCATCACAGAAAGCCGAAAATGTTGCTTGTGTTGTGATGGAGGACTTAGCCAGCCGAGGAATCGAACACGCGACGCTCGGGTGAGATCTAAACGCTATGCCCACTCAACCACCGACCAGTCATATATGCTATATGCTAATATTATGTAAAAATAAAGACCTTACCTTAAAGTAATCACGAGTTTTTCTTCTGGTGACACGCTCGACCTCATATGGGTATAAGAAGACGCAATTTGTTCACTGATCGTTTCAAGTAATTCATCAAACGAATTTATAGACATTCTTAAATAGTTAAAAAATTTGGGCTCAAAATTCCTCAACTTTGGGTATAAAGTCATAAACTGACCATGGGTGAGCCGATCACGCAAAATAGGATGCACCCAATACTTTCGTTTTCTTTTTTTTTTTAGGAGTAAGTGCACACATATTGCTTCTTCGACTTCCATTACTGAAATGAAGCGGCCGTCACCCTGTCACCCTACCCCACTCCTCACGCTCACCGCGCGTGTCTGAACACTTTCAATCCGCGCGGATGGGAACCTCGCGGTTTGCATCCGCGCGGAATCCGCAGTGTCTGAACTAACGCTTAATCCAAATCCGTGTTCACATTCTTTTTTACATAATATATTATTCCGGAGGCGTCTACTAATATCTACAGGAATTCCAAAAACTGAAAAAATCGAATTAATATCTATGAGAATCAAAGTGTTGACGAATATCTACAGCTCAAACTGTTGATTAATATATATGAGAACCAAAGTGTTGACGAATATCTACAGCACTGGCAGAGGTTGGATTTGCAATTATGTATAGCATATTGGAATAACGTAATATTGCGTATGCAGTTTAAAAAAATTAATTTATGTAAGTATGTATGTAAAAATCCCTAATATCGGACTATTGGACACATTTAGCTGATTAGTCCAACCTACGCTCTGTAGATATTAGTTCAACCTACGCTCTGTAGATATTAGTCAACAATCTGAAGTTCGTAGATATTAGTTCAACATATGAGCTGTAGATATTCGTTCGACATACAGGCTGTAGATATTAGTATCTGGAGTCTATTATTCCATATTCCATCCCAAGATTAACTTTATGAAGGTATTAATGAACTAAATTAAGGTGTTCCTGAGATTTCAGTATTCATTCAATGGAAATAATAATAATATATTCTCACTGCCAATTTTGCATTATTGACTAGAAAAAACCCCTCCACCCTGTAAATAAGCCCTAAATCTTAGAATTACAAGCTTACGACTTTATTTTGAATTAATTATCATATAAAATATTTGGGTGTATTATTTTTGGAACCTTTATAATAATATAACTGTTTTCTTTCTACTCAAGCATGAACCTTTAAGCCAAATCTAGGATGAAAAAAATTGCCAAGCAGCCAGCTTGTGTGACAAACTTTTGAAATAATTTTTATGCAAAGTGGTTTAAAATAGTATTTTATTTTTATATTAATTATTTGATATAGATTCACAATTTTTTGCTTGTACTGCGAGTTTCCGGACACCATTAATGCAATTATAATTATGGCTTATGATTTTTTTTTGTATTTGATGAGACAGTGATGGGATATATGTAAAGGTAAACATAAGTCCCCCCCCCCCTACCACCACCACGTGTGTGGCGGCCACGTCACGGTTACCCCCCACCTCAACATTGTCTTATACAGGGTGTTAAGGGACGTACTTGACTTACTTTAACCAGTGATTCCTGACGTTATTTGGAGTAAAAAATGTAAATGAAATTTTGGTCTCCGGTGACTTTTTTTGACGACTTTTTTTTTCAAATTTTTTTTTCTTCAAAATCAAACAAAAAAAATTCTTCCGCATGTCGTCACTGGTCACTCAGCCGGGTGTCCGACGAACCCCTTTACCTCGCCTCCAACTGTTCAACAACTACCATTTTTTTATGTTTTTGTAGGAAAAAAAAACATCAAAAATGTCACAGGAGACCAAAATTTCGTTTACATTTTTTACTCCAAATAATGTCAGGAATCACTGGTTAAAGTAAGTCAAGTACGTCTCTTAACACCCTGTATATTGTACTGCTGGTACTAACCAACGCTCAGTCAATAAACGCACTAGCTCTGATCCACACGTGTCATTATTATCATTCCCATTGTCTTACTTCCCACACACACAACTAACATGACGTGTACCTAACGTACACCTCCAAACGTGTCTTCAAATTGTTCTCGAATAGCTCTGGCAGGGTCTTTTAGGTTATGGCGGGTCTATATTTGTCTGACGTGTCGTGTCGTGATGTGCTCTGACGTGATGGATAGCGTTCACATCTATATATCGTGTTCTGACACTTTCTGACGACTTTTGACTATTTTTGAATCAATACAGTCGTCACAACACAGCACTGGCTCATGCGAACTGTCGTGACACGGCCGTGATACGGCCGTGATACGTCTGATCTGTCGTGACACGGCTGCTCCCTCGCCCTCCTACATGCACCGCTCTGACGAAAATCGAAATCGCTTCTGACGTGACACGACACAACGCATCACGGCACATAGCGACACACAAAAACATCACTTTAGGGAACGTACCCATACTACGTGACCAACTTTTTGCAATTTTTAACCCCTCCCCCCCCCCCCCCGGTGACCAAAATCCTAAGCAACCCGCCGTATGGAGCGTGACATTTTGAAGACCCCCCCCCCCTAAACGTGTCACGTAGTATGGGTACGTTCCCTTAACTGTATCACTGTTTCAGAACAGTGATACAGTTAAATGGTTGCAATATCGAAAAGGTGGAAAGACTTATATACCTCGGCAGTATTCTCATGGAGACTCTTGACCCAGATTTAGAGGTTAGGTGCAGAATTGAAGCAGCAAGAACTGCGTTCATTAAAATGAAATCCCTCTTCTGCAATGACAATGTCAGCTTATAACTAAGGCATAGAATGCTAAAATGTTATGTGTGGTCGGTCTTGCTGTATGGATGTGAAACATGGACCTACAAAGTAAATACCATGAACAGGTTAGAGGCTTTTGAAATGTGGCTTCACCGGAGAATACTCAAGGTCCCATGGACCAACATGATCACAAACACAGAAATTCTCAGGCGGGCTAGAGCAGATAGAGAACTGCTTACATTAATAAAAATCAGGAAAATTTCATATCTGGGTCATATACTTCAAGGGGAGAAGTATCACTTGCTCCATTTAATATTGAAAGGCAAGATAGAGGGTCAACGAGGGCCTGGTAGGAGACAAATCGTCGCTTTAGTTCGTTTTACTCCAACAGACCAAAACGTAAATCGTGAGAAACAGCGCTTTAAAGTTTTTTTTACGAAAAAGGCATATAAAATTAAATTAGCTAAATTGTAAGTCTACTAAAATGTGTTAAAGTATTACAAATTGTTTTTTTTAAGTACAATATGTTCTAAATGTATAAAATTACGCAGAAAACACGTTTTTAATTTGGATGTTGGCCAAAGTGACGAATTCTTGTTTGCGAAAGTTGGATATTGGACAAAGGACACTGGATGTTAGACAAGAGCGCGTACTCTTGCGTGAAGTTACTTTATCTAACGTGCTTGGTATTACAGGGAGATCGGAAAGCATTTCAATTAATTGAACTTTAATACTTATGGATGTATGTGTCCTATGTTTTCGCGGTGAGACCTAAATATTCTGATGTGATTTTTAAATAGTTTCTTAGAGCATTCGACAATTTTTTAGAAATAATATGTTATTTGTTTGGGAACCAAGTTTCAAGAGTAAGTTTTTGTTAAATAATAACATCGTAAAATCATCAATGAAAACGTACGTTTTCAGACAATCATACTTATTAAATAATGTTTCAGGTGGCAATATGCTCATCGATTAATTTATTGCATGTTTGATTGTTGATTGACGAGCAGCACAGTGAATGCAATCGTGCATCAAGCAAGTCATCAACCGTTAGTTATAAGAAAGGTCCTACGTTTATTCATCGTTATTATTTGAGTGGCGGGTATGGGTGCCACCGCACCGGGAACCATTTATTGGATAACCAACACCTCTGCCATAGGTCACCCCAAGTGGTTCGCTACGTTTGGTGACTTAGTGAGTTTTGTCCGGATCTTGGCGGTGGATGCGTCTGCCCACTAACTGAATGGCAGGCCGGATCGGGAAAGACTGGTTGAGGAAGCTCTGTAGACCTCTCCAGCAGGACTCTCGGAACATTGCATTACCCGCAGTGGGGAGGGATGGATTCTTACGTCCGTCATTCCTTGACACACTGACCCCCAGATTTTTCTTCCCACAACTTTCTTCTACCTCCTTCCCAAAAATAACATAGGCCCTGAGGAGAATTATTTTCCTCAGGGCCTCCTGTGTGGAGCTATGGTAAGAAAAAAAGGTATCTCTAAGTGATTCGCTACGTTTGGTGACTTAGCAGAGGTGCCCGGGTTCATGGGGTGAGCTTTGTCCAGGTCTTGGCGGCGGATGAGTCTGCTCACCTGCTGCGTGGCGGGCCGGATCAAGAGAGACTGCGTGAAGGAGTCCTTTGAACCTTTCCAGCCGGACTCTCACGACCCCATTGCCTTGCACCGCAGTTTGAAGGATGGTTTCTTACGCCTGTCACTCCTATACACACAAACCCCCAGATTCCTACCCACCCCTCATTCCTTTTTCCATCCCAGGACTTCCTATTCTTCCTTTCTTCAAAAATACCCTCCACACAGCATACCCTAAGATGACGTAGGCCCTGAGGGAAATTATTTTCCTCAGGGCCTCCTGTGTGGAGCTAACGTAAAAAATATGTATATTGTAAAGCGTTTTTGCACTAAAACAATGCTATTCAAATTATCCACATATAATTTTTATCATATAACGGCGTATAAATCCGAGCTTTAGTATGATCAGACCCGAAAGGTTGGATTGATTTACGTGATTTTATTTTTATGTTAATACAACTGCTCCCAACCGTCTGGACCCAGACAGGCTATGGCATACCCCATTTTGTGAGGCTGGATTTAGTGGGAAGAGGAAGCAGTTATGAAGGTTGGTAATTACCTGGCTATTCAAATCTAGTCACCAACCACGTCTAAAGCCATTCTAAGCAATGCTTCAATTCGAAATGGCGGTCTTACATCAGGGTGATACTGAGAGTATCTTCCACTCTGGAACGTGCCGCAAATACACCACGTATATATATTTATGTATATATATTTTTGTATTGATTAGTGTTATTTCACTATTTAAACAAAAAGAAAAAAACACATATACGTACATATTATACTTTTTTTAATGATTCAGTTGTGAAATATATATATTTTTTTAGATTAGCTCCACACAGGCGGCCCTGAGGATAATAATTACTCTTTGGAGGGTCTTTTTAAGGAAGGTAACGATTGGAACGTTTGGGAAAAAAAAGGGTATGAGGGGTGGATAGGAATCTGGGGGTCAGTGTGTCCGGGAGTGACGGATATACGAATCCATCCCTCCAATCGCGGTGCAAGGCGAGAGTCGGGAGATTCCGGCTGGAAAGGTCAAAAGGCCTCCCTTAATCAGTCTCTCTCTCGCCACGCAGCAGGTGGGCAGTCGTATCAGACGCCAAGACCTGTACGAACTTCATCCCATGAACTCGGGCACCCTTGCTAAGTCACCAAACGTAGCGAACCACTTGGGGTGACCTATGGCAGAGATGTTGGTTATCCAATAAATGGTTCCCGGGACGGTAGTACCCATACCCGCCACCCCAAATTATACAAATCTACCAAAATAAAAATTACTTGTGCACGCTGGGTTTGAAACTAACGACATCCGGATCGCTAGTTGAGAGCCTTACCCCTCGACCACAGGAGGCCGTCATGACGTCATAACAGAAGTGTAGTATCCAACATTTTAAAATAAAAAGATAACTCAAAGGATTTTGAAACACAATAGATAATTACAAGTTCTTTAGAAATATGTAAAACAATGTACGACGACTTCTTTTTAAAAATGATCCTATGTTCGAACACATGGGACGCGATTTACGTCTATTACACAATATAGACTTGTAAAAAAAGAGGTCATAAAATATTCCTAACCACTAACCACATTTAGCTTCATAACAAATGTGTTCCGATATTTGAAGTACCACCTAGTTGGGCCAAATTATTAGAAGGGTTACAAAAGCGGCTGGAATAAAGGGACTGGGAATGGATCTAGGTAAAAAAGTCAAATGAATGGGATACCTAATCATTAAAAATATGCGAATAGTAATAACGTTTTTATTGACATTCTGAATTCATTGCTCTGAACAAAATAAAACTCGAATAGGTAAGAAATAAACAAAAAAATATTAGCAACTCAATGTATAAAATAATAGATATGCTTTCATTGTCATTCAGTGTACAATTCTTTCAATTTCTAATTTCAGTAATAAGATATTTATAGGTATACAAATACAACTGATCTTAGGCACTAAATATACCTACCAAAAATGTTTTCATTGTTACACGAAGATTTGGTTGATTAAAATAAGATACTAAATGTACCAAAAACAAAAACTTCTTCATTTCCTTATTGTAATACCTAATAAACATGTTTTAAATATCTCAGATAGAATTCTGACACAAATATTTGTTAGATAAACACATAAATATTAGGTACTAAATGCACCTTTATTTTAATACTCCTTTATTTTAATAATTGTGTTTTGTATTACAAGTAGGTATTCTTACACGAAGATCTAAATAATTAGGTACAGGTAGATAAACACGAAGCTATTAATGTGCCCAAAACAAAAACTCCTTCATTGTACTTATTCTAAAAATTGCCTTGTTTTAAATATCATAAGTAGAATTTTTACATAAAGATTTGGCTGATAAACATACAAACATATTTAAGGAACTAAATGTACCGAAAATTAAAACTATTTGATTTCCTTATTTTAATAATTGGCTTGTTCTAAATATCATAAGTAGAATAATTACATACAAATTAGGTTGATAAACAAACAGATATTTTAGGAACTAAATATACCGATAATTAGACCTCCTTCATTACCTTTTTCTAATAAATTGTTGGCTTGTTTTAAGTATCTAAAGTAGAATAATGATTTCACTAAGATTTGGTAGATAGACACATATATTATATTAGGTACTATAATACATCAATCCTTATTAGAATAATTTATAGTAAATAAATTATTCTAATAATTGTGTTTTTTAAATATCACAAATGGGTATTTTGCACAAACATTTAAATAATCACGTAACTATAGGACCTATAGGTAGATAAAAATACCGATACTACGCATTAAATGTGCTTAAAACAAAAGCCCATTCAATGTTTTTTTCTTATAATTGTTTTAAATATCATAAATAGGTATTTTACACAAAGATTTAAATAATTACCAATAGGTAGTTAAACATACCAATACTAGGTATTAATTGTGCTTAAAACAAAAGCTCATTAAACGTCCTTATTCTTTAAATTGTTTTAAATATCATACGCAGGTATTTTTACACAAAATTTTAATAATTACGGATAGGTAGATAAATAACATACAGCTACTACACACTAAATGTACCAAAAACAAAAAGTCATTCAATGTCCTTATTCTAGTATTAGATTTTAATAATTACAAGTAGAATTCTTACACTTAGATTTGGTAGATCAACATATTCGTATATTTATTTATATTATAAATAAATATACGAAATGATTTAATATACGAAATACAAAAAAACAGAATTATTGTTCTTATGCTAACAGGTAGGTATATTGTATGATCTTGTTATATCACAAGTAAAATGTAGTTAATTCTCACACAAAGATTTTAGTTATTAGATATACTCGCAGGAAGACAAAAACAATAAAAAAAAACATTAGGCAATAAAATATACAACAAAACAGACAGGCTTTCATTATCCCTAGGCAGTGCCGTAAATAGGGCGGTGCCATCGGTGCCCAGGCACAGGGCGTAGACTCTGGGGGGCGCATAATAGGCGAAGGGTTCACTTAAATAGGGCGCAGTTATAGAAGCTCGCACAGGGCGCAGAAAAGGCTATTTACGGCACTGTCCCTAGGCTAATTGTTGTCTTTTTTAAACATTACAAAATATAAAATATTTAAATCAGGACAAATAATATTTGTACTCTTATGTACCAGATATATAAACTAGGTACTTAATTAATAAGCATTTATTTATTTTTTCCTTATTAAAGATTTTTGACGAATTTGAGGTGCTTTCGGATACGGTTTTAGTTGTTTTTTCTGTTTTGTACTTTCAGTAATTCTAATTGCTGTGTTTTTGTTAACAGTAATTACGCCCGCACCTTCCATTGAATCAGTAAAGGGTTTTTTAGCCTTGGAAGATGTTTTAACGACAGTTGTTTTTGAAACGTTTTTATGTGTTTCAGAGTTGAATAAGGCAACAAAAAATTTTTTGTCTTCTAAAGGCATATACTTATACATGCTTTTAATATCTTCAATTTTTTTTGAAGAAACTGTTGTTTCAGATGGTTTCACTTGTATATCGGAAATGATGTTAAACTTTAACGAAGGTCTGATATTTACAGTTACAAAATCTTCAATAAATCCAAGTTTAAATTCTAAACAATGACCATTACTCTTTGTATATTTCAACATTTTTACCTTCGTGTAAGGGATTTTATGAAACGAAAATTTCACTGCCTGCGAATTGTACAACAAAAAATCATTGTGTTGCATTTGCATGAACTTCATTTTTAGAGATTTAGATTTTAAATTAATTAGAGCACGCATGAGAGTTAAAGGACTATATATCTCCATGTTGTGAATATGCCTTTCAATGAGGCTATGCACAGCATCCACCTCTTGCAAATTTCCATGGCCAGGTTCAGAATATTTTTGTTCTATTATTTCTACATTATGCGGTTGAATGGGTGAACACAAAAAAATTATAATGGCAGTACTCATAAATGAGTTACGATTTTGAGGAACGCAGCTATCAGACCATAGAATGAGTTTTTTGATGTGAGGTAAATCTTTAACAACATTCTCTAGTATCTTAATTAAAGCACTTGCTAAGTCATTGCCAGACCTTCCACTTATGCATTCGTTCCAAATACAATTATACACAGTTTTATTTTGGTTACAATGCCCGGTTAAATTATATACATTTAATTTTGATTTATAAAAAAAACAAGAAACGTTTGCCTTAGGAAGACTAAAAACGTTTTCAAGATCGAAAATGATAATTGCTGTACAGTCTTCCCTATTTTTCCTATCCTTGTTTCTTTCGTCGTTGCCAATTTCTTTTCTTTTTAAATGCTCATCATGCTGTATTTGTTTTACAGCTGAAGGGTTTGAAATCATTTTAAACTCTGAGCACATATCACATACATCCTTTTTTGGTTGGTGAAAAGATAAATTAAATTGCTCGTTGAACACTTTCCTGTAGATATGTTCCTTAACGGGTTGGGAATAAACCAATTTGTACATATCAAACATTTTTCGAATGCTTAAAAAACTGTCTAAATATTCACGTTTTGACGTGCTTCTACAATAGTGGGATTCTATTCTAGCAAAGGAGTTAATATGTTCTTTAATCTCTTTTATTTTCTCTATACTAGTGCTTTTGTGGCCTCTCTTTCCTTTAGCTGGAGATCGAGCTAGACCAATGGATGTTTTACATTTTTCATGAAAATAGTATATACGTTTGTATGATATATCTAAGGTACGGCAAAAAAAATTTTTGCAAACTTTGCGAAGTATTCCGTTACATTCAAAAAAATAAGAGAATGTGAATTGTCTTCTGCTAATTACATTTAGAGTTCTTTTTCGATCAGCTTCACGTCTTTGGGTATATTTTTCATAAAATTGATTTTTTTTGCTATCAGATAAACTATAAAACTTATCTTTAATATTTTCCCGGTCGGCCTGACTAAAGAGTTCGGAACACTTTAAGTGGCATGTTAAAATGCAGGGATCTTTGACCACCTTCGCCACGTGAAGATTACCTTTTTTATCGACGTATTCATGTCCAGTCTCCCTAAGTCGTTTTAGTTTGTTTTTATTCCATTTTTGTGAATTTGATTTCCGTTTTCTTGTCAACATTTTTTTCTCTGGTGCCACTCTCACAATGTCCTTGTCAATGGGGAAAACGATTGAATCATTTAAATAAACAATAGCTTTCTCATCATCGCCTGCTGCAATATCAAAGTTTAAAATTTTTTTAACTTTTTCAACCCTGTAACAGAAATAAATAAAACATTGGTTAGAAATTACCTTTAACGTTAATTTATGTGAATGACGCATGAAAAATTAATTTACTTATAATACTTCTTTTGAGGGCAAATTCACTTTTTTGAGACATTTCAATTAAATGAAAACATATCACTTTGTATGCACCAC